>PYXC01002108.1:607500-1097500 GCA_015244755.2 Tenualosa ilisha
TGTCAGCACTTGCCTGTCTATCTTTGTCTCTTTCATTTGTGTTGTTTAATCTCCTGTTAGTCTGTTTTTTTCCCTCGATTGTATTATTGCTTCCATTTGAGCAGGGATCAGAGTGCTCCATTTCATCCATTTAATTCTTATCATTGTTTCACTGGGTCTGCTGCCCTGTGTGCATGTGCATGTCTTCATGTCTGTATGTCTGCAATTGTATGCATCCAGATGGATATTTGCCTCCATGTGTCTTAACATTGTACCGCAATTTCACTCTCCCTCTCCGTGAGTGTGTGTGTGTGTGTTTTTGTAAGAGAGAGAGAGAGAGTGAGAGAGAGAGGAAATGTTCTGTGTCCATTTACATATAGATACAGTATGGCTTAATCAGTCTCCTTTCCTGTGTGTGTATGTGTGTGTGTGTGTGTGTGTGTGTGTGTGTGAAGGTTAGGTGTACATGTCTGTGTGCACATGTCTGCATAAAGACGTACAGCATGTCTTAATCAGTCTCTCTCCCGCCGTCTATGTGTGTGTGTTTTCAGGGGCTGGCGTGTTCTTCCTGTCGTGTGCAGAAGGCGAGCAGATCAGCTTTCTGTTCGACTGCATCGTCCGCGGCATCTCCCCCTCCCGCGGCCCCTTCGGTCTGCGGCCCCTCCTGCCAGGTCGGTGGTTGGGGTTGAAAAAGTAGGGGACTGTGTGTGTGTGTGTGTGTGTGTGTGTGTGTGTGAGTATGTGGGGTTACAATCCACCGTAGGATGGCAGTAGTTCTAGATTATTATTTTACATGAAATATTATAATTTTTTATAGGTATCTTACTCTGACTGTTATGTTAGTGTAACCAACTCATCTTAACAATCTTGAATTTCACAAATGATGAGAGGGTTTTGCAACAGGTAGAGGAAAACGAAGGCATCACTGTCTCTGCTCAGATTTTACCATGTACTAGAAACAGTGTGAAAGCCCTTTTTGACACAACCATTCTTTGTGGCTTCCTGGTATATATAGACACCAAACAGATTGACTGACTTGACGTAAATCAGGTTTTTCCCCGAGCAGTGTTTCCAGGAATGTATATATTGAAGCAGTATTAGTTAGGGCTTGTGTTTGTTTGTGTTTTTTTAATGTGCCGCTGATTCAATGTGGTGGTCCGCATTACTAACTGATTCCAGAAGCCCTCACTTACTCAGACTTACTAAGTCTGTATTGAAACTTCAGATGTTTACAAGCTCAGACTATTAATGTTTATAAACAATTGATGAAGGGGGTGGGGGCAGGGGAGGCTGGCTGGGGGTGCATTGTTTGATGATGGTGTTTTTGTGTTGCAATTGATTTACGTACTGCATGTTGTAAGCCAAGAAGTAATCTTGGCCAAAAACTAATCAGTTAATAAGCACTGCGCTATGAAACTAACTTTCATGTTAGTTTTACATACATTTCTTAATCCATCGTATTTGTTCTAATATGTACGTATATAATAGTCAGAGAAAGTTAAAAGCTATATGATGTGGAAAATCAGGTCATAATGTGTAACCTCCCCCTGTTCAGAAACGGAGTCAAACTCTGCTGTGGTTTGTGTGTCTGCTCTGAAGTCATAGCGATAGGTTTTGGTCAATGAGGTCATCAGATGGACTCTGCATTTAAAACATCTGTCTACTTCACTGTCAGGGTCAGACCTCCTAGCTCTGATTCAGCCATGCCTTCCTTGTAAAACTGGGTTATATTGTTTGGGACTGTACCAGCCACAGTTGTTCATAACACACAGATGTCTACTGATAAGAACCATGTGTTCTCTGACGATATTTGTTTCACAACTGACAGAAAAAGTTTTAGGAAACCATGTGATGTAACCAAAAACCTGGTCAGCCAGAGTAAGTAGATTGAGACAAATTTACTGAAAATGAGTGAAATGAATGAACTAAGTGTTCCCTATTACGATTACTTGGACACCTCTGGAAGTTGTTTGAAGAATTGGACCATGTTTAATTTAACTCTTGGTTATCTTGCTCATTATGGCATGTCAATGAATTTTAATCACCAATTCTGGTGTCTGGTGTGTTCAAGACATTTGCCAGCTTTTAAACACACCAACATGAGTTATTCCAACATGAGGTTGGAACCAAAAGTGTGTGAACGTTCATGGTTAATTAATAGTATTAATGAGTAGTTGTTAATTAATTAATTTTGCGTTGTCATTTAGTCTGTTTCATGCTGTTTGAAGGAGCAGTGTAGAAGGTGTAACCGTAAGCAGTCTTCCTTCCTCTGGTGTTGAAAAGGAAGGTGAGAACTCGAATCCCACAGGCTTAAATCAGAGAGCTTTTCTGTCTTATTCCGTCTGAGCGGTCACCCCTTCTTGAGTTACGGCCAGTCGCACTCGCTTTGACAAACATAACAAGAGGTTGTACATGCGCGCGCGTGTGTGTGTGTGTGTGTGCGTGTGTGTGTATGTCTGTGTTGCCGTGCGACATGACTTGGCTCATCAGTCATCGCTGCCGTCGTCGTTGTCGCCGCCACCGCTGCGTCCGACCACTTTCTCGGCTAACGAGTGTGGCGTACGCAGACAGCTGAGGGATTGCGGCGCCGGGTGTTGGCGTTTTCGCACATCGTCCCCGGGGCCAATCAGAGGAGCCCAGGGCGGCCTATTCTTAACCCGTGTGGGGGAAGAAATATTAGGGACACTAGTGGAGGAGGTGCTGGTGGCAGTGGTCGGAGGTCAGAGAGGCAGGGTTCACGCTGACAAGGCCCACGAAGCCTCTTAATCACTCGGGGAATGTGAGTAACCTCATCCCTTTGCTCTGCTCTGCTCTTCTCCAGCAAGGCTGGCTGGAGACGGGACAGCAGCGCTCCCAGCTCTCAGTCACACACACACACACACACACACAAGGACAAGCAGGCACTGTCTGACAACGAACTACACATAAATACACATGGACACCAATGCTCACAGATGCTCACAGACCACGTATTTTCACACATACACACACACACACACTTATACACACACACACACACACACACACATACACACACACACACACACACACACACACACACACACACACACACACACACACACACACATATACTGCACTGCCACACTTTCACACACTACCATGTATAGGTATGTAAATATGCTTGTACCCACATGTTCATGTACATTACACACACACACACACACACACACACACACACATTCGGTCATTCTTTCCAAGCTCTGCATCTACTGACTCTTTTTTTCAGTCTTGCTCTTCCCTTCTTTTTCCTCCCTCTCTCTCTCTCTCTCTCTGCCATACCCTTTCTTTCTCACGCACCCACATTCAGCGGCATACACACTCTAATTTCTTGCTGTCTTTATCTCTGTGTCATTTTTTCCTTTTAGCCTACCCTTCTCTGCCCTCATGCTCCCTCCCTCTGTCCCTCTCTCCCTCCCACTCCCTCTCTCTCTCTCTCTCTCTCTCTCTCTCTCTCTCTCTCTCTCTCTCTCCGTCTCTCTTTCCTTCTGTCTTGTCCTATTCTGCCCACTGCCCACACCCACTGTAGGCCATTCCTTGCTTCTCTGTAATCAGACCTTGGTCCCCACCTTCAAGTTCAGGCCACTTGCTGACAAGAAGCTAAATCTGTGGCAGATGTTAGATAGCTTTTCCATTGACTGGGATCCTGCGTGCCTCCCTGACTGCTGACTGCATGGGCTAACTCCAGTCTCTTTGGCTTGAGCCTTAATCCCCTGGAACTTATTTACTCAGTGCTCTTGGATTGAAGGTTTGTGTAAGGGAGGGGGTGTTCAAAGAAATAAGGGCAAGAGTCATATATTTATTTGCCAAGTGAAGCATAGAAGGTAGTTATTAGCATTTTTGACCCATTGGAAATGTAGGAATTTTATGTTAGCTGTGAGTCTGCATAAGCATTCCCCCCAGTTGCTTTGGTGACAGACAGATGGCATTACTGGTAATGTAATTGGAGCGGGTAACCCACTGGAGATGTACACATTTTGAGTTAGCGGTTAGATTAGCTTGTAGCTAGCCAGTTCCTTCAAGTGAAAGCCAAGGGGGGTTAGCTGTGGTGAAGCCCGTTGGAAAAGAACCCATTTTGTGTTCTCCACAGGCGAAGCTGGCTAACAGCTGTCACTGGAGTCCTGTGACTTTAGCTGAAGGTGCACGTTCCTGGCTTTCTCACCCCACAGGCCCCAGTTAAACTCCTGTACAACATTCCGTATGGATCACATGGACCCTGCGGGCTATAAATAGCTGGAAAAAGTGCTAGACAAACAGAGAGGTGTTTCACTATGATCCAGCCTTTTCCCCTCCTCCCTCCTCAATGCTCTCCTGGTGGAAGTCAACAGCTCAACCTGCACTACACAGCTATACTGATAGAGGGCGCTGCACATTATGAGCGTGTGCTTCTCACACACACACTATACATGGATACTCTCACTATAAACATGTATGTGTACATGAATGCATTTTCATAATGATGTGCACTACAGGCAAGATATAGTGATATCAAACATACGCTTGAAAGCCATGATAGACAGAATGAGTGTTTTGGAACAGCAGTAGAAAAAGCAATTGTAAAAGAAATTGTAGTGATTCTTCTGAATGGTTGCCAAGCAATCCAAAGACACAGCAATTTTAACTTTTGTATCAATAGGGCAAAGTAATAGTATTGTGGAATGTAAGGGCTGGAGAGTGTTTTGCAATGAATTTGACCATTTTTCAGCCAACCGTGATCAAAGACTGGAATCAACACAGATGCAACTGCGAGGACAAAATTGACACAATTTTCCATGGATTATCTGTGGCAGAATATATGTATTTTAGTGTGTTCAGTGTGGCTTCCTACAAGGATTCGAATTGGACCTAATCTTTGAAAATTGGATGAACGGTTCAAAAGTTATGTTCATGGATGCAATTCCAACTTTAATCCGTTGGTGGCGCTAGAGCCCTTGACTAGACTTGAAACTTGACGTTGAAATATGGATTGTGAAACAAAGAAGTGTGACAATATCTGGCACAGAATATCTGGCTTCAAAACATATTTCAAACTCTCCAGTCGTGTATTTGAATAGAAGTTGCTATAATGCATTGAGGTAAATTGATCCATCTCATTAATCTGAATCTAGCCAGAGATTGGGTTAATACCGCTACAGTTGATACTTACTGAGAAATATTTTGCTTGAATCAGAATTTTTCTCCTTCTCTGGGCCCTGAGATAATTTTTTTTATGTCAAGTAATCTTAACAAGTCATATTTTATTGTTACATTGGCAGATAATTTTGCTTATAAAAAGTCACTTTTTGCTTGTAATAAGCCTTATTTTTTAGTTTTGGAGAAGCACTTTTTGGCATGTGAAAAGACAGACCTCACAGACTTTTTGAAGGAGATTGATGGTATTTTCTTCACATTATTCATATTCAGCTCAGGCTCTGCTGTGATCACATAACAGAGGCCGCCAAGAACTGTCTTGTCAGGAGAGACGGGCCAATGAAGTCCACAGTCTTTATCGAGACAAACCTGAGACAGACCTAGGGGCTTTGATTGTGTCTCTATGGTGAAAATGAGATACAGTCACTGTGTTAAATGTGTGGGTGTGTGCGTGTATGTGTGTGTGTCTGTCAAGCATGCTGGTATCAGGTGATCAGTAGTTGGCACAAGTGCCAAAAGAATGCTAGTGGCTTGAATAGATGGCATTAGCAGGAATAATCCATACTGAGGCATTTATCCAACAGGGTGCCAACTGAGAAGGCATAGAAGGAAAACACGGCATGTTGCGGCAACCATGACACAACTGAGCTCTAGATCATCTGTAAAAGTGGCCAAAGTACAAGTCTGTGGCAAATATGGGAATTTGATAGCAGTGTACAAAAACAAACCTGAGGCGTTTTTTTTTTTTTCCTTAACTTTCTTTCATTTTTACTTTGAATAACACATTCCTGCAGCTTGGGCTTTAGTATAGTATGGTATAGTATAGTATTTCATACATTCAGTTAGCGAACACATTCCTGATCACTGACTCACTAACGGGGATGTATTACACATATTCAAATGTGAGGTTTTTTTGTACGCTTTAGAATTAGACAGATATTTTGTACAGTCTTGTGCTCCATTGATTTCTTTTCTTGTGCAAACCAGACCGCTATAAACCATTAAAAGTTTGGTGAGGCAGGGCCACCTGTTGAAGAGCTTTGTTCTTCAGTATTTTTGTAGTACAGCTGATATGCCTAAAATGCAGTCTCTGTCTAGACTACATCTGATCAAAATGCCTCTCAGGCACTGAACAAGAGTCAACTTCCTGGAGAAGCAGAGGGTGTATGGTGCTGTTCCCCCATCTCTTTCTCTGTTGATAGACAAAACCAAACACTATCTTGGGTTTGAGAAGTGGCCATCAACCATCTCCAAATTTAGGCTGCATGCCCAGTGTCCTCTCATTGCTCCCTCGTTCTCTCTCCTCCACCTGTTTCCCTTCATTCATTCTCTTTTTTTCTCTCTCTCCCTCACTCTATTGTTCTTGCATTATTCTGTCCTTGGCTTTTGTCTCTGTTCTTCTCTCATCCTTTGGCTAATTGATGTTGAAAGATTTCTGAAGTAACATTGCTTTGAATTTCAAATATGAAAGGAACCTCTGTTTCTTCTTTTCTTTCTCTCTCTCACTCGCTCTCTCTCTTTCTCCTTCTCTCTATTTCCTCTCTCTTTCTCTCTCACAGACCCTAATGTCTGTCCAGCCTCAGTTGAGGAGAAACTAGACCATGAGGCTCAGGAACTGGAGAAAAGACTCAGCATGCTGTCCCACTGTAGTCACCACAGCACAGGTAGCTGTTTCTCTCTCACACACAAACACTCATGCAAACACACACACACACACAGAGAGAGAAAGAGAGAGAGAGAGAGAGACAGGCAAAGCATGCATGCTTTTTCAAGTGACGTCATTTGTATTACCCACCCCCTATTCACACTTAGTTTAAATCAGTTTCATTTTTATTTTGTCATCTTCTCATACAGTATGTGCCATTTCCTTACTTAGTCACAGTAGTTAGTAGAGGTCATAGTAGTTTCCTTCTTTCTTCTGTCTCTCTCTCTCTTTGTTTTTCTATCTAATTCTCCCTCTCTCTCTCTGTGTCTCTGTCTCTCATACCCTCTTTCTTGTGTTTGGTGTTTGTTCTCCAAGCTTCCACCTCCAGCTTTTGCACCTCAGTGGCAGGTGATGACCGGAGTATCTCCGGGTCCTCCGACACGTCTGACACCAGCCAATCAGACAGTAGCATGGGCAGCCGTCTACCCGTGTGGACCGATCCTGCCCCTGGCGCCTCCTTGTCGGAGGCTATTGGCCAATCAGGAGCTAGCAGAAGTGTCACACTGCTGGCGGATGAGAAGCAGCTACCCATCACCCTTGGGGTTGGAGCCAGGCTGCCTGGCATCACCGTCCCTGTTGGCGGTGGGTCTGCCAAGCCGGCACGCTCGCGACGGGCGCTACAGGAAATTGGGCGCCAGAGCTCCTCGGACAGCGGCATCGCCACAGGGAGCCACTCCTCCTATTCCGGAAGCTTCTCCTCCTGTACCAGCAGCATAGATGTCATAGCAGGTCCCGGGAGTGGTAGTGGCAGTAGTGCCGACGACTTCGGTTCGGTCCACAGCCTGGCACTGGCACCCCCTCTCGCCACCACTGCCTCGGCTCCCCCTGAACGGACTTTCTGCACGTGCCCACCATGCCCGGGGCATGAGTACCAGGTGCCCTCCTCGTTGAGGTACCTGTACGACACACCTAGGAGCCTCCTTCTGAACTCACCTGGTGGTGCCAGGGACGAGAGCAAGGGCACGAGCAGTGCCACGGAACGCCTGGCTGGGACATGTGCCCAGAGAGAGTCGTCTGAGGACTCAGAGGCCACAGCAGCAAAGCCCAGGACGCTCTCGCGGAGCAACAGCAGCGAAGAAGCGCCCCCTGGTGACGAAGTGGCAGAAGTGTGTCAGATCTGCACCCCAAGGGCCATCTACACAACCTGCCCCATTTGTGGAGGCCTAAAGGTACCATAGTAACCAGTTCCTCACACACACAAACAAACACACTCACACATGCCCTGGTGCACAAAGATTTCTGTTTTCTTCTTAGCATTGTGTCTGATTGATGACGCTTGCTCCAGGGGGTCAGGGTTGGGGTGAGGGTGCCACCTCATGTGGCAGTGAAGGCTCATTCGGGAGACACACACTCAGCCACAGGTGTCGCAAACATGCCCTGATGTTTGGGTGATACACACACACACACACACCCACACACACTTGGCTGGCTTCTACTCCTCCATTTTACAGTTGTTTGTAATGAGAGCCACTTGACCAGAGCAAAAGAAGGCACATATCCAGTGGTGCTTTCATGTTTACTGACATTGTTAATTTAATGATGTTTTTCTAATGGAAGGCAGTTTTGAAATTGCCTACAAAACACTGTCTACCTTTACCTCCAAATCCCAGTGACTCACTGTCTGATGCAATTAAATCGGGCATTCATGTCGAGCATCCTCCAGTCACTCACCTAATTCATCCTGAAGGTTTGTTTAGATGGGGAAGCTACTGACAGAACTGGAATCAGGACCTCTACATTTTTTTTCCCAAAGGCTTCCACTTCAATTAGTTTGACTCATCATCAGATCACATTGATATGTGCTGAAAGGGAGATGATTCAATCTTCCCATTTCAAAAGCAGTTTGCCAAAGTTGGTCACTGACTGACATCAGTGAGTAAAAAGGTGTGTCTGATTCATTCCTACTCACATACACACAAAAATGATCAGGTAGGTAGGTAGGTAGGTAGATAGATAGATAGATAGATAGATAGATAGATAGATAGATAGATAGATAGATAGATAGATAGATTGAGTGATAGGTAGATGGATTGAGTGATTGATAGATGGATTGAGTGATTGATGGATTGATGCATATTTGTTTTGATTTTGTTGTTTACAGTGTCTACAAGGAAGACAAACATGTGTCTGTAAGCCCCAAACCTGCCATTTCCATTCAGAGAGTGTGTAAGCATTACACATGCTGTTTGACAGAAAGTTTGAGAAATAATAGTCTATATCCACAAAGACTCTGACTTGAGTTTACCTACTAGTGCTCTGAAACCAGATGGGATTAGGCTGTTCAAAAGATGCGTGATGCAAGAAATCTTCCATACTGGCTATTTGGCAGTCTTGATTTTTTTGCCTCTGGTCTTTTATGGTGCCAGATAAAATGAAGTTGTTCTTGAAGTTGTTCTTGAGGCACAGAAGCAGACACTTTGATCTCATGAAACATCTGACTTGACTTACTTATTGGTTTAGATATAGCAGCCTGCATGGGAAGTGGTTAGGGCTTGTTAATGAACATACACAAGATTGACTGAGAGTTAGTGAGTTACTAAGTCTGTTAGATGAATACGGGTATTTCTATGAAACTGTCTGTGTGCATGTTTCTGTACCTAAGGATTTTGTGTGTGTGTGTGTGTGTGTGCGTGTGTCTGTGTGTGTGTGCGATAGAGAAATAAAGCAAGCTCCAGGTGTATGCCTGATTGCTGTGTGTGTGTGTGTGTGTGTGTGTGTGTGTGTGTGTGTGTGTGTGTGTGTGTGTGTGTGTATGTGTGTGTGTGAGTCTACTTGCATGCATATGTTTTGTGTGTTATTTGTGCGTCTTTGTGATATGCTTGTCTACATCTTTAGTGTGTTTGTGTGTGTGTGTGTCATTGTTTGGGAAAGCAGAACAAATATGGCAGACATATACAACAGCACAGTTTTATATCCATCAGACTCTACCAGCAGCTACCAACAAATAGCAGTGATGGATGCTATTTGTGTGGGGCTGCAAGATCACCCTGAGCATTAGGGAAAGCTCCCCGCAGACTTCTTAAGCCCATCCTCTGTACAAAATGGCTACCCTTGACGCATAGTCTCCCACGGTCATATTTCCGGAGTTGCCTATGCCCTGTGAGTTGAGACACATTAGTGAGCGAGCAGGCAGACTTCTAACAACTTCTGTGTGTGAAATCGGATTGGGACATTACTTTGACATTATGGGGCATGACCATATGTCTAACAACTGCTTATCTGTGCTACTAGGTTATTGGAAAACCCATTGAAAGCGACGTGACGGCAGCTGGCTGTCCCATTCACAACGAGGTTGTTTTATGATTAGACATTAGTGGATGTTGGGGTTGGTCAGCAGAACATATGGCGCATGACATCAGAACTGTTAATAAATGCTCCTTAAATGCTTTCCATTGGAAGTGGAAATGGTGTGTGAGACTGCAGTTCTACTGCCAGCAGATGAAAAGCCCTCCTTGTGTGTGTATGTGTGTGTGTGTGTGTGTGTGTGTGTGTGTGTGTGTGTGTGTGTGTGTGTTTGTATATAATACTGTGTTTCTCTCATACAATTTCACAGGAAATGCACAATGCATGATGATGAGCAAAAATATTAGAGATCAAAAGGTCAAGTTCCCAATTAAAAACACAGAGCTACCTCTTCTCTTCAGGGGAAGAGGTAGCTGTGAATCCACATGTAAGATGTGAAGTCATATGCTGCTGGTCTTTCTTGCAGTAGTTCTTGTGGAGTTCTTGGTTGAGTTGAGTGGTAGATGGGTGAACTTCACAGGCTCTCTTTGAAATGCTGGGGATTGCCCTGCCAGGATCGAATCAGATCGAATCACTGCCTCATGTAAAAGTTCAAAGCAAAGTTCCATTAAAACTACTAGAGGGAGAAAAGCCCTATTTGACATGGACCGCCATTATCAATTGTATTAGATTTAACGTTAAATGATAAAACATACCTCAGTGAAAGTGAATAGCTCTCTTAGGGTGTTGTCTTTTCTAGATTACACATCATTTTTTTGGTAAAATTACACCCTTCATCCAAATTTGTACATGACATTAATACTTAGTAAGAAACAAAAGAGTTGAAGACATTTTTTTTAGAGGTTGTCCTCTGTGTGTGAGGGAGTTTCTAAACTAAAGTTTTTAACAGGATTCTCCTTAGAATCTGTGCAACTGTGCTAGTGCCATTTAAGATTCTGAAAACGGATAATTATGCATAATGGCTGAAATCCTTTCTGATCACTTCAGATGCAGACATTTCTCTTGCTGTAAAACCCTGTGTAAAGTTCGTCTCATTTTTCCTGATGCCAACTAGTTCTTTTGTTTGCCCACAGGGGGCCCCACTTCATCTTCCTGGGGTGCCGACGGTGCCACTTGTGCCAGGTAAGATGCCAAGGACCTGTCGTTCGGAAACTAATCTCAGTGCACCCTCAAATTTACATATTAATGCACGCTGTCAGCTTGTGCCCACCCGAGGATTTATGCAATTCAATTACAGATGCGTCTGCGATCCTCCGTGTTTGTCTTCGTCATTTCATCCCCCGCAGTAGTCCCCAGTTTCGTCAGCTAATGAACTAACCAAGCACGAGGCAAGAAATATGTGTTTGAGTGTTTGCCTCATTTGTTGGCTATTGTAAATGAAATGTTCTGTGACGCTCTGCTGTTCTGAATTCCACATGTGAGTCATCATGTAAGCAGTGTTGTGTAAAAGACAAAAAAAAATTGATGTTGAAGTGAAGAAAATTCACTCACAGACAAATTCACAGACAAATCACTCGAGGAAGCCATGGAGATTGTAAATGGAGACCTTAAATGAGCCTTGTGAAGAAAGTGGTGATTTTTTCTCTTTTTTTAAAGAAAAAAAAATCTTAGATAAGTTTTTTTTCAGAACTGCAGATTTTCACCCAGCAGGTAAGAAATCCAGTGAGCAATCAGTCACCGCTGCTCAGGAGGCCAATCAGAAAACAGCTTTGGAAGCCACACACACAACATCAACCAATCCTGGCCAAAAGAAGCTGCCATCGACAATCCATACAGCAACCAATGGAATTCCACAAAAACATGGCTACCTTAATAATTTGTCTGACCTTCTGGATCACTACAGCTTTGCTGGATCATCTTGTGTTCAAACAAGCAGTCACAGTTGTTATGAACCAATGGCCTCAGCTCTTGTATCAATATCAAAGACCTCCAGCATCACATACTCCAATGGAGGAAAGCATGAGCCACCCCCTAGCTGCAAAGAAACAATCATATATGAGAATTGCTTCCAGTGTAAAAGAGGAGAGAGTGGATGTATGGTCACCAGCGTTAGTAAGAGGGACAGAGGAAGAGTTGGGGACTCCCTTCTGGCCGGGAGAAGGAACTGCAGCACCGGAAGCACATTCCATAGACCCATAACCTTTGTGGAAGAGCACAGGGGAGAGAGAGGCCGAGGTCTGAGGAACCAACCCAAAGACGTGCCCCCTGAACTGGGCATTATCCTTGTGATGGGTGCCCATTCGGACGAGGTCAGTCATGGCTCGGTGGAAGCTGAAGAAGGTAAGGAAGAGACATCATTCTGGTCCCTCATGCATGTAACTTTCTCACTCACTAAACTGCTTTCAAAGGAAGCAGTTCTACTATTCTTTACTTTTATCACTCCACTCTGTCCTGTCTTTCTGTGGAGGTGTTTTCTTTGTCTGCTGTTCGGCTTGTGCGTGAAATGCTTCCTGCTCTTAGTTTTGTCTGTCATTTGTCTGATTTGCAGATTTGATAACAATTTTCACAACTATCTAGTCACTCTGAGTACTGCAATGTTTTCTGTGACTTGTTCTTCTTGTGATTTTCTTTGATCTTTTATCTTGTTATCTGAGGAGACATTTCATCCTCCTGTGCCTTTCCTCCCTCTCCTCCTTTTTCTTGGTATGCCTCTCTAACCTCCCCCCCCCCCCCACTCTCTCTCTCTCTCTCTCTCTCTCTCTCTCTCTCTTCTCCATGCCTCTCTTTCACACTCACACTTATCCGTTTCTGTCAATCAATTTTACCTACCCTATCCTCTTCTACTTCCTCAGACACTCATCTGGTCTCCCACTCACTTAAGATCTTCATCCCTGTGTTTCCTCTCCTCTTGCTCTCTGTCTTTCTCATTCTTGCCGTTCCTCTCTGTTTCCCCTGTCTTTCCACACTCTATCGATTTTGTGAGTGAAAGTCTCTCTCTGAAGGTCTGGGGGTGTACTCTCTCACTCTCTCTTAATCTCTTTCTCCCTGCCTCTCTCTCTCTCTCTCTCGCTGTCTCTGTCCCTGTCCCTCATACTCTTTCTCACACACACACACACACACACACGCACACACACACACACACACACACACACAGAACTCCAGATGAAACAGAATCCAGACAGAAAGAGTTGGAGTGATGTCACCTCTGCATCACTCCGTCAGGTCGGTGCTCGTCCTCCTCTCTTACCGTGGGGAGCCATTTGGGTTGTTTGTGCAAAGGATCCAGGAGTAGGAAGCCTTGCCGCAACCAGGGACCCAAACATAATCATCATCAAGATGGGGTTTTGTGGCCAGGCTCACTGTCCCTGGTGCAAATCCATCTGCTCCATCGTTAGTCCTAGTACAATAAAAAGCTCTCCTTTAGGAGCGCCAACAACATCCCCCCACCCCCCTCTATGCCAAAGGGACCACTGACACCATTTCCCACACAACATCTGTTTTTATTGGGGTTTTTTCCCGTTATCAGGAGCTCAGATTGATAAATCACTCTCCACTTGCCCCGTAGTCTGCAGGGAAAAATCTCCATCCACCACACCCAGATGATTCAAGAGAGGTTTAGGTGGCTACTGGAAACAATGGATAGAGATGTGAAATAACCTACAATCCTCAGAAGAACCTATATCAACAGATATCAGCTTAGAGATCATTTTATAACCTATACTCCATCATTTCTATTGTGGGTTCAAATCCTGGCTGCCACCGTTGTGCCCTTGAGCAAGGCACTTAACCCTCAGTTGCTCTAAGGGAGACTGGCCCTGATGTAACTGACAAATATGTGAGTCGCTTTGGATAAAAGCGTCTGCTAAATGCGTAAATGTAAATGTAAATGTAAATTTCTAGCCTACATACTGTAGTAGGTCAATGTGTATTTCTGTTGTGTGCAGAAGGTAATTTCATATTTCTGTGTTATGTAGGAGGTCATTTTTATTATTGTAGCACTCCTTACATCTCCACTTCTCCTTTCTTCTGATCCTTTCTTTTCTTACTCTATTTCATCTCTTTTTTCCTCACCCTCTGCTCATCTTCATCTCCACCAGTCTCTTATTCGTCTTCAGTTTCTCACATGCCCTCTCTTCTTGTTCTTTTTTCTTCCCTCTTTTTTGTCGCATCCATCTGCAGATAAAAAGAAGCAGAGGTGCAAAGCTGACCCTCCGTACGAATTCATGGAATCCAGAACAACGGAGAGGAGTTCAGAGGTAGGCCAGGGGATGGAACCATTTAATCCGGCCTGTGTTGCAGTTGGGAACTTGTGAAAACAAGGATTTGCACTCTGTGCCATATTGATCAAACGGCTAAGTGATCCCATGCAAGGCTTTGGTCTTATCAGCTTTGTGAAAGCCTCTGGGATGGCCTCTTCTCACACCACTTTATGAAAGATGGTTGAGAGAAAGGGTTGAGAGATAGAGAGGGAGAAGAGAAGAGGAAGTGTAATACAGAAGAGAAAGAGATAGAAAGAGGGAGAGATAGGGAGGGAGAGAAACATAACTCTTAATCATAATTCTTCTCTAAAGTCTTTAGAGTCTAATGTAAAAGCCCCTGTCTACATTTGTCGGGGGTTTGCTATCTGTTTTCTCCCTCAAATAATTTGTCATGAGACTCAACCATGTATCCTGGCAAAAAATAAAGTATGAAAGTGTAGATGGTCCAGCAGACTTGTGGGTAAGAAAGTTTAAAAAGCTAACATGTTTTGGCACATTAGCCTTGGCTAGACTGGTGCGATCGCTGTCTCCCCTCATCTCTCTCATCTTTCTCTACATCACTCGTTTTTCCACACATCTCAGTCTGTTCGGACATGGTGCTGAAGTGTAAACACAAATGTAAACAGAAACAGGGGCAGCTCCTAACAGAAACATCATCCCCTTTCACGTCATCAGAGTGGACACCAGTAGAGACGAATTTAACATGAGGGGCTGTGGGGCATCTCTCTAAACTCGTAGCCTCTTAAATATTTTGCTAGCAGAGATTTTGTGTGTGTGTGTGTGTGTGTGAGTGTGAAAGAGTCAGTGGGGTCTGCTGCATTGCATTTAGCTGTGTTTAATAACAGTATAACATATGTTAGCAAAGGACCAATGCAGTTGGCTGAATTCCCTACATTCACAATTCACAATATTGTGTTGTTAATAGTCAACGTAGACCTTTTTCATCATTGTTTTTGTCTTCATTATTTAGGGAGAAGAGAAGAGCAAGTATGAGCTCATGGGTACCTGTGGACAACAGAAGATTACTCACATGGACGTAGAAGGTGAGCTCTTGTGTTTATACCAACATGTTCCCCCCGTAATGGAAAGTTTGAAAGAACGGGAAAGAATGCAAAAACAAACCAAGGACCCTTTGGTTGCCGTTATGGTGGTGGTTGCTGTTGTTGTTTTTTGAGTTGGTGTTGCCTGGAGAGATGTTGTTTTGTCTGGGTGAGAGGAGGTGGAGTAAACACGAGACACGCTGGGTGACCTTTCATCAAAGTTGCGCCGCTGCCTCTTGCACATTTTCTCAGAAGATGTGCGATGAGGCGGCTTATGCCACGCGCTCACTGGCCCACCAGCTCTCTTACTCTCTCTGACTCCTTTTTTGTCTCACTCTGTCTGTCCTTCTTTTAAGATTTTACTCTCTCCCTACCTTTCTCTTTGTCTTTCTTGCTCTCTTTCTCTCTCTCTCTCTCTCTCTCTCTCTCTCTCTCCCTCTCTCTCTCTCTGTGTATTTGTCCCTCTCCTTGTTTATTTCCTCTCTGACCTTGGTCCAACCTCGTTTCTTTTTTTCTTTCTTTTCTTTTTTTTTTGGAAGATGGCAAATGAGGCTTCCCTTATGCATATTCTGCCTCACACGCTCTCCCAATTCATCCCTCTCTTTCTCTCTGTTTCTCTCCCTTCATCCTTTTTGGCTCTGTGGGATAATTGTACTTGAGAGCTTATTATTTTCAATCTTCCATCTGTATTTTCTTCTATTCTGTTGTCTCTCTGTCTCCTTTTCTCTCTCTCTCTCTCTCTCTCTCTCTCTTGCTCTTTCTTTTAGCAACAACACACTGATGGCATATGAGACAATAGACAAATGAGAACCTTCATTGCTCTGGTGTAGTAGTTTTAGTTTTTTGATCAACTCACACAAAGAAAGAACATAATGTTCAGGGATCAGTGTGTGTGTGTGTGTGCGTTTATTCTTGTGTTTTGAGAGCTATTTTTTTTTTCTGTGAGTGCACGAAGAAACATTCTTGTGTCTGTGTGTGTGTGCGTGTGAGAGAGAGAGCGTGTTTGTGTGTGCTTGCGTGCCTGTGCGTGAGTGTGTGTGTTTATGTGCGTATATACATGCACATGTGCTCGCCTGTGTGTCAGTGTATGCGCTCCCAACCTTGTGCGTCCAGCGACTGTCCCCTGGCCTTGTTTTTGTGCCTTCAGACAGGAGACAGATGCGTGAGCCGGGGAAAGGTGAGCGTGGGGTGACCACCTCACAGCAGGGAGGCGCAGGGAGTCAAGGAAAGACAGACGGAGAAGCCTCGCATGGCCGCAGCTGTGGGCTATCTCTGCGCTCACTTCCTAGACACCTCTCTCCTCCCCAAACCAACTCATATCAGCTTACGTATTGACTGCATTTTAAAGATTTTACATATTTTTATTATCCAGACACACAAAATCTTTGCTATTTTTATTTTTCTGACACACAAGACACTGAATATGCACATATGCACAGATGCAGAACAGAGAAACAGCCACATGTACACACTCACACACACACACACACACGCACACACACACACACACACACACACACACACACACACACACACACACACACACACACACCTATCCTTTTAGCCCCGCTTCTTTGAAACAGATCATCTGACAGATAAAGATGTTGACATACTGCATGCATCCTCGAGTTAGTAAGCTCACTGATGCTTAGACAGCAGTGCAGATGTTTACTTGGGTGCTGTTGATGGGTTTTGCATTTCAAGTACAGTATGAGGTTTTTTGACTCCACAAGTGTATGTGACTGAAATCCAGGCTCATGAATTTATTGTAAGATGTCAGTTCTAAACAGTATAACCTTCAAACAAGGTTAAATCAATGAATGTGTTTTAACCACAAGCTCAGCAGTAGCATACTGAAAAAATAAAGCAAGGTTTTGTATTTCTTCCTTGTTGCAAATACGCTTTTGCCCTTTAAAATATTGAAGGGTAGAAATTCCTTTAAGGTCTTTTGTTTTCTGAAGTGTGTAGCACGAGTCTGTGTATTGTGCCTCTGTGTGTGTTTGTGTTCCTCACCTGTCAACACAGGGCTTTGAAAATAATAGAAGTGTCAGGAAATTGTAAGACAATTTTGTGAGGAACATTTTGGGGAAATCTTTATGCCAACCCTCTGCCAACAGCAGAAATAACAGAGGAAGCCTGTGCACAGGCGTAGCATTTAACCTACTATGCCTTTAGCAAGTGGGGTCTTCAAGTGATGTTCTCACAATGCCCAAGCAGTTTTTTTTAAGCAATCCTCTCAGGATGAACTTGTGGCTTCACTCATCAACATGCTCACTGGAAGGGAAGCATAGAGATGAAATGTAACTGCAGATGTTATGGAAGGATGAAGATTTATGGAAAACACATGAACACAAGGAGGCAACAAGGGTTAGAAGGGTTAAAAACCAGCATAGGAATCGCACAAAAAATGGGAGCGTTGACAGGTATGGTGTAGACTGTCTAGCATGTCTCTGTGTGAAAAGGTGGGGACTTTCATCCACAAAGCTGTGTGTTATTGTTGTGTGTGTGTGTGTGTGGTTTAGTATCTGGTGGTGCACTTTAGTATGTCTGTGATGATGTGTGTTTATGTCTGAGGTCCCTGACCCATAAAATCGGACCACAGACTTCACACTTATTATTTAGTTTCTATTATATAACTCACCCGAGGGGGAGGAGGAGGGTCAAAAATAGCTGCACGATAAAACACAGGGGAGTGTGTGTGTGTGTTTATGTCAGACAGTGTGACTGTGATATGATATTTAAGAGAGAGAGAGGGTGTGAGTGTGCTCTATGATAGAGAAAGAGAAAGAGAGACAGAGAAAGAGAAAGATAGAGACAGAGTGAATGCGCTGGTGCTATTCGAAAAGTTGACGCTGTCGCCTGTATGATCTGAGCTGAGAGGACACTTGCCACTTTTTCAGAGGGAGGATACTTGTCATCTCCACCGCACCCTCCACCGCTTCCTTTGCTCGCATCATCTCTCCGCGCCCACACACCTGACCGTGTCACTTGTGACGGCTGTCAGCCCCCGACACTGTTCCCGTCACTCACCTACCCATACTGGGCACTTCGAGCCAAACCAAGCCTCCAACCCATAAACTCTGCATCCAGCATGGCCTCAGGCTAGTCCAGCCCCCAGTCCACCTCTTTCTTCCCTGCATATGGATGAGGTTCCATAAGTCTAAAGGAGTCTCTCAGAGGAAATACAAAGTACTCCAACTGCTCTCCCATCTCCATGCACCTCTCTTTCTCTTTCTCTTTCTCTTTCTCTTCCTCTCTCTCTCTTTATTGCTCTCTTTCTGACACCCCCTCTCTATCTAGTAGGCATGTACATCGTAATGCCACATTTAACCTCCATCAGAGTCCAAATCCACTTTTGTATGACAAAGATGCTGGTCGGAGCCATTGATACTGTATGTCAGTAGGTCTGACCCTATGAAGCTACAACTGAGGGTTTTTCTTTTTACCTTTTAACAGAATGTGTGAACACACAGACACACACACACACACACACACACACACACATTCATTGTTTTTGTATTCACACTAATGTCATGCATAGCTGTTTAGCTTACATGCATTGCATACACATGACTAAAACAAAGTTCCGAGGTTTTGCCTTTTGTGGTATGAAGTTCTTTTATTTTCTCTTCCCGTGTTTCTGCATCTTTCCTCTCACTCTCCACATGTCTCCCCCCTTCCTCATCACTCCCTCTCTCCCTTTTACCCTTTCTTCCTTCCTCACATCTCTGGATGTCTCCTCAGTAAAGAATTAGTTCTCATCTGGGCTCCTGGCAGCCAAACTCTGTGAGACCCGTTCCAGGGCCTAATGACCGATCGGATGAGCAGTGTTGCATGCAAAATTAGAACTCACTGTTGCTACGCTCCGACGTGCTCATCCGAACTTCACTTCCTGCTAATTCAGCAAGCCAGGTCGCCAGCCCCTTTCTACATAGATTGGCCTGTTGTTATCCTTGAGCAAGAGACAAAAAGTTTCATTAAAGTTACGTGTAACGTTACATAATATTTATGTATGTTCCATCTTAAATGTAGGCAAAGTAATTTAAGTATCTGTAATCATAACATTATTAAAGTAACTCAAATAAGAAGAGCTTTGTGTAGTGCCTAAAAATTGAAAGCCTCTACAGATGCGTGAAAACAACGTTTGAAATGTATTCTACTTAAAGTGCTATTTACTTTACTTGGTTCATGATGTGGTTTTCCTTTCAGCTAAATCACTAATTAAAACACATTGTCTGGAGTCTGTCGCAAATCGAAACCATATTACCAAATGCCATTTTCAATTATCAGTTGATGGGCACTGAAGCATAAGAAATGCCGAAACTAAAACATCTGTGGCAGAGACAGAACTAGACCGAGACTATGTGCATCATCAGAACAGAAAATGTCAATTATCTGATTTGAATGGAATGATGATGCTTGCAAAATGAGGTGTAGCTTGTTCGAGTTGGAATACAAGTTATATCAATAATACATCTGGGGCCTGTTTGCATATAGGTTATCTTTCAAAAGCTATCAAGTATGACGTGTGGAAAAAATGAGAGGGCAAATCTTTCATTGGTAGTTGGTGAGAGGAAGAGGATTATACCCACAAGTAGTTTTTCACCACTCCAGTGCTCTGTGTAACTGATTCAGAATAGAATATCTCTTTTGGTTTGCCATCTGTATTTATGCCAGTATTTCAACAAAACTCATCTCCATCAGCTTCAACCGCCCCACTTATCTACTGTTCTGCATCCCCAGGTGGGGTGTTTGTGTTTCCGGACATTTCCACACTGACAGAGAGACCTCGAGTCGGAGATGGAGTGACCTATGTTAATATTCCTGTGAGTCCCACGTCCAAAAAGCAGCTCCATTACATGGAACTGGAGCTGCAAGAGACCAGTGCGTCAGTCAGAGGTAAGGTTTTCCCAACCCTAACAACACTTACATTTAAAGCCAGAAGTGATTCAATCGGATACAACAGGTCTCATGTATGTACATACATGTTTATTTCTTGTTTGTTACAAGTGCTAATACAGAGTATGCTATAGATTATATAGAGGTTACATCATTTACATGTTGATGAACACTAATTACACCAAACAAGCAAAGAAATTTACACCAAAGAAAGACCACAGTTGCATCTGATTGAATGTGAAGATATAGGAATCTATTGCAAATAATGTGTACATTTGCATATTAATCAGTGTGTGCTTACTAACAACTGTCAAACTTGTAAGGTTGGAAGCTGTTTTTTCTTTTGTTTTTTTTTAAATGAAGTTTTTGTAGTTACGCACATTAAGCACAAAGTGTTTTTCAGTCTTTTGTTCCCTTGTTGAGAGAAAAGAAAGAGAACACCTTCCACCCTTCTGATGTGATCTTCTGTATCTGATCGCAGAAGCACGGAGGACATTATCGGTGGCTGTAATTGAGTTTTCGCTCATTATCACTCCTCAGCCAAAAGCTTCCTAGCTGGCACACCAACAGGGCACATCCAGGCGTGCTGGTGTCACGTCTGTCGAGCACGCAAGAACGAGATAGCGAGATCTTAATCGTGTCTGAAGACGGAATAAACGAGTGAAAAAAACAAGCCATTAGCGCCAGGCTTCCACAGCTAATGCAACAAGGTTAATTCTTTGTGTCAACCGCATGCGTGTGGCGCTACTCCCTTGTGGGCAAAGTTGGCACTGGTGCTTTGTGCGCGCTACTCTACACCATGGTTTGAGGCGTCCAATTTACCCATAATGCCAAGGCAAGGAGGCCTTCCTGATGGAGGTCAAAGTTTGCTATTGCCGTCATTGCCATGCCACAAGCGCCCATTTGTGCGTTCTCAAACACAACACACAGTCCCAGTCAAAGGGGTTGTGAGTAGTTTTTTTTTCTCATCTAACAGGATATCAAGGTAGTTGTTTGTCTTTTCGTTCTTTGTGATGTTAATGAAGAGGAGGATCATAGAAGCTGGCATGGGGCCTTTGAATAATTAGTGAGGTTTTTCTTTCATCAGCATTGTTTTTTATTTACAGTACAAAGCCGTGGACGCCTGTATGTTCGATTGTGTATAATGGTTATTTGACATTCAACGTTGCTTGACCCTCTTAAACGTCAGAGCCCCTCCTTGTTTCTGTTTCAGTGTAGTGTGGAATATAATAATTTTGTTGTTTTGTTTCTTTGTTTGGTTTGTCACCACACCAGGGAGAGGCTCCACGAAGTATGCCCAGATTGACATCACCGCCACGGAGACGGCACACAAGGTGGGCACCCAGCATGCACTGGGCCGAGAGGAAGGCCTGCTGAAGCTTGAGCAGAAGCGGAGAGGCGGGCCGCCACAGTGAGAAGGAAGGTGGAAGGAGAGGTTGACCTTTGACCCCTAGCATCGTTGGCATGACGACAGGCTGGCACAGCGGGCGATAACTGTGGCTGAGAGACACCAGCTATATTTGGAAGTCATGAGTACAGAGATGGGAGAGCTGGCCTGTTTGAAGTGACAGGGGCTCCTAAGGGGTATGGTCAACATCACTGTCCTGTTTTCATTGTTTTCATCCTTGTTTTGGACAATGAGAAGGAAGAGAAAGAATGATGCATAACCCAAGACTACTTTCATCCACCTTAGAGGAATGTAACCAGGGTAGACTTTGGACATTGAGGACTAGATCTACAGTATGTTCAGAGTCAGATAACCATAGATGCCTTTTTGAGTGCCTTGAGGTCTCTTTTTCCAAACTCAATACTCAACCCCTTACCTGTTTCTCGCCCAAAGAAGAGAATATATTTAGGCCACCGAGGATGTGATGTGTGTCTTTAAGGAAAACAAGTAGCTAGCAATTAATTTAATCTACCGCCACTTTGCGCGGCCAACCGAAACAAAACCAAGGCGGACACACAGACAGACACACAAACACAGATGTACACACACACACACACACAAGTACACACATACAGAGCAATCAGTGGTGTCTAAAGGGACAGTGACAGCTCGTTTGTTGTCATTATGTTAGCAGCTAGACAAGGCGGGGGTATTAGGGGTTAGGGTGTGTGTGTGTGTGTGGGGCCGGGGGGGTTTCGTCTGTCGGCGGTGTGAATATGGCCGGCTGCTTGCTGAGTCATCTGGGCCTGGATGCCCCGCAGCGGTAACTCTTCAGTGACTCGCCGCTGAGAGCCTTAATCGAATGCTGTACGCTTGTGATTTCATTTCGGGGCAGGAAAAAATGGCGTGTTCAATTATACGGGGCATCACCTCCGATAAACCATCCCTGTGTGTGTGTGTGTGTGGTGTTGAGGTAATTTTCTGTCTCTCTAACCCTCTCTCACAGCATTTAGTATTGCGTTTTTATTTTTTAATGACGGTTATGTAGACATTTTATTGTGCTTTGAAACATTGGCAAATTAAGACCTTGACACTGGAGTTTGCGACCCTCAATGACGTTACACTGATGTTATGACTCAACAATGACTCCATAAACCTGTGTAGGAATATATGCAAGAGTCTATTGATTATTAATCCTGTTCATTGATCACATTAAAGTTGCATTCTACTTTATATTTCCCATATGAAGTTGCATCTGGCAGAGGCTGCAATGAATGTTGGAGAAGAGTCTGAATGATTAAATACAAAGGTTTAACCTTTGTTGGAAATGGGATCCCAGTGGTACACTCACTGTCAGTGCTGAGAAAACAATCATCAATAATTCAGCTCGAAAATGAAAAAAATGGGTTGACCACCTCTAGCACACACACACACACACACACACATCACACACACACATCACACCACACACACACAAATACACCACACACACACTTTGTTGCAGAGGACATGGGGACAACACTACTTGGCTGTGCATTGAAGCATTGAAGAAGGTTGGGAAATGCAGTCTCTAAGTCTGTATTAGATCATTCAAGGGTCCTCATGATGAGAATGCACATGCTTTGAGCAGAACTAGCTGTTGATAAACTTGATTGCGTGTGTTGTATTTTTTGAAGGAACTTAAGAGGATGTCAGGTAGGCTTGTACCATAATGAGGTTGCATTATTTAATAGTATTGTATTGCATAACTTGGATATTCCTATGTGTACATGGATACTGTGCATTGTATGTAAGTAGGGTCTTCTTACAGGCCTGTAAATACCTCTGTCTGATTTTATTTCTTTGTTTAGATGTCTAGACCGGTCTTAATTTATCCATCTTTTATTTACATTCAGGTACTTGTCAGATGAAAAAAAAAGAAATATGTATTTTTTGAAATATTAATTTTGGCTATTTTATTTCTAACAAATGGAAACCAATAAAACAGTTTATTGTGCTTTGTATTTACCATCATATCTTTTAATAACTCAGAATCAGAATATTGTTTTGGAATTCTTGAGTTGAAGTTACATCATAACCTACACACACACACACACAAACACACACACACACATAGACATACACAGACCCTATCGTAAACACATAAACAATCTTTCACAATCATATACACACTTGCCCTCCCCTTATCAAGTTAAGTCGACAAAGTGACATGTATTGCATCTGTCTGCCTAGAGGTGCTTATTGGCAAGCCTTCTGTTTTCAGTGTGAGCCTAATGACATCATCTCTGTTTAACGTTTACATTCACAATCTCTCTCCAGACGCCCACATCCATAGACACAATTTTCTTGTGTTTTCTCTCTCTCTCTCTCTCTCTCTCTCTATCTATCTATCTATCTATCTATCTATCTATCTATCTATCTATCTATCTATCTATCTATCTCTCTCCATTTAACTCTCTCTTTCTTTTGCATGCACAGACACATACACACACACACACACATAGTCAGGCTCTGGGTACAGCTTTAGCTTTCTTCCTCCCCTTCTCTCTTTCACACACATACAAATACACACACACACACACACACACACACACACCGACACTGGGAACAGCACTGGCGAAGCACAGTCTTCCTTTCCCCTGTAGTGTAGTTGGCTGATTCCCCTCCAGTCATGGTCCCACTGGAATATTACCCAGAGGCCATCGCTGCTCAGACTCATGGGCAGAGTCAGGTGATCTAAGTGGGCTGGGAGTGAGACGTCAATAGAATGGCAGAGATGGGCTGGATGCCAGCGCTGAGTGACTACGACTGGATATCTTCGCAGAGGTTGCCCAAATAACGTTTAAAAAACATTATTCTAAGCATAAATTTGCTTACTGCGCCAGCATTTGCCACATGGCTATGACAAAGACAATAAAGAAAAGACTTACTGTCAATCATGCTGCTTTGGAAAATGCGATTGGCTACTTTCTCTGCAGGGTAGGACTTCCAGTTTCTCATCTCCGCCATCTTTGTGTTACAAAATGCCGGATTACATTTCTATGGAGGGTTTTTTAAGTGATGTGTCTCCTATAAGACCATCTCTGCCTAAAAACTGATCTTCAAAGAGTGACATGAATTGACTTTATGATGGACTGATTCATTAAGGTTTTGAGGATTCAGAGCTTAGAGTCGGGGGAGTCATTGGGATTCAGCTTATGTCTTTACTTTATATTTACACGGAACACTTTGGCAACTAAGTATTAGTAACGTGGTCCATCTGGCATGTTTACAGATGTAATAGTTACTTCCGGCAAGGAGGTTATGTTTTCGCTAGCATTTACCTGTGTGTCTGTTTGTCTGACTATAACTCAAATAGTACTGCACGAATTTGGGTGATATTTTCAGACAACATGAGTATTTGGCCAAGGAACAGATGATTCAATTTTGGTGGTGATCCAGGAAACACAATCTGGAATTTGCATTGGGTCAGTGACCCTATATTGCCTTGGAAAAGGTTTTTTGAGGGAGGTCTGTGTTTTCCGAGAGCTTCTCTAGTTTCATTTGGTATGTTTTTTTGCATCATTGTAATAAAAAAACTTGGGCTTTAGATTACTCCATATATTCATTCAATTATGTTCCCTTGATTCTGGATTTTCAAGTGGACGCTCATGTAATAATTCTTATTGTTACATGAGGGTCTTATATTAGGTATTCTCAGGTTTCTGTATCCAAACAGCTTTTGATGGTTGACTATTGTTACTGCCTTCAGTGGATGTTGACACCTTTTTTTACACATTTGATGGTGATGTAAAAACCACATTTGGAAAACAAATGTACTCCTACTAAAACACTCAGACCAAAAACCCCAAGAGCAATTCCTCTTTCTGCTGATTTAATGCTAAGAGCAAACCCTACCAATCAAGGAGGAGATAGCATCCCATGAAAGCAATATTCTTGATCTTGAGTAGCATTGGCATTCCAGCTAATGGCCTTAAAGTTGTTGAGGCATTTTGGGAAGGAATAACTCGTTCTTGACGAAAATGGCTTGATGCAAGGTGCTGTGCCTGTGGGCAGCTTTGGTTAGAAGACAGTTCACGCAGATGAGCAGCGTGGGCATGTCCACATTTTTATTCCTTTAGCTCAGAGGGAAAAGGCTGTAGAGAAGAAAGGGATGAACTCATTCATAGTCTCCCAAATATCTGCAGCATCACTCTTCTAACACTCTCTGCGAAAAAACCAGCACCAAGCGTTCATCTTCACCTCTCGGATTTAGCTGAAGGCCTTGTTTTAGCCGTTCTTTAAGGTTTAAATTTTTCTTCTAGTCAGGTATAGATCAAAAAGAAGGCGGTGAATAAGTTGTCCCCAGAGTGTGAATGTGTGTGTGTGTGTGTGTGAGTGTAAGAGTGGAGAGGGGGGAAGAACAAAAGAAAGGGAGAATGTTGTATCTGTCCATGTGGGTGTTTAGAGAGGGATTGAACCTACAGTAAGTTAATGACAGAGCAGAGAGATGGACAATCATACAGACACTTTATTGATCCCATGGGAAATTAAGGCATTTGAGGGAGCCTGTTCCTGCTAGGACCTGTATGCTCTCTTTGTCACAAGACTCTTGATGGCCAGCAAGACACAATGCACCATGTACTTGTGACATTAGAGCTGTGGACAATGAATTGAATGAATAGATTGAGTGTTAGTATAACCTTCCCATGATTAGGAAAACAGCATGATTATTTTCGGAGGTGGACAACCCCATGCTTCAGAAAATTACATATCCTGCCATGTGCTCCATCTGCACCACACTTTTAGCTGGTGTACACAGCTAAGTGTACAGCAGCTATCTTCAGCAATTGATATTATTATTACTATTATTATTATTAGTAGTAGAAGTAGTGGTATTCATGAAAACTCACAAAGCCTTTCTGAGCTGGAATCCTTCTCTTCAACCTCTCACCACCCTGAAAGACCCATTGCGGTTCACAGAAGGACAGAGGTTGGGTTAGGGGGTGGTGCCGTGGGGAAGAGGAGTCTTGTACAGGGCAAGCTGTGTCCTTTTGTTACTGGTATGAACTTGACAGGCATAACATTTCTCCTGGAGTTTCCTGTTCTCCAATGCGCGCCTGGGGGAAAAAATCTTGTTGGTCAGAAAGTGTGTATTCAAGGAGTCTCATTTGACCTCACTGACTGCACATGTGGTTAAAGGGGTAGATTCCCATACTCAAGTGAAAGGCTGTTTATTTGAAAGTTGTAAAAAGTTGTTTAAATTAAAGAGTGAAAAAGAGCAACAATCCAATTTATTGTGTGTCAAAATTTGCTCCAAAAAATGGACATTTCTGTCACACCTCAATGGCCACTATTTAACAAACATCCTCCAGCTCCAAAGCTCAACATATGCTCAGACCAGGGAACTGTAGTTGAAAATTAACTTCACACCTCCACTATAAATTTTTCTACAAAATGTTATTTATATTCTAATAATTCTATATTCTTTTTTTATATTTTTGACTGCAATCTTAAATTCTTAACCGTGTTAAATTCCTATGTTTTGTCCTTGGTTTGGCCTTTTTTTCTGCTTTTGAAAAGCCTGCAGTAGACAGTATTTAACGAAACTCAAGGGTTTTGTTAAAAATGACAAAAGAGAACCCCTTTCATCAAAACTGATAAGAGCATTCTCCTCAGTTGATATTCACCAGATCTCACAAAAGTTATTCAAACTCATAGAAAGAAGTGTTCTCTCTGTTCCCTGTAAAGAACTCTCCTAAATTGAATTTCTTTAAAACCTGTGAAGTTTCCAGCACAAATGCAATTTCACTAAATCACATGCCCTCAAAGGTCTCAGCAATATTCTCACTCAACTTGTTCCAGGGACATTAGAAGAGGACCTGGGAGAGACCTTCTTGACCCGAGCTCAATAGGCTGCACTTGAGTCTGCGAATACCATTCGGGAGAAGCTGCAAATGGAACACAACCCTTTTTACCCAGCTCAACAGTCTATGGTGCCAGGGCCCAAGAATGAGATCCCATCTTCCGCTGCTAGCTAAAAGCTGTGACAGAGAAATGAGAGAAGAGAGAAAAAGAGAGGAGGGAGAGAGAAAGAGAGAGTGAGGCGGAATGAAATAGCAGCGTTAATTTGGTTTAGCTGTCTTCCTTGCAAAAGTTCTGAGAAAGTAAAGTTGCACACCAGTTGAAGTTGCTCCAAAGCTCTAGAGGCCCATGTTTTCTTGTTCAGTGCAATTCAAACGCAGTCACATTCAATTACCATACTGAGTCAGCCCACTGCTGTCAGCCCACCGTTTTTTCATTTTCTTTATTAAGTTCATTCACATCCTTTCTCTTCACCAATTTGATTCTCCACCATCGCAACCATATTCAATGGAGGTTTATGTGTAACTAAAGGGGCTCTCATTTGTTTGATGTCAAGTGTGAGGCAATGCATTGATATCAGCAAGCAGAGCTAATATTAACTTGATTAAACGGGCGGGGGATTTTGGGCTAATCTAATGCCACAATGATTGGATGAGTATGGACACCCTTCCATCAGCCTTCTAAAAACAAACTCACAACAAACAAACTCTAAAATCAACTTCCACCATGTTCCCCAAGAGTGAATTGATTGTGCCCTGTTACCTGTTGCACTGCATGATTTCCGTAGCCATGTGCATTATGCACTGCTGAAACAAACACTGTGGAGTACACAAAGTAGGCCTACACTTGGGCAGTTCTGTGCACTCCTAAATCATATACCTCCTTTGAAGGACAACAACATATATTTAAAAAGCAATTCTAGCTTTTCTACTACAGTAACATGAGTTCCATTCCAAGACATAGTAACAGTAAAATCCACTCAACAACCAGTCAGTGCTGAGTTGACCTAAATTGCACCCTTGCTGAAGATGAGCCAGATTGGTAGGAACAAAGCTGACATTTGAAGATGTAGCTCAGATAACACTTGCATTTGGTGCCATGGAAGGTTGAGCATATGTCCCAAATCATCGGTCCTCGTGAACCTTGTGACCTTTGACTTTGTTACATATGAATAAATCAGAGGGTTTGGATGTATTGCAATCACGCAGCATGTGTACAAACCATGAACAGTCACCTCTGCCAGAAGCTGCATGTGTGTGTGTGTTGCTCTGACAGTCTTACAGCACGTTCTCAGAATTAACTATCAAAGTGTTATAGTGTTTGTACATATTGTTTCAATACAGCATGAAAAGAAACAGATAATAAAATAGCAAAAACAAAAATGACAGCAACATCAAAATCAACATCAACAACAACAATAATACATCACAAACCACCAAAATGCACACAAAATAATATGATGTATTTTGGAGAGTTATGTCATTGTGTTCTTTGTTTCTAAGAGTGCAATTACAGCCCATCCTCCTGATAACAAAAACCGATGAAGGAATGAAACTCCCCCGCTCCGCCTCCTGACTCAGCTCAGTGACTCATCAGAACACAAATTCAAACAGCATAAATTTTTAGGTTTATTTTTGGTTGAACCTGTTTTAGGAGCTGAACAGTACAGTAGATAGCAGACAAAACACAATTTGGAGAGTAAGGAGTGAGTCTGGGAGTGGGTTCAGGCTGGATTTGAACCTGGGACCCTGTGGGTACTGGACCTATATGCAATGTGCCTGGCACCAACACACATGATCCACCAGCAGCTTCATCTTTTTTTTACATCAATAAGCTTTCAAAAAGCAACATTTTTAAAGACACAGCAGGCAAAGTTTTAAGGTTAATTTACCAGCTTTGTAGTAACTTTGATGATTAAATGGCTCATTATGGGGTGAATGAAGGCTTTTGATAATGTAAAAAATTATCATTGCTGGTTCCTATTCTTAGGAAATGGTGATTGTACAGGGAGCTCCGGAAGTAAAAAATTGAAATCATGCCAGTTATGCCTTTATAGAGGAGAGCTGCCGTTTAGCACACCGATGGTGTCATTCACCACATCACATACAGGTCACATCTTTTCATAAGGAACCCACAGTTTATTTCTTTCCTAATCATTTTCTGGTCTTTGGTAGTAGCCTATGATAAGTGTGTTGTCTGAATGGGAAAGGAAGTGAGCATCTGACCATTTGGAAATGGGATTTTCTTGCAAGGTTGCCTCCCACTTCACTTCCATTGCCTCAACGCTTGAAATAAATATCTGCTTCCTTGAATAAGAGCTGTTTCATTTGATCTCATTTCGGCCCTGTCGGAAGTGATTTAGCCAAAACTGTCAACGCCTGGAGGTAGAGGTAATGACGACAAGCATTACCTAAAAAAGAAGAAAAAAAGACAACGGTAGAAAGAGAGTGAAGAAGGTGAAAAAAAAGAGAAAAGGCAAAGAGTGAATCAACAGTGACCTTTGTATTCCTGTGCGCTTGCTTGGCCATTGGTCCAGCGCGACACAACCCAATTAGATGCCCTAATCTGCAGCAGAAACCAGCTTTCACAGGCCCTGCCCAAGAGGCATTGGGTGACGAGAAATGTCGTAATCTTATTTAATGTATATTAGCGCGCTCTCTCTCTCCCTCTCCCTCTCCCTCTCCCTCTCTCTCGCTTCCGGTTCTTTCCCCCTTCCTACCTCTTACTCTCTGAATCAGTCTTTCTCTCAAAAAGACACCTACACATGTTTTTTTAAGCTTTAGTCTTCTTTGTCTTTTTGTCTCATTTTGAATTTATCCCTTATTCTATCTCTTTTCACTATTTTCCTTTATCTCTTTCTCTTTCTCTCTCTTCTCTATCTCTCTTTATCGCTCCATCCCCACTTTCTCTGGTCTGTCTTTCCGGTCCTTGTGTTCTCTGTCCTGCTAAAAGCATTGAGGTTGACCAGACACATAAATCAGTTTTGCTCTAAGAGGTCCCCATAACCCATATGATATAGACTGTGGGAAAGGGATTTGTCTTTGTGTGTGTGTATGTGTGTATTTGTCTGTCTGTGTGTGTGTGTGTGTGTGTGTGTGTGTGGTTGGGTGGGTGGATGGATGATGGTATAATTTATTTTCCGTTGATCTGACATTTAGTTTCTCATTCTCAGTCAGATGAAAAAAAGCATTATGAAGCAGTCAGAAATTAACAGATGACAAAGCATTTAAAATCTAATTGTATGTGTAAATTTTTTAATTGAATATACATTCTTGTCAGCTTTTTCTGTTGTCTTAATTTTCCTGCAGAATGGAAAATGTGCCACCTCAATGCAATTGGGCTTTAAAAAGAAATACTCTAAAGCTAAAGTAACAAATTCAGTCGTGTTCAAGACAAACTTTGAAATCAAGACTTTCCAAACTCCTTCCACCAAAAAAAAGTACAGAGCAAAGGAAACATGTCTTTACATTCCTATTGGAAATATAGGGCAAATCTGTGTACTATAACTTTAAAGGAGAAATCTGGTGTGTTCGCTATTTGCTATCAGCATTTAATGTTAACTGAATAGGGCATGGGAAAATGAAACAGAGAGTAAGTTTCTATCCCCCATTTGGTTAGTGTTAGCTGACAATTCACTATTTAGTTTGTGTTGTATCACAACACAGGGCACAGTGACCTCACACAACCTGGCTGTGGATTGATTCACACTGGATTTCACCTTTAAAGTCAGACCAGGCAAATAATATTTATATCTGAATCTATCCCAGTCCCAATGTTCCTCCTAAACCTCATATGCCCTGAACCTCATGCAAGTCTCTGAGGGCTCAGGTTAGAGAGAACACTGGGATTCATCCTATGCTGTTTACCTCTGTCAGGTATAGCCCAGTGTCTCTGATGAGTCATGACAAGTGCTGTATGGAGGAGGGGTGGATGAACACAGTAAATTATTAATGAATAATAAACACAGATCGAAAGTTCTTTTCCCATAGCTCAGCAATAACTTTTTTTTTTTTATCAGACTTCCCCCTCAGTCAACAGTTCCTTCCTGGATTCCTGGAATTCATGCAGTTCTATGTCTTTTGAAGTGCCTGATCATTCATCTCTGTCTGTACAGGGCTTTCTCTTCTGAAATAGGGGGCACACCACACCACACCACAGCTATCTCCTCTCCACTTCTGTTCCGTCTGCTCAGCTCCCCTCCCGTCTGGGCCAGTACGAGAGCTGGATGCTGAACAGAGAGTCATTTCTGGTTCAGGTGGTGTCTCCCCCCCCCAGGCCTCTGAACCAAAAAGGTTTTCCTACTACACTCTTCAGTCTGGCTGGCAGTGCTCCCGCTACCCCCCACCCTTGGGCCCCTGGAACCTCCATAAATAATTTTCTTTTGCCTTTTCTTAATGAAATGGTCCATTTCACCCTCCGTCCATCATGCCAGGGCTCAGTGCCCGAGGAATTATTTTTATTTATATATAATATATATATATATATATATATATATAATTTTTTTAAATTATTTTTTTTTGCCTTTCTTCTCCACACCTCAGTGTGTATGTGTGTGTGTGTGTGTTTGTGTGTGAGTGTGTGTGTACAACAACGCAAATGCATTGGAGGTTCCTTTCCAACAGTCATTTGAATACCACCACCACCCCCCACCACCCAGCCCTCTGCTTTGATTTTCATTGCCATTTCTTTATTTATTGCTCATGGAGCTGCCTTCTCCTTTAACTCACTCACTTGAGATTCATGCTCCATGTGAAGTGCTCTGCTGCGGAATTGTGAAGGGAAAGTGTGATTGAATGCTTAAAATGACCATTAGTCTTCAAAGGCAATAAGTAGTGATTAACCAGCGTGAATTAGACCAAGCTCAGGGAAGCCGGTGGTGGAGTGATTTTCCCCCTTCCTGTTTGGAAATCGTCCCCATGAATTCAATTCTCCGATTGGCTCAGTCTTGCTTCCTCTCTTCACCCTCCCTCTGTCTCCCCTGAAGCATCTTGTTTTTCTCTGAACACTCTGCAGTACTCCAAAACAAAAACTCTTGTAAGAGGCTCAAACTCTACTTAGAGGCTCAGCCAGATATATACAACTCTCTCTCTCTCTCTCTCTCTCTCTCTCTCACACACACACACACACACACACAAAACCGCATGCATACACACACACACACACACACACACACATACACATACTGTATATAGGCAAGCAGCAAGCAAAAGATGAAAAAGATCGCTAGTGGTCTCTTTAGTCCTCTGCTGAGATGACTGGTTTCCTCACATCCATGACTGTCCCCTTTGCCTCCTTGACATTTAGTTGCTTCCACCCAGCCAAGTGAAGGGGAACTTACCTCTCCTGTCTCCTTTCATGTGCCCCCTTCAGTCCTCCTCCGTCTCAGGACCCCTTGTCCCTTTTAATTAAGGAGCAAAGCCCATGGCAGCCCCCCAGAGCTTCTAGCATTTACCCCGACCCCAGGGTAACTGGCAACCTCCAGGAAATGCCAAAGGAATATGGCCATATGCTTTCAGCCTTATGATTTAAAAAAAGAAAGAAAGAAAGGAAGGAAAAAAGAAAGAAAGAGAAAAAATAAACAAAGTTTCTCAGTTTTCGTTTCTCCCCTATTTATGGTTTCATTTGCTCCCAGGACATTTTGTCATTCTTGTCTTTTTGACAACATTTGGGTAATTGGGAACAAATGAGCTTGCCTTGAGGGCGCTGAAGCCTTGTTGTGTAATTTGTCGGTTGGAGGGGGAAAGCACAGTCACGGCTTAGACGACACGTTTCGTGACATGGCGAGCCATCACTCAAGGCTGTCTCAAACTTTTCCCTCTGCGTGGAAGTGTCAGTTTCCATCTTATGGATGTCAGTCCCCATCACCCATGATTCACAATTTTCACGCTATAATTTCCTAATTGCATATTTTTAATCAAAAAATGAATTTAGAAACAGATTGTAATCTTTGGCTGGGAGTGATGGGGATGACATAACAAATGCATGACATTCTTTGGTTTCCGATTTCATTTTGTCTTGTTTGAATAATACTGATATCCATATTGGAATGCATTTCAGGTTCATGTCCATCATTAGGAGACCTGGTAATTACATTGTCTTGTTGATCTGTGGTTTGATGATAGGGACCGTTTCTGGGTTTTAAAGACATCAGCTTCAAGCTCTAGATTGAACCAGAACCCATTTAAATTCACCTCTTACCTCAGAAATGCTCCATAAGCAAAATATATCTGCTGATGAACAACTGGTAGTAACGTTTCTCAAGTAGCATTGGAAGTAAATATGTGACATTTCAGTGCAATAGTTTTAAGATAATTAATGAATGAATTAATTTAGATAAATAACTACAAGTGGATGGGTGACCGTTGATCAGAGTTTGTGGTTTGTTTTCACTGAGTTGTGATGTCACACCGACCAGATGAAGTTTGCCTTAATCCCTTAATCCAGTCTGGGCTCCAGTGATGGGAAGAGTTCCATTAAATTCTTCTGGAGCTGATTAAGTTAGCTGGTTCATATCAACATTATTACAGTCAGCAAAGCTATCATGTGGAAGCACGGCGCTGATCTGCCCTATGTTTGCTCTCAGGATAATGTTCATGGTATTAAAGAATAATTTTGTTCATATTTGCCTATTGCCCAAACGGCAGAAGGAACATACAGGCTAAATAAAAAGGCCTTCAAAATCAAAATTTGGCATAATTCTTTAGAGCTTAACTGCATGTGTGCACAGGAAGCAGGCAATGTCACCAGATTTTTTCATTTACTCCATCGGTATAACTTTTGATTAGGGTACACATATTCACCATTAACTAGCATCTTATTAACATGCAAATTAGTAATATACTAACCATTTGTTAGCCATTACATGTCACTTATTAATACCTTATTCTACATGACCTTGTTCTACCCATAGACCATTAATTAAGAATCTCTTCAATATAAACTCATAATTACTGTTTATTCATAGTTAGTAAGTTAGTTGTTGTATATGAATTATGATCTTTATATGCCGTTGGTTCATATGGAGCTTATAAAGCAGCAGTACAACAGGAACAGTTATTCTCCTTTAGTAATATTTAGAAAAGATGGTCTATTCATAGGAACAAAACCCAAAACTACAAGCACCTAATAGTGTACAAATAAGTTCTAATTACATCTTTTTGATGACTATTCCTGAGAATAACGGTTCCTGTTGTACTAGCACCTTATAAGCCCCTTACTGAACAAAGCATATTGAGATCATAATTCATATACAACAACTATCTTACATACTATGAATAAGCAGTAATTAGAAGTCAATATTGGACAAAGTCTAATTAATGGCCTACTATGGGTAGAATAACATCATGCAGAATAAGGTATTAATAAGTGATTTGTAATGATTAACAAATGGCTAGTATGGTATTAATTTGCATGTTAATAAGCTGCTAGTTAATGATGAATATGTGTACCCTAATCTAAAGTGTTACCACTCCATCATCTAGTAAGGCATCCTTGGTGGCCTGTGAAGGATTTATGTGTCAGGTCTGAGAAAGTGTGAGACTGAAAGAAAGATAGAAATGAGCTTCTTGTGAAATGCCCTGAGAAATAAAATGGTATCGATCCCCATTAGAGCCAGTGGCAGGATGTGATCAGTCTTCAGCTGGTTTGGTGTATTTCTGTCAAGTCCATACTCAACGGTTCATAAACCAGATATCTAAAATTGCGCAAAAGTCGAGGAGGGAACATTTAGGGGGACTTTTTTTTCTTCCCACTTGTCTCATACGGCTTTGCCAACCTGCTTAATTAGTCAGTCTGAAATGAAATTGATCTCAGCTAAAGTGAGTTCACCTGAAGCTCATCTGCAACTCAGCAGGAACATGAAGTGGGTGGTACAGAATGGCAGACTGTGGCAGTTGTTTTAATAAATGAAATTAAATGATAATTTCTCTTTTATTTATATTACCGTCGTTATAGTTCTGGGTTGCAGATACACAGATCACTATAGCTGGAGCTAAATCAATGCAATAAGACTGTTATTCACAGTCATACTGTAGATGAAAAGTTATTCCACTGGATTGCACCATTGTACATTGGAATCATCAGCACACACACACACACACACACACACACACACACACACACACACACACACACACAAACACACACCATTATGGTTGCCGAGTAACACAAACACACACCCACACACACACACACACACACACACGCCAACATCGCCATCATTACTGTGTGCAGAGTAAACAGGTGTAGCAGTGAGAACAGAAGGATGCTAAAACGGGGCGAGGTGACAAGTGTTCCGTCATCACAGTCTGCTGTACCACTCTGTGATTTCCTCCACACCTGACAGGTTCTTTCAGTCCAGTCCACCCCCCTCACCTTCCTCTGTTCCTCAGTCTATTGTCTGTTGCTTTGTTCTCTGCTTTGTGAGATAAGTATAATCTACGCAAAGGTTTCCATGGTTTGTTTTCTATTTTATCCATGACTGGCTATCCCCAGACACTGCAACTTGGTTTCATATCACTTTTGATGAAATTCATCTGCCTTAAGAATCTACAGTATTTAAGTAAAAAACAAATAGAAAGTCCTGGATATTGGACAATGTGGAATTTGGACAGAGGCACATTCCTATAATCATATTCTAAAACCTGAAGCCTTTCCAGGACCAAAGACAAGTCTGTTATTAGGGTTTTCCCTTCTTCTTCAACTGTAAACTGAGAGAAGAACGGGAGCCTTAAACTTGGAGGGAAAAGCTTGATAATGGTATCAAAGCACAGCATAGTGTAATCTCAGTGGAAAATATATCTGGGGTCTTAATTGCTAGTGTACTGATGATTGTGTATGAGATACGCAGCAAAGATGACACGTAGAGAGAGGTATGCAACAGCTTCCCCCACGTTATTCCCTCCAGTAATTTATTAGCCTCTTTAAGCTCATTAGCCCCTTTTGAAATAAGGACGTGAGGCTTTGAGTTTTCTGATCAGTGACGCAAGAGCAATCAGGCTGTAATTTAGCTACTGTCCACCTGTTACCGCGAAGAAGCACAGCGCCTAATGCTGGCGCCAGGCAACCGCCTCCCAGGTTTATTAAGCATCATGTGAAGTACTGGATCGTCAGAAGCGTAAAGCACTAGCCAGGGAGTGGGAATGTATTAGGGCCATTTGTGTGTGTATGTGTGTGTGTGTGTGTGTATGTGTGTGTAAGTGTATAAGTGTGTGTTTGTTTGGGCATGTTGTGTGTATGTGAGTGTGTGCATTTGTGAGTGTGTGTGGGCATATGTGTGTGTGTGTGTGTGTGTGTGTGTGTGTGTGTGTGTGTGTGTGTGTGTGTGTGTGTGTGCCTAAATGCTCAAGGAGCTGCAACACATTTGTTTCGGTGCTGCCGGCTCACTCTTTTTTGGCCCGGCTGGCACACTGATTCAAAGCACTGAGCTCTCCCAAGGGGGAAATGAGCTATAGAGAGAGAGAGAGAAAGAGAGGGAAAAGAGAAAAAGTGGGAGAGACAGACACAACAGACATTAGAAAGAGGCAAAAAGAAAGGAAAAGTGGAGAAGAGGAGTTTGATGGAGATGCAGAGGGATGTAGAGAAAGATGAATGAATAAATATGAGAGGAGAGGAAAAGGAAGGGAGAGAGAGACAGACAGAGAATGAAAGAATGTGAAGAGGGAGAGAGAGAGCAAGAAGAGTGATGATTCATAACCATGGGCTGTTTTGTTTTACCCCCATCCTCCCTCCCCCCATCAGCCTGTTTTGGCAGCGTGCGCAAGGCGTCCTTTTTGCAGATGGTCGGGAATAAGAGCTGATGAATTGCCCTGCTGTAATTTAATTGAGTTGTGCCACTGCCCCATTCAACTGATAAGCACTCATACACCAAAGGTCAACCTTGAAATTTCATTTTATTTCTCTTTCTCTCTCCCCCTTCTCCCTCTCTCTCTTTTTTTGCTGTCATTCTTTTCTTTCACTCTCTCCGTCTAACTTTCTCTGTCATTTGTACCTCCGCCTCTTCATTCGCACATTAGCCAGGAGTCAAGCTAAAGGCCACGATATGTCAGGGTGACAAGTAACACGCTAGGCTGGGGCTGGCTGTTTAGACACAACGCAAATTACCCATGGTTGATCATCAAGGTTTCTCTCTCTCTCTCTCTCTTTATTATTCCCTCTTGCTTTTTCCTCACTGTTGTTTGTTTTTCCCTTTCGTCCTCTGCTTTCACCACTGTTCTTTTTCTCCATTCATCATTAGATAATTATTTACTTTTTTGCTTCAAAGACAAAATCGCTGCAAAAACAAACAAACAAACAAACAAAACAAAACAAGACATAACAAACCTGAGGCATTGAACTATTAATTTAAAACTTCACAAATTCCCATCTCCTATCCCTTTACCTCACAAGACTATGGTACATGAGATTTTTTTTTTTTTTCTTGATCCAGTCTTTGCCTGAAAACTCTGTTATGAATATGGTATTATGAACATTCTCATAGACATCATACTATTTCATATCACTATTATTCAAAACTATTTATAGGAAATGTTTGATGCTGTCAAAGCCTATGTCACATGCTTTTAATACACTATTATAATGTCAAGCTGTTTTGGAGTTGTCTTTGATGATGATTACCAGTAACAGTGTTGTGACATGGTTGTAGAAATTACCAGACTGTGACAGTGACTGATTTTACATGCACTTCAGTATCCTGAATATGAGGCTTATCCCGGTTTTGATCATGTTCGGGATAAAGTGTTTACATGAATGTAGAAAAAATTTGGTTATTGATATCCCTGTTTACATGATAAATACGAATATTCCGCTTGACTGTCTTAGCATTTATCAGCCTTCCATCTCGCACATTGCACGCTAGAATCTTTCTCAGCAACTGTCAAAAATCAGAAGAAGGTGTTTACATGCAACAGTATCCTGGTTTCTTTCAAGTACTCCTAGTACACCTAGCATATCCCAATTTTTCAGAAACCAGGATAAGGGCTTATTCAGGATACTGGATTCGGGAAAAGGTGTTTACAAGTGCAAATGCAAAGCCGGGATACTTAATATCCCGATCGTATTCTAGAGACTTAAATGCATGTAAACGTAGTCATTGTTACAGAGTAGGGCATTTAAACAAGACATGCAGATTACACATCAGCATGGTTATTATACACCCAGGTGCTGATAAATAGTTTTTATTTGGATCACCCTTGGAGCAGGTTCTTTTCTGTGTTCAATAATCACTGCAGGACAGTCCTATTAATTTTTTTCTTTCTATGGTGGGTCATCGATGCAAAGTTATGTCCTCAATTTCTTGTTGGACACAAAATAGACATTTGAGACCAGGTTTTTATCTGTGTATCTGTCAAATCAGTAGCAGTGTATTTATAAAGGTTCTGCAGAATGCTGTTTTTCTCTCGGAAAAGGAAGGGGTGTTGGGGGAGGGACACCTGTCCGCCTGGTCCACAATCAGATACAATGACGACATCTTAATCTCTGTGCCCCTGCCCCCAAACACACCCCACACTCTCACTCCTACCCCTGGCCATTTGCCTTGCTTCATTTCCACGGATGATTGCCATCATTGCATCGCATCTCTTGCTAATTTCCTCTCGGCAATTTCAGCTCTGCGCCAACTGGGGACGTTAGCCCACTGAGGCAGAAGGGGCCAGTCAGTGTGTTCATAGGCATTCACTGTTGATGGCCGGCATCTCGTTTAACACTTTGGTTTGGGCTAATGGGTTTGTATGTAATACCATACCCATCCCCTCCCCCCGACCCCCTACCAGTCATGTGAAAGGCAGGTCATGGTGATGCTTATTGGAAAGGTTCATTTAATGTCTCACTCATAGAGTTCATGTCATTCCAATTCACCTGTGAATTGTGAATTGAGTGTCTATGTGTATGTGTGTGTGTGTGTGTGTGTATTTGAGGGAGACAGGCTGCATGTGTGTGTGTGTGACTGCGGAGTGTAATTCGTTCAGTAAATGAGAGGAGGAATGGGGACCTGTGATGACATAATGTCAAGTCATCTCAGACGCAAAATGAGGGTATTCATTCTGATGAATAATGCACCACAAGTGCTTCGCATGTTGGAATTTCAGTCTACCAGAGAGGAGGTTCTTCCACAAAGACGCAGACATACACTGAGAGCGAGAGAAAGAGAGAGAGTGAGAGGGAGGGAGGGAGAAGCATGGAGTGATTATCATGATGGTTGTAAGCTGGCAGCAGCGCTTCATCACATCATTGGCAGCCGTACCAAATTGCAGTGAAAAAGGACTGTGACATTTACCCCAACAATTTGCGTTTGGCAGTCTTTTAAATTACCATGCAGGAATCTTGCTGCAGCATCACATTTTAAAGCTGCTACTGTTTTTTGTGTTTTTTTATTTATTAATTTTTTTGCTTTGTTACCAAAACAGCATGATTGAGCAGCTGAAGAGTGCTCAATGTCATCTCGCTCATTTAGTCTGAGTGCTCTGAGCTACTTATTTTTATGGAGGCCACGACGAAGTGAAGACGTTCCTGGGGGTTACAGCGCATCCCCAAGTGTCTGTAAAGAGTGGTGGGATTGGTATTGTTGCTCCATCGCACGGAAAGAATATTATATTTTAGCATTGCCTTTGAAAGTCTGGAAATGTCATCAAGTAATTCATCAGAATGGCTTTGTGCATTCTGGGCATGTAACACACTTGGAGCAATTGAGTGCAACCTCTACCTGTCTTTGTGAAAATGTTGGTGCTCAAGAGTTTTTCCGTACACACTCAGCACACCAACACAAGGCCTAATTGACCTGTATGACCGTCATGTGTGCGGGAAGGCACTGGCAATACTGGACTGTCCTGACCACTCTCTCTGCAGGGAGTTTGTGCTTCCGTCTTCAGGAAGAAGATATAGGGTTCCCACACACAGGACTAAAAGATACAAACTCTCTTTTGTCTGTACTGCTGTTAACTTACTTAATAAGCACAGATGATGTGTATGATGGACTGTACTATTTTGCGCTGACCCTTATGCTTTCCCAGTCTCTCCATGCAGTGACTTGCACTGTGGCGTATTGTGTTCTGGTCTGTGTAGTATTGTGTATTGCATTGTACGGGGGATGGTCTGTATGATGTGGTGGTCATTCTCTTCATGTTGCCATGTTGGTATTTTCACTCCACTTTTGTATCTATTTATTTTTACATTTACATTTACATTTACATTTAAGCATTTAGCAGGCGCTTTTATCCAAAGCGACTTACAAAAGAGAAAAACATTCAAGCTACAACACAATGAAAGAAACTAACAAAGAGTGCATATTGCTAACATAGAACTGCACTATTTTAAGTGGAAAGTGCAATAGTGTAATAAAATGCAGTATAAAAGAGAAATTAAGTATAAGTGCATTCTCAAAAATTTATGCCAGGAGGTATTCTTGGAAGAGCTGGGTCTTCAAGAGTTTCTTGAAGGTGGAGAGGGTATCAGTTGATCTGGTTGCACTTGGAAGGTCATGCCAGCAGCGTGGAACATGAGAAGAGTCTGGATTGACCTGCACAAGGTGTTGGCCGTGCTAGATAACGTTCCTTAGAGGAGCGAAGCGGTCGGTGGGTGACATAGGGCTTTAGGAGAGTATTCAGGTAGATGGGAGCAGAGCCATCTATCACCCTGTAGGCCACCATAAGTGCCTTGAATTTGATGCGAGCAGCCAAGGGTAGCAAGTGGAGTTGAATGATGAACAGAGGTGTGACATGTGCCCTTTTTGGCTGGTTAAAGACCAGACGTGCAGCTGCTGTGTTCTTTTTAAATGTCTGTCTGCAACTTAATTTCCCTGGTCGGATAAAAAATTTGATTCGACATGACTAATTGAGGACCAAATTTTCTCCAACTGTAGACTAAGGACCCCTCATTCTCTTCCCAGCTGGAAAAGAAGTATTAAATAGATTCATATTTTGACCATAAACATTGTTTCAAAGAAAACAGTAAAAAAATTCTCAAGAATATGGTGTGTGTTTCTTCCACATAATAATAAACAGGTGATGATGTTTTTGGGAAGAGGGTTGCAGGCTCCACCTGACCCCATCGAAATATCCTTGAGCAAGATACTAAACCCCAAATTGCTCCGGGTGAGCTGGTTGACACCTTGCATGGCTGCCTCTGTCACTGGTGTGAATGGGGGAATGTGAGGCATACATTGTAAAGCACTTTGAGTGCTCATATAAATGCAGTCCATTTACCATTTACCATTTGGGAAGATCCTACAGTGACATGACAAAAGCCTTAGGGCAAGTCCTTTTTTTCACTTTTGTGTAAATGTCATGGTATTTGTATGAAATAATTGCATTAAATTAGAGCATTTGCTATTTTTGACTGTAGAACGTTGTACAAATTGTACGAAACATTTAACATAAATATTCATGTCTTACAAATACCATGGCATTTTACTGTCCTTAGAAATTTGACAAAAAGACAATTTTCCTTGGAACTGTCCTAAAGGATCTAAGCAAAATTCACTTTTTTTAATGAAAATCACAGGTGAATCTGTGAGCAACTACCAGATGAAGTTGAAGATTTATTCAATGACCAATCAAAGCTGCCATGACAGGTCCAATGAGAATGGAAGGAATGAAAATTTGTGCATGCCAGTTTTCCCATTAAGGAAATGAACAGCAGGACGATCCAGTCCTCAACACTCATATCCAAAGTCATTTAATCTCCATACACACCAATTCACTCAACCATCTATCTACCTTTCTGTCTTTGTAAAACAACAGAGGTTTTGGTGCAATAGCCCAGCACACCATGTGCAGCCGATAAAGAATGGTGGACACATTTGAGACAGTCATCCTCACATTCACAGTTCATGTAGAGGCCTAAAATCCCCTAAAAGTGAAGTGTGCTTCAAATTGCACCATTTACATTGGAACCTTGTGCAACCACTGTCAATGACTATTCATAATAATTTGCTGTAACAGATTCTGGGAAGAGCATGTATTGTGTTTCTGGTCAGACAGATTTAAATTTTTTGGCCCAGACGTCATATAATTTGGCGTTTGATAGCGAGGAACATGATCCAGGCCCATACTGGGCTTTGGACAAAGTGGAGCACATTATGCTGTTTCTCTCTCTCTCTCTTACTCTCTCTCTCTTTCTCTCTCTCTCTGTGTGTGTCTTTCAAGGGGAGTAAAACAACACAGGTATGCTTTAATCTCTCTCTCTTTAAAAATATCAGTCTAATGAGAGTTCTGGAAGGTTGATGAAAGTCTTAAGAGAAGGGGAAACAATGTTTTGTTCCCTGAGCTTGTTTCCTTCCAAAGGGTTTTTTGGAAGGCAGACAAAAAAAGGCCTCAACCATGCCAAAGGTTACCTACCATTAATGACTGCTCAACATGCAGCATGTGCACAGGGCCTGTTTAAGGCAGTTTATTTGAATAGCCCATTTCATGCAGAAGTAATTCCATTTACTCTAGAAGCAACATAATGTTAAGAATGTAACAAAATATATGATTTATACATAAAGGAATTTAAAGAGTTAATCATTTGAAAAAGTTGTCATATAGGAACTAGGTGATGTTGAATTTGATAGTCACTGGCGTCGGACTGTGAAGGTGGAAAAATCACATCAACGTTACTCCTTAAAAAGAGAGAGATAACAGTACGGACAGTACAGACAGAGAGAGTACAGAGCACAGAGAGCTAAGGAGATGCCTAACATTGGTAGTCCTTATAGTATTAGCAGACAGAATCCTTAAAGATTACTTACAGCAAAGAAACTCATGTAGCACAATGTCATATGAACAGCATGTGCATAACATCGTTGTGTAATAGATGGTCACTGAAGTGTCTTCTATTTGTGTGCATTCTGAACTTTGTGTCTGTCAGCCTGTTTTTCTGGATGTGTATGTAGCCTATATGTGTGTGTGTATGCATAAATATCTGTCAGCCTGTACAGCATGGATGGATGTATACTATGTGTGCAAATACAGTGTACACATCTGCCAATCTGTCTGACCATCTACATGTCAGTCTTCTCTTTGGTCATAGTTCTCTTTCTCTCAGTCTCTCTCTCTCTCAGCATCAGGTTTGCCCAGATGTTTTTGTTGGGAAAGTAAATATTTGTGTTAAAGTCATGCACACACACACACACACACACACACACACACACACACACACACATATAATCATATTTCAGAGGATCTCTGTGGGTCAGACTTCAACAGCTTACATAAATGTTTCAGGCACTCGTGACAGTTCGGCCGCCTAACGACACATGGTGTGCGTGGGTAGTAATGGTGTCTGTTCAATTATTCAGCCAATGGTGTGGTAGCTCTTTTTTTTGGTTCTTAATTTCCTGCACAATGCACGACAATACAAGAGTGTGTGTGTGTGTATGTGTGTGTGTGTGTGTGTGTGTGTCAGTGTGTGTATGGGGGAGTATGGTAAGGAGTTAGATAGAATGGAAGAACCCCATTATTATGGTCACGGAGTTAGATGCATGTATGTATACGTCACGTGGTCATATGCTGTCATCTGTGGTTGACTTGAAGCTGTTTGGATACTGAATGCTGTTTGAAGCAACGGCATTGCATGGCAAGGACATCATTTTTAGAGGGACTGAAAATCACTTTTGATGAGATGAACACACACAAACATACACACAAGCACAAATGCACACCTACACACCTACACACAGATTCATTCTACGTACTTAAAGTATTATTGAATTGCTATTGGGCTCCGGAAATTGCATTTATTTAGATGTTTTGGTGCTGCACAAATTATACAAACACTATTGGATCGAATTGGATTGAAGGTGTGAAATGTTGACCTTTTGTGTCTTTTACACCTGCAAGACATTGTGAATGAGTGGCAAAGAGGCTGCAAATATATTTATTAAGAGAGCAAATATTGAAAGCCTGTTCAGTAAATGATGACCTTGTGACTAGCAGACACACACACACAAACACACACACACACACACACACACACACACACGCGTGCGCGCACACACACGCACACACATGCTTACATACACACACACACACTCCAAGACATGCATGCCTGGAATCAATTTGCCCTGCACTTCATCACCTGCTGCAAGACCAATGAAAAGCCCAGACACAGAGCAATGGTAAGATGTGGAAGGGGGGCCGGGGGGTACTTACTCAGATCTTCCCTGACACATCTCAATGATATCTATATCCTTGAATCCGTAGAACGGGGTAGAGGAAGCGGCATATGTGTGTATGTGTATGTGTGTGTGTGTGTGTGTGTGTGTGTTTGGGGGGGGGGTTCATTTGTATGTTATTGCCTCAACAAAGGGAAAAAACGTGTGTGTGTGTGTCTGTGTGTGTGAGAGAGAGAGAACAAATCCAATAAAGGAATCAAAGCGGAAAGCACACTGTTCTGATCCTCTCTGAAGAGAAAGCTCACAGTAAGGGCAATGATAACACTTGATAACAGCTCCTCTCGTGTGTGTGAAGAGTTGGCTGTCAGTGGGGCCACAACATCAATTGAGACCCAGTTGATATCATGCTGTAATAGAGATCTATGCCCAAAATGATTTCCACATGAGTCCACAGTGACAAGTGTTACCAACGCAAGGAGTCCTTTTGTATGTTGAATTGCTACTTGTGCAACTGTTCTCCAAATATTAGTCACCCAGAGCATGTGCTGTGGGTTCGCATTGTTTCTTTTCCTTCAAGACACGTGGTCATATGCTTAATGACCAGGAACGCTGGAATAATCTCATTTGGAGGGTGGAGCACTTAATGCAACACGGTTGTTTGATGGAGCTTGCTCATGCTAGACGCTATTATGAACCAACACAATGCTTATGCTATCGCAAAAGATGGAGAGACAAAGAGAGTAAGGGAGAGGAGAGGAGAGTTTGACAGAGAGAGGCAGAGTGAGTCAGGAGAGACGGAATATAGAGGACTCCTTCAAGAGAGTGAGTGAGGAAAAGAGAATGAAGAGAAAAGAAAGAATGGAGAAAAGCATCAGAAAGGATTTGAAAGGAAAAGGAAAAGGAAAGGAAAAAAGGAGTGAGAAAGAGAATAAGTAGTAGATTGCGATAGTATGTGTGGTCCAGAAGGTAAGGTTGAAAAGACAGAGAAAGAAAAAAGACCCAAACCAAGTTAAGAAAAAAAAAATATGAGCAAATGAAGATCAAAGGAACATGACAGGGTGGGATGGGGGGAGGGAGAAAGAGAGAAAGCAAGAGAAATTGTAAGAGAGATAGAGTCATAGGGTGATTGTAAATGAGCTACATGAGTGACAGGCCCTGTTGTTGGGTGGTTAGCACTAATTTTGTACTCTAATGATCTGAGACAGCGTGGTTTGGCCCCAGCCCAGGCCCCTAATCTCTGAGCAACGCTCTCATGATCTTCCCTGCCACAGCATTTTACCATTGCACAGAGCCCTGAGGGATGTCTGCATAATGCTATAGAGTTGAGTAGAACTGCCCGCTTATGCTTTTTGCTGTCTGTGCTACATCGGTTATAATAGCATGCAGGCACTTTTACCACCAACAGGTAACTGGATATTACAGTGACACTTTTCAAGACATTTCTGAGGACATCAGCATTCTTCCATCTTGTGTCATGTTACAGAATTGACTACGAAGTTACAAAGAACTACACACTCGGGATCCTTTAAATCCACTATTAATTGTGCCAATCGATAAGTCTGGTAGAGCTCAGACCCTGGTCAATACCTCTAGTAGAAGCTGTTAGCATATTTGAGCTTACTTTGCCGGTATCCAATAGAAAAGTGTCATTTACAAGACAGATGTTTGCTACACATCCGAAAAAAAAAATTGTTTAAGACACCGAAATGATTTAAATGTTTACACTGGTTATATCCCTGGAAATAGGACATAAATGACTCAATTCCATGCTCTCATGGTAAATGATCAGCTCTTATTCTCGAGTGAGGTGCAGTCTGGGTTTCCCCAGGCTAACTGGCAATGCGAACAAGCCATCAAGTTAAGCATAATATCAAATATACAGTGGTGTGGAAAGCTGTGTTTGCATAGGCATAGTTTAATAAGGCACACAGAGCTGATATGCTGTACTCCTGCCCCCCCCCCCCCCCAAATGTAAATCCTGCATATTGAAATGACCAATGTAAAACGGGCCAGTCCTAATAAGCCACTACTTTGTCCTATTGCAAATAAAAGTTGCTGAAAATAAATAATTTATCATTTACTGTTTAATTTTAATTTAATGTTGTACTGTTGATACAGACCTTGTGTAAACATTCCTTTCTCTCTTGAGGGCTTTAGTTTATAGTAATTATCAGAGGTTTGGCTTGCATGGCAAGAATGAGTCCACATACAAATTACTTTTCATCAGATGTAGTGAATGAGGAACAGTACTTAGAGAGAGAGAGAGAGAAAGAGAGAGAGACATACCTTCATATAGTGTTATACAGAATTAATTAAATTTACTGCAGGTTCCCATTCACCCTTTAACCACTGATGTCTTTCAAAGCAGTCATTCTCTACTTAACTGGAAAAAGCTTCCTTCTGACACACGCCGACTGATAGACATGCCAATCACTCAGACTTGTCAGGGGTAATCTGAAAAAGTTAATATGAAGAAGCAACTGTATTGCATAATGATAGAGCAAAGGGCTGTGTTCGACTCACAGAGCAGTTTAAGAACTTCAGTGGAACTCGTTGTTCAGGAGCTCAAAGACAACCTGATTGAATATGAACAAATGATTCTTTTGTTTGGTATGCAGTGCCTGATGAACACAGGAGGGTGAAGACGTGGGGGTGGAGGAGGGAGGGGAGGAAGGGAGGTGGTGGTGGTGTTTGGCTTTGTCTGTCCAGCTTGTCTGCTTAAGTCTCTGTTGGTTTTGATGGGCGTTTAATCATCAATTTGAAAACTGTATGATGTCCTCAGACGCCAGTTTGCTTCTGTGATCACTCATACACACATTAACATATACACACACACACACACACACACACTGTCATTTTCTTCATGCCTCCCTTAGAGGACGGAGTAGTGTTCTATTTGACAGCTGTTTAATATTGCATCACCTAGACATTAATAGCTGTGTTTGGGTGCTGAATGGGAAACTCTCAAAACTATGTTGAAAGAATGTTCTCCATCGGCGTATCAGTTCAACCAGTCAGCATGAGTGTAATGTAGGTGTTTGGATCGGTCAAGTATACACACACACACACACTTTCACACACACACTCAAAACAGAGGTGTGTGTATGTGTGTGTGTGTGTGTGATAGAGAGACAGAGAGAGAGGGGGGGAGAGTGTGTATGTGTGTGTGTGTGTGTGGTGTGTGGAGTATATTTTGTCTACCCCTAAGCACAGAAACCCAACTGTATGTAAGCCTAGAGAAGGCTTGGTGAAAAACAAACCTCACATCACACGCATTAAATCCATTTGAAAGCATCAGGAGAATTGCTCTTTTCACAGAGCATCATGAATGTTTTATGGTGTTTTACATCAATACCATTGTTTTGTAGATTGAACAGAATAAAGTGCTGCAAAATGCCTCCTTATACACACACACTTTTGCTCTCTCTCTTTCTCTCTCTCTCTCTCTCTCTCTCTCTCTCTCTCTCTCTCACACACACACACACACAAACAGAGAAAAAGGGAAAGAGAGAGAGAGAGAAATAGCCAAAAAAAAAAAACAAACTTTTGAAAGTCTAAGACTTCAGTTTTGAAAGTTTAAGACTTCACGAAGTCAGTTTATTCTTTTTTTTCATTTTTGCATCCACATGAAGCATCCACTCCTTCCCCTCTGTCTGGGTAAATTATGCTAATTCATTCAGGCTCAGAAGGCATCTTCCTGGGTGAGAATCAAGCCCCTGAGATCCTTGAGTTAATCTAGGTGTCAATAGAGAATCAGTCCTGAACTCTGCTTAGTTCCCATAACAGTAATTGGAAAAGGGCACAGCCTGTTCAACTTGAAGGCCCAATCTGCCAACCTAGCTGTCAAACATGTTCCTTCAACGATATATTTCCACTTGTCACCTTACTGAGGATATAAAAATTAGTATTCTGGCCAATCCCTGGCATTTTTCCTGCGCCGAGGAGAGTCCAGGGAAAGCCATTTTAGCATTTTAATTAAAACTAGAAATAACATGATGAATGAGTAGTTGTTTCTAAAAACCTCGTTACAGCTTCGAGCGTTATTAATATGCGTTCCTTGTGTCCGGAAGCAAATGAGAAATTTTACGTTCGCAAGTGTTGGGATAGATCTCAGGTTTAACAAGCTACCAACCAGGAGCCTACAAACCAGTAAACGAATGATAGACTACGTAAATCTGATAATTTCAGACAATACCAAATACAGAATGACTCGCAAAACAGGAATCCCATATACTAGTTAATGCAAACGTGAATGTAGCAAAACATTAAGAGCATATGCTGACGTAATTTCTGAAACATTGAATGGTTGTAATAATGTGTTGTACAGTATATTGTCTTGTCAAACAGGCGCTAAACATAATATCTCCTGGTATCTGTAATGGTGTCGATAACTCTGTAGACTACCCTTGTTATGAATACTAAATATAGAGAATTGTTTTACTGTTAAAGCGGCACGAACTGAGCAGCAACCCCAGGACACTCTCTTGAAGAGGTATACAGCCCTCGCAGACGAAGCCTCTCCATCCTTTGCTCAGAGATATACACTGGCTGTTAGGGGCGGGAACGGTGCCGTTTGGAGCGCGCAGAGCACATGGGTACTCAGTGCGCTCCTGGCTGCACAGTCTGGACAGCGCAACAGACGGAGGAGTGGCTGGTCCCTCTGCACAGCAGCGTGCTAGCGATTTAAACTTGAAAAATGGGAGAAATAGCTGATAGACTTGAAATCATACTAGAGCATTGTTAAATTCATTGCGTGTTAATTAGCTCGACTTTGTGTTCGTGTGTGTTTTTTTCTTTCCATATAATTCCGTATTTTTGGTGGAAATGTCATGATGTCATTCTCAAAAAGCAAGGCATTTTCAAGGCGCTCAGAACGGGGATCTCGCGCAGGATTTATCAAGCGAAGAGTGTAAAGTTTTTTTATTCTCCAACATGAAACATTTCGGAGAGAACAAGTGAAAAAGGAGCGAAATGGGATCCCTTAACTCCAGTGGAATTGATGCTTATCCCTTTTTCCTTCCGAATTCCTCCCGGGCGAAGGATACTCCTTATTCCCTGGCGACAATAGCCGGTCTTGCGGCGCTGGTAAGCTTTCTCATTTTGTTCACCATTGTTGGAAACGTGCTGGTTGTGATCGCAGTGTTAACGAGCAGGGCTCTCAAAGCCCCGCAGAACCTGTTCCTCGTCTCCCTGGCTACTGCTGACATCCTGGTGGCCACGCTAGTCATGCCGTTCTCCCTGGCAAACGAACTGATGGGATACTGGTACTTTGGGAAAGTTTGGTGTGGCATCTACCTTGCGCTGGACGTCTTGTTCTGCACTTCATCCATCGTCCACCTGTGTGCCATCAGCCTGGACAGGTACTGGTCGGTGACGCAAGCGGTTGAATACAACCTGAAGCGCACGCCGCGGCGCGTCAAGGGCATCATTGTGGTGGTATGGGTGCTGTCAGCGGTCATCTCCTCGCCACCGCTTATCTCCTCACCACCGCTTCACCCCGAGCAACAGCAGCAGTGCGAGCTGAACAATGACACCTGGTACATGCTATCGTCAAGCATTGGCTCGTTCTTTGCGCCCTGTCTCATCATGGTGGCGGTGTACGTGCGCATCTACCAGGTGGCGAAGACCCGGACACGTGGTGCCTCTGGGAAGAGGAAGAACGAGAGCGCAACCTGTACAGATGGCGTCACTCAGACGCAGACAGAGAACGGCTTCAGCAAGGTGACGGTGACGGTGGGGGTCGGAACTATGGTGGTGTCTGGGGGCTCTGCTCTCCGGGCCAACGGCAGAGGTGAGCAACGAGAGAACGGGCACTGCCCGCTGTCGGCACCACCGACACCAGCTCGTGGTCACACGGCGACCACCGCCACCACTACCACTGAGGACCTGGATGCTGAGGACAGCAGCTCGTCTGAGGGCAAAGGCAGCCGGCCGGAGAGATTCCCAGCAAAGGTGGCGTCGGCGGCGGTGGTGGCTACGACCACAGCCGTTGCCTCCCGAGCGACAGCTGAGCGACGAGGGATAACAGGACGGCCACCGTCCACCAGCGGATGCCAGACAGATGGACATACGGGCAGCGTCCTGTCCAAGCACGCCAGCCGGGCATCACGTGCCAGCTGCAAGTCCATGGACCTGTTCACCTCACGCCGCCGCCGAGGCACGGCGTCACGGAAGAAAGCCTCGCAGGCACGTGAGAAGCGCTTCACCTTTGTGCTGGCCGTGGTGATGGGCGTATTTGTTCTCTGCTGGTTCCCTTCTTCTTCACCTACAGCCTGCAGGCGGTGTGCCGTGAGGCCTGCCATATCCCCGAGCCCCTCTTCAAGTTCTTCTTCTGGATCGGTTACTGCAACAGCTCCCTCAACCCTGTCATCTATACTATCTTCAACCAGGACTTCCGCAGGGCCTTCCAGAAGATTCTTTGTAAGTCCTGGAAAAAATCCTTTTAGGAAAATGAAGAAAAACAATCAATAAATCAGCCGATCAATCAATGAAATGTCAATCAGTCTGATTGAAGACAAAATATCTATTGTTGGAAGGATTATGATGGATTTCTCTTGAACATTATTGACAATCAGATGTTTGTTTGTGATGGTGAATACTGGGGGAGGGTGTCTGTAGGAACTGTTGGAGTTTCGACAGTAACCCACAGTACTGTAAATAACCCAGTCAAGCACAGCCATAAGTATCTTAATCCAGTCGTCTCAGTGACAGTAACCACTGTGTGGCATTCTTGCTGGACCCACACTAACAATGGTGCCTCCGCGATCACATCCCTGGTCTCACTACAGGATAAGGACATGTCCCGGAGGCAGATCTGTTTGTCGTTTTCACTTTTTTTTCCCATTATATGCTTATATGATCACATTCACACACACGTGTGTGCACACACACATACACACACACACACACAAACACACAGAGAGAGACATACATTTACTGTCTCTTAATTCAAGTCTCTTTTTCCCTTTCTTTGTCTCCCTTCCCTGCATCTCTCCCTCCTACACACACACACACACACACACACACACATACCCACAGATACACCTTTTATGCTCTCTGTCTCACTTTCACAAACACACCCACCACCCACACTCTCCCCTTTCTCGCTCTCTCTCTTTTTCTCTTTTTTCTCTCTCTCTCACACACACACAAACCAACACATGTAAACACTGCACACACACACATTGCCTGTCTCACTCATTTACACATCTGCACACATGCACCCTCCCCCCCTTCCCAGACACAGACACACACACACACACACACACACACACACACACACACATACTACCTGCTTAGAGAGGTTTCAACTTACAGACATTGAGCACTTTACACACACACCCCCCCCTCCCCCCGTTAGCATCCATCCCCACACCCACTTTCTCCCTCCTTCTCTTCTCTCAAACATGCTAACACGTCACGTTAGCACAGGATCACATGACACAGCAGCACAGAACAGAACAGCACAGCACAGGATAGCAGAGCTCAGTTCAGCTCCACTCCATCGGGTTCACCTCACTAATGCAGCCTTTTAAAGAGCCTCCTTGGGCTTAGCCGGCAGAGAGCCACTGATAGCAGAGCTCCAGACTCCACCATATGGGGTTGGTTGGGTTGAGGACGGGGGTTGGAGGGATGGTGCGTGTGTGGGGTGAATGACAGACAACAAGGATGACTGGTGGTTTTACATTGGTAGTGCTGTTCAAAGAGTCGGCGGACCTTTATGGTTGAGGGATCAGGTGGGGTTGGTGGGGGATAAAAGGAATTTATTTTTTAACTGTGGATACTGATGATGAAATAATAAATATTTAAAGCGAGCCATTATGGGAGCATTTGTTTTTGCAAGCCCTCTGGTATTTTGGGGGGGGGGGTGATGCTGAGAGAGGATATCATGCTGTCATGATGTACAAAAACTTTTCAAAGTGAATCACTCTGGCTGGCAGCAGAAACAAGGTATTCCCTCACTTTCTCTATCCACAGTGTCTATCCTTTTTTGTGTCCCTTTGATCTTTTTTTATCTTTCATTATTGACTTTGTTTTTGACCTTTATCTAACCTTTTCTTTACAAATCCGACTCGTTTATTGAGCCATATGGGTGAAATACAATCTCAGGTTTCTCCAGTAATGGTTTTAACCCAATTCTGTCCTATTCTATATACCTGTCTCTGCCCTTCACACACTGGGTAGTGTCTATGCGGCATCCTCACTGTCTGAAACTGATTGATCGCTCTGGGGTACCACTGATGTAAGCAGGGACTGTTGGTCCTAATTGTGGCAATGAACAAGCTGTCCTCCTCTCAGTTGCTGTTCTTCTTCAAAGGCAGTGTTTTACATAGGTGGCTCCTAACTTGCTGTTAGTGAAATGTGTTTTATGTAAGTGGTTTGGATTCTGAAAAAAAAAGACTGTTTTAAGCCAATCGATTGCTGTAGGTTGACTCCTGAAGATATTATGCACATTCCTCAAAGAAAAGGTGCAGTCTGTGGATGGACTTGTCCTCAGAAGAGTCACCGTGTTAATAGTGATTCATAAAAAACACCCAAAGGCCCTTATTGCTTGGAGATTCGCCCCTTAAAGGAGGGGTCTGTGATCCTAGTCAAAGGTTGTCGATATTTCAGCTTGATCCCAGTTTAGTGCTTGTGAAGCTCATCACACTGTTGATTCACTGGAGCAGGATATGGCCTGGTTTGTTTCACTGAACACACACACACACACACTAACATATCATGAGCTGTGAGCTTTGAACTCTCAAAACACTGGATGGCCAGCTAGAATACTGGTTTGAGAGATTTGCTCAATGTGACAAAAACCGTACAAGGTTATTATTGATGACTCTGCCTTTAAGGGAAAGCCTAAGACCACTGAAAGAAATCATAGAGGAAAATCATAGAGAATGTGTGGTTTCAGAGAGCTTTATTGATTATTTTATGTTGCAACATTAATGGTGTTTCCTTGGTGTGTTGTTCCTTGACGGCAGTTGGCTCATGCATCCTTCACATTATAAGGAAGAGATTTGTTTTTTATGTGCACAGAGAAAACTTCAGAATTACTGGCTGCAAAGCATTGAGAGAAAAAAACCCAACATATTTTGGTCCTTTACAATATGTCCTTGATGTGTATACTCGGTTGTTGCTCCCCCTCCTCTCTCTATTGTGCAGAAAATCACTCAGGGAACAGATTGTGAGAGTATTTCTGTTGATTCACTCTGGCAAGTGCCTCCTGCTTTGATGACAATGGCAAAAGCATACCAACAGTCGCTCCATACAAATGTCAAAGCATGGACTTTTGACTTAACAATTTATCGTGCATGATTGTGATTGATTGTGATTGAAGTTATTTCACCTTCTCCCTCTCTAATTTTACTATTTTGTGGAATTTTACCAAATATGAAAATCCATCGACAGAACTGATCATCATAAGACCAAACAAGGACTACCTGATTCGTGTCCAACCAATCACAACAAAGGGCAGTTCAGTGAGTGTGCAAGCCTGTCCCTCGTGCTCTGTCTGTGTCACACGTGTGAGCAGCGACTCATGTCCAGCCAAAGAGGACAGTCGAGTGCTCCCCAAGTCCACTCACAGAAAGAGAGTCTTCTGAGTGTCATGACCCAGTCTCGCAGTGGAGTACCACTACAAGCTTTGTACCCGCAGAAGGAACAGATGGAGAAAAAAATAGAGGAAGGTAGAGGGAGATTGAGGGAGGGAGAAAGAGTGAGTGAATCAGAAGGACAGAAAGAGGGCAGTAGAGAATGAGTGAGAGGTCGGTAAGGAAGAGGACAGTCAGAGCGATTCTAAGGGAGTGAGTGAGACACAAGGAATGAAAGAGAATGAGAAAAGGAGAGGGAGTGAGTGGGAAAAAGAGAAAGAATAGAAAATGGAGAGAGGGATAGAGAGTAAATGAAAGAGTGAGGGAGCAAGATGTCCTTCTAGAACACCCTGGGGGCATGGAAGAAGCACAAGGCAATTCATCCAGAACTGTTGAATGGCAAATATCAAAGTCTTATGAAACAGTCTGGGTTTAGGCACAGCCCCATACGAACGTGTGTGTGTGTGTGTGTGTGTGTGTGTGTATGTGTGTGTGTGTGTATATGTGTGTGTATATGTGTGTGTGTGTGTATGTGTGTGTGTATGTGTGTGTGTGTGTGTGTATGTGTGTGTGTGTTTGTGTGTGTGTGTGTGTGTGTGTGTGTGTGTATGTGTGTGTGTGTGCTTATGTGTGTGTGTGTGTGTGTGTGTGTGTGTGTGCCCGTATGCAGATAGGAATTTATTTTGTTTACTCAGGTGCACATTTATATCCTTTTTGGGCTTTGTGTAGTGTGTGTGTGTGTCTGTGTGTATGTGTGTTTGTGTGTGTGTGTGTGTGTGTCTCGTGTGTAATAGAGAGCAGACCACAATTTTCTGAGTTCCGTATGATGTAAGACATACCCAAGAACAGGAACAGGTGTTTTGTGTGTGCATGAATGAAATGACTAGCCTGATTGTAGGAAAGCTCTCTCTCTCTCTCTCTCTCTCTCTCTCTATGTGTTTGTGTTTATGCGTGTGTTCACATGTGTTTGTATTTTTTGTGGGGGTGGATTGCACATTGCTTATTGTTGTTTGCATGACAGGCTCCTAGAGTAGGTGTCAATCTTGTCTCTTCACTTAAGTAGTCATGGTCCCTCTTCACTTCCAGACATGAGATGTCCTCCACTAAACACAGCAGGTTACAGTTACAAACAAAATGATTACCTCAAGCACTCTCCCCATACCATAATTAAATTCAGAACACTGCTCACGAACACCTGAAAATAGAAACAGCAGAAAGCATCCTTGATGGTCACCATGGTTACGTCATTATTTTGAGTGAAAGGGGTTTTGCTCTTTATTGCACTTCATGGCCTAATACCCCACCCCACCCCCCCCTCATCCTTTAAGTGGTCACCTTGACTCCACCTCCTGACAAGTGCTGTGGCTGTCAGTCAAGCCGAAGTGACCTCACCTCTCTGGTTTGAGGTCAGTGGGCGGTGTGCCATCATGGGCGAATAGTTGAGTTTGGCAGCTGCTGAGAGTTTTGTCATTGACAGAACCACTGACAGAATCACTGACGGATGGCTTTCACTTGAAGACAAGAATATCAACCATCCCTCAAATACACTGTTTCTTGTCTGTCTGACTGGGGATTTTGGAGCGCATGGAAAAGAATGATTAGAATATTTTTCAGTGACATGATTCTCGTAAATGAGGTGCTCATTACTGTAATGTTGTTCTAAATATACAGTGTATTACTGTAGATGCCAGCCCACACAGTGCTCACTGTTGGGCCTTTGTGCGTCATATCAGATGCTGATATGCTACATTAACGAGACAACAACTCTGTGTTCAATACAAATTAGACACATTACTAAGTGCTGTTAGATATCTGCCCACAATAATGGTAATTATTGATAGATCTGTGGATAACTGTGGTGACTCCGTGTGATGTACAGGCTGATATTTGTGCACAGTTGTGATTTGTAATGCAGTTCATGCAGGGGCAGAGGAGAATGCTTATTTTGCTGGAGATCGCTGTAGCGGGTGAGTATATGCTTGAATCAATTTTCATTGAGAAGCCGCAGTAATCAACTCAAGAGGCAGGAAGAAAAGGATGAGAGAACAAGAATGTATTTGAGTATTTTGTGTGTGTGTGTGTGTGTGTGTGGCTGTATGAGAGAAAGTGTGTACATGTGCACTTCTGTATGTTTGTGTGTGCGTGTGTGTGTGTGCAAGCACGAAAGAGAGAGGAGTGTGTGAGTATGTTTGCTTGCTTGTGTGTCAGCTCCAGTCTAGGCCACTCCATTTGACGCTGTTGACTCATGCTGATAAACTGTGATGAACACATTGAACTCTGGAGCGGCGGCACATAATCACACCTGGCAGTTCAATCCATTCTCACATCCCCACTCAGGCCCTGCAAAAGCCAGAAGGCCGGAGAGAGACCTTGCAGTGGGAGGAAGTGTTGTTTAACAGGTTTACTACCATATTGTCCTGCATTTGTTTAGTTGGTGATGCCGTAAATGTGTGTGTGTGTGTGTGTGTGTGTGTGTGTGTGTGTGTGTGTGCGTGTATGTTCTTGAGTCTGTATAGGTGTAATGGTATCTAGACCTAGGTGATAACCCCAGTATTGTGGTGTATGATGATATTTTGGTAACACTTTCTATGAAACCAGTATTCACAAAGCATTATAAACAGTCATAATAGGTTATAATGCATTCATAAAGATATAACTAATGTTGTTAGTGTTCATAACTGTTTATACATTCTCATGACTGCACTGGCATTATAATGTTATCTTTACCTATACCACCAGAGTATCACCAAACCATTTTTATTATTATTACTTATTTTATATTTTATTTTATTTTATTTTATTTTCTATTTATACGGTTTTATCTTTTGTTGTGTAAATATATATATACATACTTTTCAATCCATTTTATGTGTGCACTCTATGGGGCAGCTTTGAATCTCATTACACTCTGTGTAATGACAATAAAGGCGTTCTATTCTATTCTATAAGCCTTTACAACTTTGAAAAAGCATTGAAAAGCTTCAATTTGTTAATTGCCCTTTTATTTGTCCAATTTTTTATGCCAAATAATGAAGAGTTACAAGTGCTCAGTGCATACTCTAAGTAAAGTGAGATAAACACATAAGTACTCATGAGGATCAATAAGGCACCGTTAGAGACAATGGGCTCTATTTTCACGATCATATGCGCATTGTCTAAAGTCTGTCGCGCAAGTTGCTTTGGGGGCGTGCCCGACACAATTTGGTATTTTGACGGTGGGAAAAGCGAACATTGCGCCTGCGCATGGTTCAAAAGGGTTGGTCTTAAAGTACTTCATTAGTCATGGGTGTGTTTTGGGCGTAACATACAATTAACCAATCAGGATTTATACTCTCATTCCCTTTAAAAGCCAGCGGCGCATTTTCTATGGTGTGTTGCTATTGCGATGGCGAATTTACCCGGAAGACAGGAGCATTTTTCAATGGAGGAGACCGATCTGCTAGTGCGTGAGGTAAAAGCGCGTGAACAGGTTATCTTCGGGGATGGAAAGAATCCCCCCAAACCTCCATGGGTCAAGGAAGTATGGGAGGAAATATCCTCAGTTGTGTCCTCCGCCTTTGGCAAAAAAAGAACATCCGAACAGTGCCCAAAGCGGTACAATGATGTTAGAAGATGGGGGAAACAAAAGCTTTCAACGCAAATTAATAATTATTGTGATATATGTGATGTACATTTATATTTCATATTTCATACTCCATAATTTTTTTCTCCACATGAAAAACTTTTGTATAAATGCTGCTGCACGCTCCAGCTGATGAGAGAAGCAGGGTGTGCATGCATTGTGCACGCTTTCATATCCCAAAGCGCTGTGTGCCCCTAAAATAGCTTTTCAGCAATGCGCAACTGACAACAGACCAGGGTTTTGTTGGTCACTGGCAGATTTAATTTTTGCGTCCTTATAATAGCATCTGGCATGCTTTGCGCCAGACCACACCTCTTCTTTTCGCTGACACACCCATGACGGCGCAGTGTCATCTGCTATCTAGACAACGTGATTTTTTGCCTGGAAAAAATGAACAATGCGCTGACACAGAATAGTAATGACACCATGCGCATGTCGCGAATGCACAGTGCGCCGCGGCATGATAGGGCCCAATAAGTAAAGTGGTATGTTTCCCTAGTATCAACAGGCCAAAGAAGCTTATAATGCTTTGTAACACTACAAGTTGTAAAGGCTTATATGATAACATTATAATGCCTTATCAGTACAGTGATGAGAATGTATAAACACTTATTAGTTTTAAAGCTTTATGAATGTATTATAACCTGTTATGAATGCATTTGTTATGATTTATGAATACTTGGTTATTTAGATATTTCGAACATGTCTTTTGTTTGCAATGTTGTGGTTGATGGCAAAAGTGTTTACTAGTGATGCAAAATCCGTGTGCGTCATGTCCACCAGTGTCAGTTTAATATATCTAAGGAACACTTCAAGCATCTTGACCAACTAAAGCAGGAGGTCACTGGAAAACTGTGGCCCTACTACAGAATGTCAGTGGATATGAGCTCAAGCCCAAATCTATATACTGTAAGCAATTAATCACAATTAATCACATATTTAAAGTTACAGAATTCTCCCTGGTTTTTATTGTGAAGAATATATACATGCCCCTGGTTGGCGCAGGCTTCAGCAAAGGTCCATGCCTTGGTTTCATTTAACCCCCGCCCCCCCCAACTTCAAATCTACCGTGATTTGCCATCTCAAGTCAGTGTGCAGTCAACCTTCAGATAAACACAAACCAGTCTTGCGCAAATTGAACCTTTTTTAGTGACTTGTATACTTTACGTTACCTTGGAAGAGGAAAGAGACCAAAGACTCCATTTACCGCAGTAGCTTCCAGCAGATGCAGACTGTCTGTGTCTTGTCACCATCGTTGTCCTGCTATGGTTGGGTTGAGTGTGTCGACGTTCGTGTAGCACACTTCACCAAATTGCTTTGAGTGGAACTATCTACCCTTCAACCACGCAGTTGAGTCTAGTAAATTCATTTGTCATGCTTTCATTTTTGTTAACATTACTGTTAAAAGAGACACTGCATATTTCAGCAACCTTGTTGTTACAAAAATGTATCAGAACTATTTACAAGGTTTCCGGACAGTCAGTTTATGTTCTGTTAACGAGGAAACTTCTCATGACTGCCAACAAAATACTGTCTGCTGATGAAGCGCTGAATTTACTGAAAGATTATTATTGAAGAATAGGCACAGAATAATCGTGAATTCCTGCCATTAAATTCAAAACAATGTCTGAAATTATTTACAAAGTCTATGGACTGGCATGTTGCTAAAAGTATGTACAGTGGGCTGCTGAAATACACGGCAAACGAAACAAAGCAAATGGACAACCTTGACTAATCACAGCCCTAGTGGTGTGTGTAGGTGAGGTAAGTGAGTGGTGGGTAGTGTGACATATCCGTCTGCATAAATAATTTGCGTTTAACAAAAAAGAAAAAAGGTTGAAATTTTTACATTATTCACATGCGTTAATATGTTAACACTGACAGCACTAGTTTTTATGTATTTATTATGTGTGTGTGTGTGTGTATTTGTCTGTGTGTGCTACACATTTGTGAGTGTGAGTGTTCGTTAGCCTTGGGGCATGCTTTAAAGAACAACGAACTGCAACGACAAGTGACATAACTACCTCAATGTCAACACCTTCTTGCCCACCCACTTCATGCACACACACACACACACACACACACACGCAGAACACTCACATAATACTCACAGACACTGCTCCCTTTCATGTTCCTACTTGCAGTACAAATCCATTCCAAAGCAGGTTAGCTGGGGCCAAATCAAATCAAAACAAGCCTTGGTAAACGAAACGAATAATGAGGTGTTTTTCCTGAGCCAGAGATGGCATAACTGAGCAGCCCCCCCTCTTTCCCCCCTTCACACACACCACCCAACACCACCCATCACAGCATAGTGTGATTGACAATCATGGTTAATAGTTCCTAAATGGCCTCTAAGTATGTAAATATGGTAAATGTTGTTTTTTTTCCAGGAAAATGTGTGTGTATGCGTGTGTGTGTGTGTCTGTGTGTGTGTGTGTGTTCAAGGGTTAGAAATTTACCAAAGACACAGAATTACAGGATTATTAAGCCTAGATGACATTGCTGTTATTTTACAGACGCTTTTGTCTGGGCAGGGTTGGAGTCAATAGTTCTTACCCAATGCACTTTTTGCCAACTGCAGCGAAATCAGTGAATTGCTCCTCATGGTTCAATATACAGTAATGCTTACTGTATGTGTGCTAGGCAAGGGTTGGGCGGTACCCCCTTGCTGGATGTTTTATCATATATGCAGTAAAACATCACAACAGACAATGCTATCAGCAAACAACAGGGGACGGGAGATTAGATGGGGCTGGATGGGGTTGCCCACATCTGTATCTAATCATGTTTATTTTTATGTTGTCAGGTTAGGTTGGTCAGCTCAGTGTAGATTAACTCTGTTAGTCACCATGCTTTTTATTTGAAAGCTCACACAATATTGTACTTTTTTTTTTAATACAACAAAGTCTTAATTAAAGCGAATTAAAGTCTTGGGGTTTATTCTCTACTACTCAATGATAAAATTGGGTTCTCTTCATTCCATAGTCATCTTTGGGATACATTCTTCAGTTTGGTCATCTTGGTAGTCCTGCTGCCGTCACCAATCCAGTCCTGCTTCATCTCTTCAGGACTTATAAGGAGAATATGTGGGTAACACTTTCTATGAACACAGTATAAATCATTATTAATAAATGCATTCTTAAAATGCTATAATACATTCACAATGCTTTATAACTAATGACATTATTTTTAACTGCTCATAAAATCTCATGACTGTACTAATAAGGTGTTATAATGTTATCATATAAGCCTTTACAACTTGTGAAGTATCACAAAGCATTATAAGCGTCTTAGGTCTTTTGATACTAGGGAAACATACCACTTCACTGAGTCTCTAGTGGTGCCTTACTGATTTTCATGAATAATTCACTAGTAATTAGTAATTAGTAAATCTCACTTTACTAAGAGTATGCAATGAGTGCTTCTAACTCTTGACATATAAAAGGACAATTAACAAATGAAAGCTTTATAATGATTTGTGACTTTTTGAGTTGTAAAGGCTGGTAACACTTTAGATTATGACCTGTGAAGTACTGGGCAAGGAGTAGAATGGCCTAACAAGAAGCATCAAGAGATAAATTATAGAGTACTTACCATGTGAGTAGGCTGGAATAACTCAAACTACATGAAAGTTAACTGCTTAATCTGTCAATCTGTCAACAATGCCTTCCTACAATACAGGCAATAATTTGACCCCAGATCTAATTAAAATAGCCCACTGTGCTTCTTACACCCCACCTATGAGTTAAGTTTATGTCATGTATTTTTGATGAATCAATGAACAGCGCCACCATTAGATAGGCTACGCTTTTCATGATTTCTGATGCACCCAACCTATCAACAGTAGTCTAGGCAGCTCTTAAACTACTATCATGTTGTTTGTGTCGCTTTAGGGTCATAATCTAGAGCATTACCTAAGGCTTATGAGACAACATTTCAATGCCTTATAAGTACAGTCATTTGAATGTATAAATAGCAATGAACACTAATGACATAAGTTATAAGACTTTATGAATGCATTATAACCCTTTATGAATGGGTTTATAATGCTTTATGAATACTGTGTTCGTAGAAAGTGTTACCAATGTGTAATTATGATTCCATTAATCTGACTTAGCCTCCACTACACCTCGGGTGGACGATAAAAAAGGATCACTGAGTTAATACAACTTGCTTTGACACAAGGAACTCAGAAAATGGTTCCAACAAATCATGCTCCAAGGATAAGATCATGACAGGAAACATTCCCTATTCTCCTGCGGTTACATATGCAACTATAAGCATGGAGACCCAGTAGGTGAATTCTTGGCCCAGTATCATTCACAAAATTATAATCTTGGGTTACGTCTCATTTGCTAATCCATACACTGCTAAAATCATTACATGTGGAGTCTCTCCATCCACCTAATCAGTATGACTCATTCTCATTCTCTTAAGAATTTTCTTAAATTTTTTTCTGAAGAAGATTCAACAAAGGTGTTCTTAAACCCAAAAGTTTTTTGTAGCTTCATTCTTGTCATGCTGAATTCCATTTCTTCTTGAATTTATGGGGTGAAGTTTTCATTAATTAGCATAGGTAAACCTCCACCAATCCCCATAAAAGGGCACAAGACTGCAGGGCCTTGTGCAAACAAACTGAGAGAGAAGTTTAGCAGACCAAATTGAATGAAGGCAGGGTAATGGACACCAAACGTAAATAAATGTAAAATAATACATGAATAATTGCGAATGAGGCTTAATTTTTCACTTACTGTTTTACTGAGGCACCATGCTTTTGTACCACACATTATACAGTATATGTGCATGATGATTTCATTACCGTATTAGACGACTTTTAAAAAACTTTTGAATGATAAATGACTTCTTATAGTACAAGCAATATTTGTGGATTAGATGTGAAAATGTAATTTGTTGTTTCTTTACTTTTAAACACAATAATGATTAGTAAAATAATGAAAATGACTAAGGAATTATAGCTTTACTTTTATAAAAAAGACATGCTGTGAATTATTAAAAGATATATTTGTATTTCAAATTCTTGATATTTTACAACTGCAGAATTGATGAAAATGCAGTAACCATCAATTTTGTATTAACAACTCTGTGCGTAAAGGTTCGTAAGAGTGCTCTTGAGTGTTCATACATTATGTTCTCATTGAAGAACAAATCCTGATAAGAAAACATTGGTGAATGCCTTTGTGCAAACTGCATAAATAGGGTTCAAGAACAGATTTCGTCGTAAGAACGGTTGGTGAATGAGGTCCAATGTTCTCTGCATTTGTCTCACTTCAGTTTATCTTGACAACCTCCTGCCTGGATGCAAGACTATGATTTGGTCTGTGTCTTGTTCACAAGTTCCTATTATGTGCATGGTTGTACAAGATCACATTCTTTGAGCATCTGTCTAATACACATCAAGTTGAGTTACTGAGCTCGTTGTTGTATAGGTTTTGATATGTTGTAAATGAAAGCTACAAATATGACAGAGTATCCCTGTATAAACAAATGACTGACAACATTCAATGTTTTGTGTTTTCTGAAATGCATTTAATGTCAGACAATATAGGTTGATTGTGATTGATCAGTCAAAAAACTGACCAATCGATGCCTGTCCATTGCAACAGAATTCTTAACCAATAATGTAATGAATCATCAAAGCTTCTCTTAATCAGTGCCTACTGAGGCTGCACTTATAATGCCAAACAGCAACCCAGCACATTAAAACATGTCAGGCCAAGACACAACACCAATTCGTTCTGATATCAAATTTGTTTAATCACAGACAGATGTCACTGTAAGTAGAGGACTGCGTGATAGCTATTCAGTAATACTTTACTTGACGGGCTAGGACATAACACATTCATAGCAGCTGTCATAAATTGCTCACAAAACATTTGTGACTACTTCATAAGACATGAACAACCCAACCTTTCATAAATGTGGAAGGCAGAATGGCAGTAACTTATCAAAATAAAACTCCAATGGTCTGAAAGCAGCATTGCCGTTTTTGTTTCAAACCTGTTGTCTGATCACGTGACTTCAGAGTCAGTGGGCAAGTCCAGTGTCAACTAGACAGAACATGAACATATAATTTAAATGTTTCATAAAAAGGTTCATGTAATCTTTGCAGGTAATTATAATCTTTTAGTACCATGCCAACTTTTCAGTGCACAATGCTGTTGTCAAAGGAGCTCAGATTCATTTGGATCTATTGCAGATGTTAGCCTGCCAGAAAACAAATCAAGCCTGTCTATGACTCACAACGCACCTTCCTTGCCAAGTGTTGACTCCATGTAAAGAACAAGGCTCTATCTTGTATCAGAGACACCAGATGCTGGTGAAATATGACAAACAGAAGCAATTAAGGAGACAGTGGCAGGTGAGTACTCTCAAGAGATGGCCTCTTTGTCTTTCAGAGGATTAGAAGACTGATACTTGGCAGTATTTTCAAGCACTGGAGCCACATTCATTTCAGATATTATATGATTGTGGTCGTCACCGGATAACTAATGAAGAGGGTCTGCTTAGGGCCCATGGATCTCTCATGACCAAAGACAAAGATACTCTACATATGAGATACTCTCCAGTATGTCATTGTGAGTCAGTGAGTAGCTTTCTCTCTCGATTCTCTCATCCCATCTGGCTCATTCTCTAGGGTTTCAGGTTTGTTTTTTTCTGACTCTGTAAACAATTAAAAAAAAAAACCTGTGTATTTGTACCAACCACAGGTAGAATCAATAGATGAGGACTGCTGTCTGTAGACTTACAAAGTTCTCAGTGCCTCATCTTAAATGTCAGGGCCCCTCTAACAATGAAGTGTGGAGCTACTTTGAGCCTTGTTAATGGTGTAAAAATCCTGAAATAGTGATTTCTTTGCATGGACAACACTATGCCCTTAGCGCTAACATTCTATGCCTGTTTGGAGTACCAGCTAAAAGTGCTGTATTTCGAAATGGTGGGGGCAAACGGAGGCGGGCTATTTGACAAAAGTTCATACTCATTATGTTTCACTACAAACCAAGTCCATTTCACACCAGACTTATCCTTTAACTCATTTTTATTATGTCAAATCAAAGCTTAGATGTGTCTGGTACAGTTGCCAAATTGTAAAATTGAGGCCCACAGATTCTACTGTCTTCAATCATATTGCTGTGACTTGATGGCTCAATTATAGCTCTGCCAAGGTTTCATTTGACCTGTTGGGAGCAGTCAGCAATTTAGTCTGACCTTGCATGTTGAATTTTCGCTCTGCAGAACTTAGATAAGCAGAAATGAATCTCCACTGAGACAGAAAGGAGGGCATGGGGCAGAGGTGCTGGCAGGGGAGTTTCAAGGTATTTTGGGGTCCCAGGCAAACAGGAGCTGTATGATAATATGATGTATGATGATAATCAAATGTTTTGTATTGATTACTTCTGTTGTGTATACAGCATACAGTAGCCCTAGTGTATACATAACAGTAGTATAGTTATTATATTGCAAAACACCACCAACCTATGCAAAACTAAAATGCCTCATTTTATAGTTAAAGTATGCTATTACTGCACACACATGGAGAAGGGGGGAAAAAATCGTTTGCATGTGTTGAGCTCTGATGGTTTGCATGTGTTGAGCTCTGATGTTTTTATGTCTGGAGAGAACAATTCACCAGAGTTGTAGTGTTTTTATGCAAATATCACTTTTTAGAGAAGGCTACTGAATTGACAACATCCAGACTAGTATGTTTACATTTAGGACGAAGTTGCTTATCACACTGATAGCATTCCATTTACATTTGAATTGAGCAGAAGCTAATAATACTGTTCTCATGAAGCAGTTGAGAGAGCAGTTGTAGCCCTTTCTTAACAGGAGAGCTATTGCAGTTCATGCCTGATAGAAAGTCATGCTACTGCTGCTGATAACTAATTAGGGTAGCTCTTACTGTTTGCACTGACTGACAACCAAACAACTGAATTTTATTATTTATTCAAAGTAACAGATTTCAGTCACGTTTTCTTCTTTTTTTCTTTTCATCCTCCTCTTGCCTTGCCTCTATTTTCCCTAAAGCATAGGTGAGCTTCATTCAAAGTAGCCGCTTGGAAGTCACAAACGTTTTTTTAGGCAGCAAGCCATTGGGGCCTCTTTAGGGGGGTTTACCACATATGACTGATCATAGAATTTGAAGGGCTGCTCACACAGTTGTCACTATGGATTGATACCTAATTAGTCATTCTCAGAGGCCCCCCTTCAGCTGGGGGTCCCAAGCAATTGTTTGGTTTGCTTGCCTTGTTGCGACAGGCCTGGGTGCTGGGCAAATGCAATGGGATTACCCTGTAATTGTGGGCCACTCTGTCCTAAGCACTAGGTCTCTCACTGTTAATGAGTGCCCAAATCTATTCTGGTTGTCTCTCAACAACACTGTCTCAAATCATGAGTTACATGTAAAAGGCCAAATATACAGACCTATAAGAGATGTCTTCAAACGCACAATAATGTATTTTATGTTTTATGATTTGTTCTGCATTACACAACTAACATGTAGATTTCACATCATGGATAGAGAGAGAGAGAGAGATGCACAGATCATTTAAAAAGTAAGGTATATTGCATGTTAATATAAGATTCATGTACCATAGGGACTTTTTTGTCTAATCCCTGCAGACCTAATGTGATTTTCTACACCAGCATTTGCTTAAAATAATCACACTCAAATGAATAACTAGGAAATTACTGGTTGATACACTTGCGAATGAGGTGATTGATGGACTACTAATAGAGGTCCCCCTCTAACACCTTGTGTGTAAATAGGAACGAATGAATCAATCAATATATGAATCAATAACAAAATTAAACAAATAGGCCTACTTACACACACACGTTTACCTTTGCAAAATGGTTATGTAGCACGCACACACACACACACACACACACACATACACAGTAGTTCCATATTTTCATCACAAGGAATTAAAGTCATCCTGTAGACTTCTTGTTGTTTCATCAGTTCATATAAATTCAGAAGTGGGAGGTCTGTGATGCAAACAGAAACATCCTGCTCACGTATAGGCCCTGCCCATGCCCACTGAGGGACCAGGATCAGAGTATAAAAGTCAAGTCCTATCACTTGTTCTAACCAGTCACAAGTCAATTCTAATTAGCCTCTCAACCATGGGAGGACTTTTAATTTCTGAAGCCAGACTTTTAACTCTGCCCATTCAGTGCTGACTCGTGGCAATCTCAAGATCTCACGCCAGTCTCAAACTTGCTTCCTATCACTCTTTCCCCCTAAAAAAACACTTAAAAGAAAAATCCCATGTAAATCAGCCCATGTCCCTGTTCTTTGAGGCTTTGAGAGTGTTGTCAGTTGGTACACAAGGCCTATCAAGATAATTGTAACAGCAACAATATTTCCATCCACACTGACCAACGAAAGCTGTCCTGACAGATGAATGAACTAATGTCTGAAATTCCATGGTTCCTGACTGGCTGTCAACCTTTTATCATTCTAAAAATCGCTCCCAACGTTATCATTGCAAGTTATCCTAACCTTATCACTTCACGTGTTGTCATTATAGTTTGCGTTGTTGACATGGTCATTCATATTAATTAGAACGATATTTGTCGTTGTAGTTATTAGTGTAAACAGCCCTAGGAACAATTGCATTTGGTGCAATGTATACTGACTTTGTGAACTGGCAGCTAATGCTAACTGATAGGGAAACAGACCAGGAAAACAGACCTCCTTGCACTCCTTGAAGTCAGCGCTCTTGCTGGAGACGTTTCTGCTCAGTCCCTCATTGAATTAAATTAATATTAAGGGATGAGCGCAAAGTCTACTGTCAGACTAATGCTAAGCTAAGCAATGCTAAAATGTGCTTATTTGAAGTGTGTAGTCTGGGGCTTTTAGCCTTTGTTTATATAGGAAAGATTGGGTGGAAGGGGTTGACTGCAGGTGGGGGTGTCTGTCGGGTCCTGAATGCACACACCATCCCCATCCTTCCCATAATGTACTATTTACAGACCATGGATTTGGTCAGCTAAATGGTCCAATATGCCAACCAATGGTTTTAATACATGCCTAACACACTTTGTTTATGTCTGTGAGCTATCCATAGCACTTGACTTACATGGGAAAACCCATTCTTGTCCATGATTTGCTTTAGTAGCTCAGTATGGCCATTTGGTCTATTTGCACTTCATTTTTCTGAGATGGGAACCAATCAAAAATGGGCTTACTCCATGAAAAGATGAAGGTGGGTTTAACACTCAAAAGCACATTCAAGAAATAACCAACAGAGCCATTTTGTGTGTGTGTGTGTGTGAGACGGAGAGAGAGAGAGAGAGAGAGAGAGAGAGTCTCATTTAATTAATCATCTTCATTACCTCAATTCAAAATTCAACTCAAATTTAATCAATTCAACCGTAATTCAACAGTCATTCAAGATTCAGTTCTGTTCATACTTGCGCGCGTGTGTGTGTGTGTATGTGTATGTGTGTGTGTGCGTGTGTGTGTTTGAAGTGTAATAAAGATGGTAACAAATGAGCACTGCAAAATCTCAGTATTTCCCCATCTTGATCCCCAGTTGTGGAGCAGTGTCTAAGTATAGATGTGGAGTTGTTACTGTAGCTATTCAGCCATTGTTGGCTATTACTTAGTGGTTTTACTTATACGTTTTGTTGTTATTTGTGAGATTATTGCTAGGTGGTGGTTAAATGGCAAACCTGGAGGTAGTCTGGAGTCCTCATTCTTTTAGCTAATTCTCTATCAGCAGGTTTACCCCTTTCTCTAAGACAGGTTTATTACTCAACCACCTTCTTGAAGCTTTCCTGTTGTTTGGAGCTCTCTCAAAGTCTGCATTTTGGAAGTGGGTCTTAAAAGACTCACAACATACTTGGATCCCCTTGATCACGAAGGGCATTTAATCTACACAGCAAAGCTCTTTCTGTGCAGGAGGTCCATCTAGTGGATAAACAGACAGCAGTTATGGAAACTGCAGTGAAGAACAGAAGGCCTGTGCCCTGTCTCCCAAATGTGCGTTCTGCCTTTCCAGAGCTTTAGATACACATATTAATAATCTACACAACTGTATATTTGTCCATATTACATCTGTATATCTGTATGTCTGTACATCTGACAACCTTTGTATATTAACATACTTCATCTACACATTGCTCTTTTGTAAATCATTACTAATTTATACCCATCTTTTACACTGCCCTATCTGTAAATACCTGCTCCGATAATTTACTTGTACATAATCTGCACATATCTATTCCCACAATCATTTATTTGTACATAATCTGCACATATCTATTCCCACTTTTACACTGCCCTTATCTGTACATATACTGTACATACTGTACATATTGTACATATTGCACTTTCTGCTATTTGCACTTCTGATTAGATGCTAAACTGTATTTTGTTACTCTGCAGTCATACATGTGGAATGACAATAAAGTTTAATCTAATCTAATCTAATCTAGATGAGATTTAGTTAAAATAGTAATTTTAACCAATCTGACTCGAATTTAGAAAATAACCCCTATCAGTTAATCATTATCTGTATCACACCTCCTAAGAATAAGGTGCTGTTCAAATAGAACTAGGTCTGGCAAAATAGTTCAGTGATAGGAGATACAGCTATACAAGCTATCCAACAAATCCTATCTATTTCAGGTATGCTATGCAGTGAATTTGACTATTATCTTGTTTGATTGATTATTTTTTGATTATTTGATTATTTCTAGAATGATCTTAGGAATGCTGTTCTATTGATTGTTTAACCATTTTGGTTACAGTAGTAGTATTACCTTGTTGAGATACCTTTTCTAGTAGGCCTAAGAGCTGAAGTTTGAGTCTCAAGCCCTCCATTAAATCTGTGTTCCTTTGGACTACTTTAGTATTTAAAACAAAAAAATACAAATAAAAATATATTCCAAATTCAAATACACTTCTGTCAGGTCCGCATCGGACCTGGTCACGGCCACGCCCCCTCACTCAACGTCACAGACTCACAGCTCGTCTTCTTGTTTGCATTCACCTCCTCGTGCACGATCACCTTCACCTGAATTCTAATTGGTGTCACCTGGTCTCCACCCTATTTAAGCCTCCCTCCTGCCTCACATGGTGTCTGGCCTCGTCGTTGTTACCTTGCTTCCTGCGTGTTCGTGTGCTTCCCTCATCTCCAGTGATCTCCTGTGTCTCCTTTCCCGTAAGCCTAGACTCCCCAGTTCGTAAACTTCCGTGTTCTCCAGTGCTCTCCCGCGTCTCTGTTCTTGTAAGCCTAGACTCCCCAGTGGTTATTGTTCCTCTCTGTGTTTTGTTGATCGTTCGAATTCGTGCTTTTGTGTTTGACCCCGTTAACTCCTGTGTGTTAGTTTTTCCCTATCTTCTGAGCGTTGTTCTATTTGTTTTCTCCGTTATAAGTAACGGACGTGACTTTTGTTCTCCCTCTGTTCGTTTACTTATTAAAGACTATTGTATTTGAATATTGCCTCCGCCTAGTCTGTGCCTGACAGAAGGCCAGACCCAACTGAAACCATGGAGGCTCAGAACCCCGACCCGTTTAGAGCCTTAGTCGAGGAACTGCGCCAGAGCTTGTTATCCCCCGTGGCGCAGCCTGTCAGCATCATCGCGTCCACCCCGGATCCGCCGACCTACTCCGGAGATCCGGAGGCTTGTGGTGGGTTCCTGCTGCAGTGCACTCTCGCCCTGGAGATGGACCCGCGCCGTTTCCCCACTGAACGTGGCAAGGTTGCTTATATCATCTCGCGCCTGGACGGCCGGGCCCTCCAGTGGGCAGAGAGTGTCTGGCAGCTGGCGGGACCCACCACACAGTCGGTGGACGCGTTTATTAAACACTTCCGTGAGGTCTTCCAGGCTCCGGTCGGCGACTCCGCGGTGCAGGAGCAGTTACACCACCTGAAACAGGGAAAGACCAGCATCACGGAGTACGCTCTCCGCTTCAGGACCCTCGCCGCCGCCAGTGGGTGGAATGAACCAGCCCTCATCACCACCTTCCGCCTGGGCCTGGACCCCGCCCTGCGTCTACACCTGGCGGCGTACGATGACTCCCTCGGCCTGGAGCGTTTTATCCAGCTCGCCATCCGTGTGGCTCACCGGAGGGAGGGCTGCCTGCCGCCCGTCTCCCGTGCCGCTCCGCTTCCTCTCCGACCTGCACCTCCCGACTTCACGCCCGAGACCCCCATGCAGGTCGACACAGTCAAGCTCACGCCCACCGAACGACGCAGGCGGGTCGAACAGGGCCTGTGCCTCTACTGTGGGGCCTCCGGTCACCGCATCCGAACATGCCCTGTGCGCCCGCCTCGCGTCCAGGTGAGTGGAGCCAGTCTGCAACCGTCAATCTTATCACCCTTGTTGATCACCATAACCCTGTCTGCTGCCAATGTTTCCCTCACAGCCCGGGCCCTCCTCGACTCCGGCTCCGCCGGGAACTTCATAGCCGGCTCCCTCTGCCGACGCCTGAAACTGCCGCGTCGGGAGAGTCCCCACCCCTACGTCGTGCACTCCGTAGTGGGTCGGCCCATGACCCGGCGGACCATCCGGCACGCCGTGGGCCCCCTTACACTCCAGATCGGAGCCACGCACAAGGAGAGTATTGACCTGCTGGTCCTCGAAGAGGCCACCGTGGACCTAATCCTGGGCCGCCCGTGGTTGGTCCAGCATGCTCCGGTGGTGGATTGGGCCACCGGAGAGATCAAAAAGTGGGGGAATTCCTGTTATGCTCAATGTCTGTCTTGTCTCCCTGTTCCTAGGTCCCGTCACAGTCACTCCTCCCTGGTGGTGGGATGGACCTCGGTCGAAAGTCCGCACTCGGCCCGTAGCACCGCCATTCCCCACGACTACCGTCACTTCGCCGAGGTGTTCTGTCCCGCACGCACCGCACAACTCCCACCACACCGGCCCTGGGATTGCGCCATTGACCTGCTGCCGGGAGAACCAGTGCCTAGGGGCAAGGTCTACCCGCTGTCCCTGCCGGAACAGGCCGCTATGGAGGAATATATTCGGGACGCCTTGCGACAGGGGTACATTCGACCTTCAGTCTCGCCCGCCGCCTCCAGCTTCTTCTTCGTCGCCAAGAAGGACGGGGGACTCCGGCCCTGCATTGACTATCGGGCCTTGAACCGGATCACGGTGAAGTTCCGTCATCCTCTCCCCCTGGTCCCGGCCGCCCTGGAGCAGCTCCGTGGTGCGGTGGTGTTCACGAAGCTAGACCTGCGGAGTGCCTACAACCTCATCAGAATACGAGAGGGGGACGAATGGAAGACGGCCTTCATCACCCCCAACGGCCACTACGAGTATCGGGTCATGCCCTACAGGCTAGCTAACGCCCCCTCCGTGTTCCAGGCATACATGAATGAGGTGTTCCGGGAATATCTCCACCGGTTTGTCCTAGTATATATCGACGATATCTTGATCTATTCCCGGAACCAAGCCGAACACCAGCAGCATGTGGCACAGGTGCTCCGCAAGCTCCGTGAACACCACCTCTACCTCAAGGCGGAGAAATGCGTCTTCCACGCACACCAAGTTCAGTTCCTGGGGTATCACATCTCCGCCCAGGGCGTCAAGATGGACCAGGGGAAGGTTGACGCAGTGCTCCACTGGCCACCCCCTACTACGGTCAAGGAGCTACAGCGCCTATTGGATTTCGCCAACTTCTACCGCCGTTTCATACGGAACTACAGTTTACTGGTCGCTCCACTCACCAACTTGCTCCGGTCCAAGCCCAAAACCCTCCAGTGGTCCCCCGAGGCGGCGCGGGCGCTCCAGGATCTCAAGGCCTCCTTCGCATCGGCTCCTCTCCTCACGCTTCCGGACCCCACCAAGCCCTTCATTGTGGAGGCAGATGCCTCCACAACGGAAGCGGGAGCGGTCCTGTCCCAGGAAAGCGGGTCTCCAGCCAGACTACACCCCTGCGCCTACTTCTCCCGCAAGTTTACCCCGGCCGAACAGAACCATGACATCGGAAACCGGGAACTACTCGCCGTCAAGCTTGCCTTGGAGGAGTGGCGCCACTGGCTGGAGGGAGCCCAGTACCCCTTTCGAGTCCTCACGGACCACAAGAACCTGGCCTATCTCCGGGAGGCCAAGCGCCTGAACCCTCGTCAAGCCCGGTGGGCACTATTCTTCACCCGTTTCAATTTTGTTCTGTCTTACAGGCCGGGGTCCAAGAACGTCGTGGCTGACGCGTTGTCCAGGGTCCACGGGGATGCGGACTCACCCAAATCCCACGAATCTATCCTGCCGGCGCACCTCATCGTGAGCCCAATCCAGTGGGCTCTGGACAGCCGCGTCGCCGAGGCAGTGGCCCAGGACCCAGCACCTCCCGAGACCCCGGCTGATCGTCAGTATGTGCCCGCCGGGCTTCGACAGGAGGTACTCAAGAGCCTCCACACCTCCCTGGGCACTGGCCATCCGGGGGCTACCCAGACCCTCTCTCTCCTCCGCGATCGGTACTGGTGGCCACGGATGCACCGCGATGTCCAGAGGTATGTGGCTGGGTGTGCCGAGTGTGCTATGGCCAAGACTCCCCGACATCTCCCTGAGGGTAAGCTCCAGCCTCTCCCGATACCCCAGAGGCCGTGGTCACACCTAGGCGTAGATTTTATCACTGACCTGCCTCGATCAAACGATTTTACCTGCATTTTAGTGGTGGTGGACCAGAAGGTCTGGCTCTCCACTCGGGACATCCGCCTCCGACTGCCCTCAAGGAAGCTCAGCCCCCGGTTCATCGGCCCCTTCGACATCTTGCAGCAGGTCAACCCGGTGACTTATAAGTTACGTTTGCCCCCCCACTACCGCATTCACCCCACTTTCCATGTGTCCTTGCTCAAACCCTATCACGCACCTCACAATGTCTCTCCTCTCTCCCCAGCTCCCGATGCGCGGCCTGAGCCTCCTTTGCCGCTCCTGTTGGACGATGGCCCGGCCTACGTGGTCGACTCCGTCCTCGACTCCAGGCGCCGACGAGGTCGCCTGGAGTACCTGGTGGACTGGGAGGGGTACGGTCCGGAGGAACGCTCGTGGGTCCCGAGGGAGGACGTCCTGGATCCCAACTTGCTCACCGCCTTCCACGCGGAGCATCTGGACCGTCCCGCTCCCCGAGGTCGGGGTCGTCCCAGCCGGCGTATCCGGCGCCCGGGCTGTCGTACTCCAGGAGCGGCCCCTGAAGGGGGGGGTGATGTCAGGTCCGCATCGGACCTGGTCACGGCCACGCCCCCTCACTCAACGTCACGGACTCACAGCTCGTCTTCTCGTTTGCATTCACCTCCTCGTGCACGATCACCTTCACCTGAATTCTAATTGGTGTCACCTGGTCTCCACCCTATTTAAGCCTCCCTCCTGCCTCACATGGTGTCTGGCCTCATTGTTGTTACCTTGCTTCCTGCGTGTTCGTGTGCTTCTCTCATCTCCAGTGATCTCCTGTGTCTCCTTTCCCGTAAGCCTAGACTCCCCAGTTCGTAAACTTCCGTGTTCTCCAGTGCTCTCCTGCGTCTCTGTTCTCGTAAGCCTAGACTCCCCAGTGGTTATTGTTCCTCTCTGTGTTTTGTTGATCTTTCGAATTCGTGCTTTTGTGTTTGACCCCGTTAACTCCTGTGTGTTAGTTTTTCCCTATCTTCTGAGCGTTGTTCTATTTGTTTTCTCCGTTATAAGTAACGGACGTGACTTTTGTTCTCCCTCTGTTCGTTTACTTATTAAAGACCATTGTATTTGAATATTGCTTCCGCCTAGTCTGTGCCTGACAACTTCACATACACTTTCCTGACATAGGTGGTCATTGCATATCATATTTTGTAGGCTATTTCAGCTTTGTTTCTAGGTACAAAGCAAGCAACTGTAAGACCTGATCATAAAATTCTCTGTCTGCTTGTCCATTCGCATGTACCCATTTTGCATAATAGCAAGCAAATCTCATTATAAGAGAGGTGAGGACAGACAGAGGTGAGGACACAATAACTTTGCATATCTATTTTTTTATTCCCTCGGGTGCAGTTAAGTGTAACCTGAGCCTGTGGGTTAGGTTCTCACCTGTTAAGCCTTTGAATCTATAAGACTTAACCACCCATACAATACACTTGACACAACAAAATGCCCAAACTAATGAACTAATGAATGTAAACCTGTACATGTTTACAATGTATAGAAATGGTAAATTCTTATTCAAATGAATACACAAGGTTACAGTGTAAAAATGACACTGGCCAGTAAACCTATGAAAAACCAAAGAGTCTATAAGCTCTTATTTAAGGTGACAATACACAATAATTTATTGAGTGATCACCCAGTGTGTGTATATAGGATCTTAAAAAATATATGTAACTGTGTTATGTAAACATTTTGCTGTACTAACAGCAATAACAATAGCCTAAAGGCTATATAAAAATGTGTTTTAAGAGTTTGTAAATATTTGTAAAGAGGAAATATATTTAAAGAGTTAATGATCAGAATCAGTTCTGTATGACACTACTGCTCTATATTTTATTCTTATTCTGTAATGCTTGTATGTGTTGTTGATTCTGCAGCTAGACATTGGAGTCAGTTTGTCTCTGTTACCATGATGGGTGTTAGCCACCCCCAACTTAAAGGGTGTGAACACTCCATGAATGCCTGGTGTGTATAAATGGGTCATCCCTTTATTTCCTATCTCCTGGTTACAATTACATTAGTCTGCCAAACCAAATGGCTGACCTCTTGGTAGGTCATGCTTACTCACACTTTCACACATCTAGCATTTGTGGACAGACTCCCTCCTTCTGATCTATGCCATATTTAAGATAGGTCAGTACTTTGTCTAGCCAGAGATACTGATGGAACTTCTAAGTAAAGCAGTGTCTCTCTGCTGTTGCACATCATTGTAAAGATTAAACCTGTTTCCTGATTGATCTGAATCCTGACTGAGTCTGCATGCATCTGAGGTCCATAGAAAATTACCATCAATATATAAAGACTAAAATGTCTGCAAAGCTATATGCTAAATCTGTATAAATAGAATGTATAAAACGTATAAATAGAATGTATATAATAGTAAGAGATACAGCTTATGACTGCTCTATGTCTATGTAAAGTAATTACATGTCAAAAGACTGTAATTCAAATAGATAGAAAAGCTATATATTCATGATAATTAACGATAAACAACAATTCTGTTGTAAATGGCACTGTATAGATATAATTGAATTGAATTAAAGACTTCAGTGTATTCAAAAAGTGAAAATTCATATTTTCAAATGTCAAAAAACGAATGATTCAAATGTGAATAAACTTTACTTGTTGCTATAGATGAACCCAAAAGGACAGATAGAGTACACACAACACAAAACTCAGTACTAGATAGATTAGACAGATTAAAATACTGCAGTGACGTCACTCAACCTACCCTTACACTTATGTGTTCAAATGAGGTTGGTATGATGTTCTGTGCACGGATAGACGGGATAATGCCCACTGAGGTGTGTTCTTATACGGAATTTATAAATGAGGCAGAGGCAAATAACCTCATGACGTGAATGCAGAGTCTAATTCTTCACCAAGAATCAGCTGTTACTAGCGATAACCACTGCTGTTAGTAAGAAAAGAAAGCAGTACTACAGTAACTGCACAGATTTCTTTAAAACTGAGCTGCTCGTTTTTGTATGTGTATAAAATCCACACCTATTTCTTCCATGCATGAGTTACATCTGGGTGAGAGGTGGGATAACAGCCTTCAAGCTGTTATATGTAATTAATGAGCTTGGGGAAGGATATTTACTCCGTAAGTTCTTTGCCTCCAGTTTGTTCATTCTTTTCTTATGACAGCACACCTTGGCGGCCGTTATCCCTTACATCCTGTATTCATGGAAGTTCTTGCTGTTGTTGTAATTCTGAATACAGAGATAAGCGAGTGAGAGAGCTGACCTAAAAGACTGTTTTCCATTGTTCACTTCCATGAACAAGTTTTGCATGTCAGTAAACAAATTTCATTGGAACCAAGTACACTGTGTATAACTATTCAGAGGTATCAAGGAAAAAAAAGTATTGCATCTCTTGTTACTCAATGTATGCCAGATACACACCCAAACAGACAGATTTATTGTGAATGGTGAGTGTGTGTGTGTGAGAGAGAGAGAGAGTGAGAGAGAGAGAGAGAGAGTATGTATATGTGTGAGCAAGTCGCAGCACTCCAGACTAGGAGGTGAGCAGGAAGTGAGGCAAACCCTGTTGAAGCACTGAAGACAGTTTTGTGTGTCTTACTATGTTATGACTTATACCTAGGATCTTGTTTAATTGATCTAAAGGGAGGTACACCTTTCTTTAAGTGTTTATTTGCATACTGAGTACAAATAGGCAATGGGGTAATTAAACACTATTTACGCTCAGGATAACGACGGTTATGGCAGATAGCCTTGGTTCTCTGAAGGAGAACATGAAACTTACGGGATATCGCCTCAGAGATACTAACTTTGCTGATACCTCTAGCACTACACTTGACGCTGAAGTGAGCAGAGGCACGGCAGGTGGCGTCTTGTCTTCTCCTTTGGAGAACCAAGGTTGTCTGCCATAACCTTATGTTCTCTTTCAGTCAAAGCACTTTGACGCCACCTAATAGGAACACGCAATAGACTGCACTGAGTGAGTGTCTCCATGCAGATACTAGTCCAAAAAAAGGGTGGGGGGGGTGACCTCACTGGCATTTCCACATCACCACAGACATCCAAATACCTGGCAAAGGTGAGCTGTAGGTGCACGTGGCACAACCAACCACTAGAGAGAACAGCTGTCCACACTGGCATTGTCACGTCCACTGTAGGGGCCAAGGCGTCACACTGGGCTACTCTTCATCAGACCAGACATGGGCAGTGGTAGTGGGCGGTGGTGGCGTAGCGGAGTACGTTCGCAAGTGTTCATGCATGGGAAGAGGCCAGTGGCGACTGGTGGTCACAAAAATAGGGGAGGACGGGGGTAAAATGGTCAGGTAGGTGAATGAGCAGGTAAATGTGAGTACATCGGTGGATTGTTGAGAGAGAGAGAAAGAATTACAAAACCAGAAAGGTGTCTTGGTGCTTGCTCTTAGGGGATTGTGTTAAATAAAATTAATTTGTTTTTTGAGGACACATGGCAGCATGGGAAATACCACACAGTGCAATGAGTATAGTTTGTTTGTGGTAATGTCAGTTGTCTTTTGTGCTTTACACTGCAATATTTTGAAAGTGGCATAAATGATTTTGAAACACCAGAAGACTGCAACTGCTCTTCAAACTCCCTATAGTTGCCCTTGTTATCTGAATTTGGCCCTTCATCCTGTCCTCTAAATGCCAGCTCCTGCATGCCCAAATACGCCATAGCATCAATCAAATGCTTCAGTGTATCCCTATCACAACGCGCTTTAGCATTGTGCTGTGCCACTTGCAAGCGGGCATCCTCGTCCACAAGTTGATCAACGGGCACGCCACCTAGCAATTTTACGCGATTAGCTGCACCAACGTGGTAGCTGCACTTGTCGTGACGCTTGGTGGCCCTGTCCAAATTTTTAAGGAAACTAAATCCCTGCACAGACCATGTTTGAGATTTCCCTATCAACAGGCAAGGCCAGCATAGACGACTAGTGGTAACACCAGCAGTTAGCCATGGGTATCTTTTATACCATGTGGTGTTAAACACACTGACCTTACCATTCGGTTTTTCAATGTCAATTTTTGGAACTGGTCTCCCCTCTGTTTTGATTTTCACCTTCTCATCGTCCTCCAGTGTGTGAAATGGGGCACTTAACCTCATGAATACAACGTCTTGTTTTTCCATCCTTTTTTTCATTGACACAACAAAGCAAAACTCTGCAAAGTCTCAAACTCTCCGCCGTCCGCACCTTCACAAGTGACAGGTCTGTCGACAATGACAGTACTACAAGACCTTGAGTGTCAACCCGTCAACCCACCCTTTCATTCTGATTGGGCCCATTGACAAATGTGGCTCCGGTGATTGGCTGATTGATGACAGACGAGCATTTTGAACTGACCCGCCCAAAGGGAGGACGTTCCTCCCTTTTTGCCATTTACTCAATGTTAAGAGAGGAGCCTGCGAATCGCCCGGGTTCGTAGTGTTTATAATGGATGTCAATGAGGGAGTAAGGGAGGACGACATTTTGGTGACTTTTTTGTTTTCGAAGTGATAAAACAGAATTATTTCAGCTGTTTTGATATGTTTTTGCATGTTTATCTATTATGTCAAAAGTCTCCTTAACAAGAAGAAGAAAGCTTTTAAGGAGGGCAATCTGACAGAGCTGAGGAGTGTGCAGGGAGAACTGAAAAGAAGGCTGAGGGAGGCCAAGGGGGCATACGGGAGGAAGGTTGCGAAGAAAATGCAGGATAACATGAAAGAGGTATGGCGGGGAGTAAGGGCCATCACAGGGCTTGGAAGAAAGGGTGGCAAGGCTGATGGCGACATTTCCAGGGCCAACGAGCTGAATCACTTCTACAACCAGTTCAGCAACTCTGGTAATGGGGCAGCCATCGATACCCCCATTGTCACCTCCAGAGCACCTCCCTCACCTGCCTCTGACAACGACCCTGACATTGACTGCACAACCTGTGTCAGCACACCTCCCCACCCCCCACCTCTGCTTACAATCCCCTCACGTCCACCATCCCCCACTCCCACCATCCCCCACCCCACCCCCTTACTTTTGCTTATTGAACCCCACACACCCCCCCCCCTACACCCACCCCCGCACCTCTGCCTACGGACCCCCACTCACATCACCCCCCACACCTCCCTACCTCTGCCCATGGACTCCGTACCCCACCCCATCACCTCTGCCTACGGAACCCCCACACCCATCAACCCCACACCCACCCCCTCTGCCTACGGACCCCCGACATCCACCGCTCACAGTCACTGCGGACCAGGTGAGAGGAGCACTGCGTGAGCACACACACACACTCATATGCTGTCCCTGGTGGGGACTATACTACGACATTTACATTTACATTTAGCCATTTAGCAGACGCTTTTATCCAAAGCGACTTACAAAAGAGGATAACATTCAAGCTACAACACAATGAACAAACAAGGAGTGCGTATTGCTAACATAGAATCTGCACTGTTTTAAGTTGAAAGTGCAATAGTGTAACACAATGTAGAGAAATTAAATTATTAAGTGCATTCTCAAAGTTTACGCCAGGAGATATTCTTGGAAGAGCATAGTCTTCAAGAATATTAGGACAACAATATACTGCACTACCCTGATAACTACTGCATTAAATGACACTTTTACAACATTGGACAATCTTATTGGGTCATTGTAATCTATCTACCTGGATTACCGCAAGGCACCTTATCACGGCTTCTCTACCTCGTGGATTTCTTATGATCATTACCTTTTTTTTCCCCGTTCAGTGAATGTTGTATGAATGCAGATGTGTGCAATATGGTTGATCTGTTTTTGCATTGTGTATCATGTGTGTTATGTGTATGCTGCTGGACACCTTAATTTCCTTTCGGATCAATAAAGTAACTCTACTCTACTCTACTAAATATCTGTGATTTTTTATAAATTTCTCCTGGAAGTTCTTTCTTTAAAAATTTAAGGGAGGATCTTCCTCCCTTTCCTCAACGGAGGAGTCGCCTCTGGAAGAGGCATATCCTGGTAATAAAACCAGACCCTCGTTCTACACTTTTGTTTCGTACAGAGGGTCTGGACATTCAGTAGAGAGACTCGATTGCTTGGTTGAGGTGTTTATGTGTAAAAAGATTGGATCAGCCCCTGACTGATGGCTTGACTTGGGCGATAGCATTCTAGCCCTGCATTCACAACGCCTCTCTCCGTTCGCTGATTGAACAGGTTAAAATTCCTCCTGAGACAACAAGCTCAATGGGATAAAACCCAGACTAGTACTGTAGGGAGATGATAATCAAGCAGATGTGGCCAAGACATGGCCAGGCTAGAGGAGGCAGGGTGCTTGCGCACTCATACAGAGGGCTCGGTGTCTGTTCTTGAAAGGACAGAGCGTGCATACGGTGGACCGCCGCAGTAGTGTGGATCATTATACGCACCTCATCGCTGGGAGGAGCATGCGGCTGGGAGAACCATCTCTTGCTGCAGTGGGAGCTGAGGGCTCACTGGGGTGGTCAGCACTGTGTTGTTGACCTTGGCTAACGTGCGGCTAACGTGCGGCCTTGGCTAACGTGCGGCCTTGGCTAACGGACTGTAGCTTCCTGGCTAGCTGGTAACTGGCTGCTAGGTAGCTCGTCGTCCCTTAAATCAGCCCAGAGTTCGGCCAGATAAGTTTTCCAACCCACACAAGGTTGTAAATGGGCTTGTAAGATTGCATCTGAGCATTGAACAAATCAAAGTTGAAAACCTGTTTTAACATCAGAGAACAAGGGACAATACTATATTAGTCCATTCATGTCACCTTAGAAAATATTAAAAATCACTGACCTTTTAAGAAGCTTATGAGGTAGCATCATTTAGTACCAGTTGTAAAGCTCAGTCATGCATACTGATAAGTTTGATAAAATTATGTAAAATGACATTAGTATAGCATAAAGCAGCAACAGCATATTTCCCTGACAAATACAATTGCTATGATTGAGGAGGCAGGATGCAGCCTAGAAGACTGGGCGGCTTGCCAGGCATTGTTCAGGGCATGAACTTCATCATGCATGGCTGAGCATTCAAAGACATTTATTCGGGAAGACACTCATGGGCTCAAAAAATCTAGCAGCAGCAAATGGGAAGCCATACTGGCCAGTTTCAAAATTGCAGATACAAATTGCACTTTCTTTTGCACTTTTTACACATTTTCACACTTGTCTCAATACAATGTCCACCTTTTTAACTCTATGGGCCCGAAATTCACAGCCATTCTTCTCTGTTGAATTACTCCGGAACTATACATCGCGAGATGGAACTTATACCAAACGAAACAGCAGAACCAGGGCTTTCCAGCGTGACCACTCGCTTACTTTTGTGCTCAAGCATCGGCGAGATATTAATGTTTAGAAATTTGAAAAATCTGTCATATTAGCGCTCTGCGCAGCCATTACTCACGTTCAAATTACTAGCGAACCCGTGATCGCACAGACATGTCACGCATATCAAAAGAAAGTACAGAATCACAGCTTTCCAACGACACCAAACACATATTTCTGCATTGAATTTATCATGTTAAAACAAGGGATCAAACGTTTGCCAAGTAATGCTTTGACAAATCTCTCACTCTCACTCTCACTCAGGGTTATCAGTCAATGCATAATTCTCACCCATTTTTCTCTGTTGAATTACTCCGGAACGGTACATGCCCAAGATATGGGCTTAAAAGTAAAGGTAGTCAAATCACCCTGAATTTCTTCCAATAAATAAAAAAAGGCTCTTATTTCCGTCAGGCACAGACTACATATTTATCAACATTGATAAGCCACTGAATATCCCACCATCATGGTTCTTATGTTGCCAGATTCCAGACAATCTCCTCTACTCGAATATGAAAGATATCCCTGCTGACAGCATACCAAGATAACTAAGATCAGATCATCACGCCCCCTCACTCAACCCCACAGACTCTCAATCCCGCTCCCCGTTCACATTCACTTCCCTGTGCACGATCACCTTCCCCCGAGTACTAATTGGTGTCACCTGGTCTCCACTACTTAAGCCTCCCCCCTGCTTCCCCTGTTGTCTGGCCTCGTCAATGTTATCTTGGATTTCCTCCGTGTCTGTTGCGCTTTCTCCGTCTCCCGCGATCTCCCGTGTCTTTCACCCCGCGAGCCTAGACTCCCCAGTCGGTATAGTTATTCTCTGTGTCTCCTTGTCATTTAATCACACTTTCATCAATCACATCACTCTTAGTATACTTTTATAAGAATAATTAATATATTTGTCTTTATGTTTTATGTTTTTATTTAGGCTTAGGCCTATGTCTTTATTTATATCATAAATACATAAAAACCATGCCAGATAAAAAAGAAACCATCTATGGCCTAAGAAATGTTTCAAAATATAGATGCAGACATATGCTGTGATTTCAAAACAAGATTATTTAAGAATAGTTTACAGTGTGGATAAAAACATAATAGTCTATAATTCAATTCTGTAAGCTACCGTTTATTTTGATAATTTGTCATGTGGTGTATGAAAAGTTTGTGATGTGATAATGTGATGAAAGTTTAAAAGCTGATCCTCTCACAAACCGTTTATCACGGACTGACTAGCATCACTGGAGAGCTTAAGATGCGAAGTTTCACATAAGAAAGCTCAGCGCATTAGATGGGCTTAGCCGTTTGCTGTATTTGAGTATATGAACCTGCATGCGTTCGGGAGGGGGAGCGGTAAGGTGGAGTGCCATTGTGTCTAAGCTGTGTGAGCTATTGTTACAGTAAAGATGGTAGATAAGCGGAGCAAGATACTTCATGGTAGTTCATGTCTATAGGAGAAAGGTGGGTTCAGTTCTGGGCTGCATAAATAGGTGTGTCAGTGACGTGCTTGGATGCAGTAGATAGTACCGTGCCTCTCCTGCAATGCCATGCCATGCTATAAGCCATAATATATGTCATTACCACATGCCTGCTTTATGTCTGTACCCCTGCACATGTATATAGGCTACTTGTCAAGTTTATTATGTGTTGAATAGTTTAAACTTTTCAATTTACTGCACACTCATATAGTTCAAAGTAAGCTTTGTGCACACCTGAATAAAAGTTGAGTCCTGAGTGTATAGTCATACTATCACAACAATTTCCTTAAATGGGCAGGAGGGTTTGGAGATCATGATACTGTGTCCGAAATGTACATCATGACAAGAAATCATGCTTGACATCAAGTTACCTATGTAAATTCACCTATTGCACTTTCCCTTGATAGGATAAGATAAATCCATTTAGGGAACGTAAATATTTGGTTGCACTGATGCGCTGATTAGATTGATTCTTCATGACATTTGAAAATAAATAACCTGGAGTAAACAATTTCAATTTGATTAGATCTGTGATGTAACCAAATACTCCAAATAAATTATAATTGGAGTTTACCACTCTATACAGCATGAACACACCATTACTGAAATTACAGACACTTTTAGACACTTTTGAACTGAAAAGGTGATATTTTCTATGATGGGGCTACTTTTCAGAGACATTAACAGTTTAAAGTCTATGGATGGGAGGAAGATGAGAAATGGAGGGCTTTCAGAAAGGTGTCTGAAAAAGCTCATGTCATAGCTGAGTGACAGCATGTGCTACAATTACCTTGGCATTAGTAATTTGGGGTGAAGTATTAAGAGTTTTGCTGGCTGAAGTGCATTTTGCAGAAAATGTTAACTGGGGTGCTCAGATGTGTGAAGAGTTTTAAAAAGGTGGACATTGTATTGAGACAAGTGTGAAAATGTGTAAAAAGTGCAAAAGTGCAATCTGTATCTGCAATTTTGAAACTGGCCAGTAGGGCTTCCCATTTGCTGCTGCTAGATTTTTTGAGCCCATGAGTGTCTTCCCGAATAAATGTCTTTGAATGCTCAGCCATGCATGATGAAGTTCATGCCCTGAGCAATGCCTGGCAAGCCGCCCAGTCTTCTAGGCTGCATCCTACCGCCTCAATCATAGCAATTGTATTTGTCAGGGAAATATGCTGTTGCTGCTTTATGCTATACTAATGTCATTTTACATAATTTTATCAAACTTATCAGTATGCATGACTGAGCTTTACAACTGGTACTAAATGATGCTACCTCATAAGCTTCTTAAAAGGTCAGTGATTTTTAATATTTTCTAAGGTGACACGAATGGACTAATATAGTATTGTCCCTTGTTCTCTCATGTTGAAACAGGTTTTCAACTTTGATTTGTTCAATGCTCAGATGCAATCTTACAAGCCCATTTACAACCTTGTGTGGGTTGGAAAACTTATCTGGCCGAACTCTGGGCTGATTTAAGGGACGGCGAGCTACCTAGCAGCCAGTTACCAGCTAGCCAGGAAGCTACAGTCCGTTAGCCAAGGCCGCACGTTAGCCAAGGCCGCACGTTAGCCGCACGTTAGCCAAGGCCAACAACACAGTGCTGACCACCCCAGTGAGCCCTCAGCTCCCATTGCAGCAAGAGATGGTTCTCCCAGCCGCATGCTCCTCCCAGCGATGAGGTGCGTATAATGATCCACACTACTGCGGCGGTCCACCGTATGCACGCTCTGTCCTTTCAAGAACAGACACCGAGCCCTCTGTATGAGTACGCAACCACCCTGCCTCCTCTAGCCTGGCCATGTCTTGGCCACATCTGCTTGATTATCATCTCCCTACAGTACTAGTCTGGATTTTATCCCATTGACCTTGTTGTCTCAGGAGGAATTTTAACCTGTTCAATCAGCGAACGGAGAGAGGCGTTGTGAATGCAGGGCTAGAATGCTATCGCCCAAGTCAAGCCATCAGTCAGGAGCTGATCCAATCTTTTTACACATAAACACCTCAAGCAAGCAATCGAGTCTCTCTACTGAATGTCCAGACCCTCTGTACGAAACGAAAGTGTAGAACGAGGGTCTGGTTTTATGACCAGGATATGCCTCTTCCAGAGGCGACTCCTCCGTTGAGGAAAGGGAGGAAGATCCTCCCTTAAATTTTTAAAGAAAGAACTTCCAGGAGAAATTTATAAAAAATCACAGATATTTAGTAGAGTAGAGTAGAGTTACTTTATTGATCCGAAAGGAAATTAAGGTGTCCAGCAGCATACACATAACACACATAATACACAATGCAAAAACAGATCAACAATATTGCACCATATTGGAGTTTGAAGAGCAGTTGCAGTCTTCTGGTGTTTCAAAATCATTTATGCCACTTTCACAATATTGCAGTGTAAAGCACAAAAGACAACTGACATTACCACAAACAAACTATACTCATTGCACTGTGTGGTATTTCCCATGCTGCCATGTGTCCTCAAAAAACAAATTAATTTTATTTAACACAATCCCCTAAGAGCAAGCACCAAGACACCTTTCTGGTTTTGTAATTCTTTCTCTCTCTCTCAACAATCCACCGATGTACTCACATTTACCTGCTCATTCACCTACCTGACCATTTTACCCCCGTCCTCCCCTATTTTTGTGACCACCAGTCGCCACTGGCCTCTTCCCATGCATGAACACTTGCGAACGTACTCCGCTACGCCACCACCGCCCACTACCACTGCCCATGTCTGGTCTGATGAAGAGTAGCCCAGTGTGACGCCTTGGCCCCTACAGTGGACGTGACAATGCCAGTGTGGACAGCTGTTCTCTCTAGTGGTTGGTTGTGCCACGTGCACCTACAGCTCACCTTTGCCAAGTATTTGGATGTCTGTGGTGATGTGGAAATGCCAGTGAGGTCACCCCCCAACCCTTTTTTTGGACTAGTATCTGCATGGAGACACTCACTCAGTGCAGTCTATTGCATGTTCCTATTAGGTGGCGTCAAAGTGCTTTGACTGAAAGAGAACATAAGGTTATGGCAGACAACCTTGGTTCTCCAAAGGAGAAGACAAGACGCCACCTGCCGTGCCTCTGCTCACTTCAGCATCAAGTGTAGCGCTAGAGGTATCAGCAAAGTTAGTATCTCTGAGGCGATATCCCGTAAGTTTCATGTTCTTCTTCAGAGAACCAAGGCTATCTGCCATAACCGTCGTTATCCTGAGCGTAAATAGTGTTTAATTACCCCATTGCCTATTTGTACTCAGTATGCAAATAGACACTTAAAGAAAGGTGTAACCTCCCTTTAGATCAATTAAACAAGATCCTAGGTATAAGTCATAACATAGTAAGACACACAAAACTGTCTTCAGTGCTTTAACAGGGTTTGCCTCACTTCCTGCTCACCTCCTAGTCTGGAGTGCTGCGACTTGCTCACACATATACACTCTCTCTCTCTCTCTCTCTCACTCTCTCTCTCTCTCACACACACACACTCACCATTCACAATAAATCTCTCTGTTTGGGTGTGTATCTGACATACATTGAGCAACAAGAGATGCAATACTTTTTTTTTCCTTGATACCTCTGAATAGTTATACACAGTGTACTTTGTTCCAATGAAATTTGTTTACTGACGTGCAAAACTTGTTCATGGAAGTGAACAATGGAAAACAGTCTTTGAGGTCAGCTCTCTCACTCGCTTATCTCTGTATTCAGAATTACAACAACAGCAAGAACTTCCATGAATACAGGATGTAAGGGATAACGGCCGCCAAGGTGTGCTGTCATAAGAAAAGAATGAACAAACTGGAGGCAAAGAACTTACGGAGTAAATATCCTTCCCCAAGCTCATTAATTACATATAACAGCTTGAAGGCTGTTATCCCACCTCTCACCCAGATGTAACTCATGCATGGAAGAAATAGGTGTGGATTTTATACACATACAAAAACGAGCAGCTCAGTTTTAAAGAAATCTGTGCAGTTACTGTAGTACTGCTTTCTTTTCTTGCTAACAGCAGTGGTTATCGCTAGTAACAGCTGATTCTTGGTGAAGAATTAGACTGCATTCACATCATGAGGTTATTTGCCTCTGCCTCATTTATAAATTCCGTATAAGAACACACCTCAGTGGGCATTATCCCGTCTATCCGTGCACAGAACATCATACCAACCTCATTTGAACACATAAGTGTAAGGGTACCTTGAGTGACGTCACTGCAGTATTTTAATCTGTCTAATCTATCTAGTACTGAGTTTTGTGTTGTGTGTACTCTATCTGTCCTTTTGGGTTCATCTATAGCAACAAGTAAAGTTTATTCACATTTGAATCATTCGTTTTTTGACATTTGAAAATATGAATTTTCACTTTTTGAATACACTGAAGTCTTTAATTCAATTCAATTATATCTATACAGTGCCATTTACAACAGAATTGTTGTTTATCGTTAATTATCATGAATATATAGCTTTTCTATCTATTTGAATTACAGTCTTTTGACATGTAATTATTTTACATAGACATAGAGCAGTCATAAGCTGTATCTCTTACTATTATATACATTCTATTTATACGTTTTATACATTCTATTTATACAGATTTAGCATATAGCTTTGCAGACATTTTAGTCTTTATATATTGATGGTAATTTTCTATGGACCTCAGATGCGTGCAGACTCAGTCAGGGTTCAGATCAATCAGGAAACAGGTTTAATCTTTACAATGATGTGCAACAGCAGAGAGACACTGCTTTACTTAGAAGTTCCATCAGTATCTCTGGCTAGACAAAGTACTGACCTATCTTAAATATGGCATAGATCAGAAGGAGGGAGTCTGTCCACAAATGCTAGATGTGTGAAAGTGTGAGTAAGCATGACCTACCGAGAGGTCAGCCATTTGGTTTGGCAGACTAATGTAATTGTAACTAGAAGATAGGAAACAAACACACCAGGCATTCATGGAGCGTTCACACCCTTTAAGTTGGGGGTGGCTAACACCCATCATGGTAACAGAGACAAACTGACTCCAATGTCTAGCTGCAGAATCAACAACACATACAAGCATTACAGAATAAGAATAAAATATAGAGCAGTAGTGTCATACAGAACTGATTCTGATCATTAACTCTTTAAATATATTTCGTCTTTACAAATATTTACAAACTCTTAAAACACATTTTTATATAGCCTTCAGGCTATTGTTTACCACTGTTAGTACAGCAAAATGTTTACATAACACAGTTACATATATTTTTTAAGATCCTATATACACACACTGGGTGATCACTCAATAAATTATTGTGTATTGTCACCTTAAATAAGAGCCTATAGACTCTTTGGTTTTGCATAGGTTTACTGGCCAGTGTCATTTTTACACTGTAACCTTGTGTATTCACTTGAATAAGAATTTACCATTTCTATACATTGTAAACATGTACAGGTTTACATTCATTAGTTCATTAGTTTGGGCATTTTGTTGTGTCAAGTGTATTGTATGGGTGGTTAAGTCTTATAGATTCAAAGGCTTAACAGGTGAGAACCTAACCCACAGTCTCAGGTTACACTTAACTGCACCCGAGGGAATTAAAAAATAGACATGCAAAGTTATTGTGTCCTTACCTCTGTCTGTCCTCACCTCTCTTATAATGAGATTTGCTTGCTATTATGCAAAATGGGTACATGCAAATGGACAAGCAGACAGAGAATTTTATGATCAGGTCTTACAGTTGCTTGCTTTGTACCTAGAAACACAGCTGAAATAGCCTACAAAATATGATATGCAATGACCACCTATGTCAGGAAAGTGTATGTGAAGTGTATTTGAATTTGGAATATATTTTTATTTGTATTTTTTTGTTTTAAATACTAAAGTAGTCCAAAGGAACACAGATTTAATGGAGGGCTTGAGACTCAAACTTCAGCTCTTAGGCCTACTAGAAAAGGTATCTCAACAAGGTAATACTACTACTGTAACCAAAATGGTTAAACAATCAATAGAACAGCATTCCTAAGATCATTCTAGAAATAATCAAATAATCAAAAAATAATCAATCAAACAAGATAATAGTCAAATTCACTGCATAGCATACCTGAAATAAATAAGATTTGTTGGATAGCTTGTATAGCTGTATCTCCTATCACTGAACTATTTTGCCAGACCTAGTTCTATTTGAACAGCACCTTATTCTTAGGAGGTGTGATACAGATAATGATTAACTGATAGAGGTTATTTTCTAAATTGCAGTCAGATTGGTTAAAATTACTATTTTAACTAAATCTCATCTGGATTAGATTAGATTAGATTAGATTCAACTTTATTGTCATTCCACATGTATGAGTACAGAGTAACAAAATACAGTTTAGCATCTAATCAGAAGTGCAAATAGCAGAAAGTGCAATATGTACAGTATGTGCAGCATGTACAGTTAGGAGCAGTTACGTACAGATAAGGGCAGTGTAAAAGTGGGAATAGATATGTGCAGATTATGTACAAATAAGTTATGGTGGGAATAGATATGTGCAGATTATGTACAAGTAAATTATCGGAGCAGGTATTTACAGATAGGGCAGTGTAAAAGATGGGTATAAATTAGTAATGATTTACAAAAGAGCAATGTGTAGATGAAGTATGTTAATATACAAAGGTTCTATACTACTACACATAAGGCAAATCTACAGATGTACAGACATACAGATATACAGATGCAATATGGACAAATATACAGTTGTGTAGATTATTAATATGTGTATCTAAAGCTCTGGAAAGGCAGAATGCACATTTGGGAGACAGGGCACAGGCCTTCTGTTCTTCACTGCAGTTTCCATAACTGCTGTCTGTTTATCCACTAGATGGACCTCCTGCACAGAAAGAGCTTTGCTGTGTAGATTAAATGCCCTTCGTGATCAAGGGGATCCAAGTATGTTGTGAGTCTTTTAAGACCCACTTACAAAATGCAGACTTTGAGAGAGCTCCAAACAACAGGAAAGCTTCAAGAAGGTGGTTGAGTAATAAACCTGTCTTAGGGAAAGGGGTAAACCTGCTGATAGAGAATTAGCTAAAAGAATGAGGACTCCAGACTACCTCCAGGTTTGCCATTTAACCACCACCTAGCAATAATCTCACAAATAACAACAAAACGTATAAGTAAAACCACTAAGTAATAGCCAACAATGGCTGAATAGCTACAGTAACAACTCCACATCTATACTTAGACACTGCTCCACAACTGGGGAACAAGATGGGGAAATACTGAGATTTTGCAGTGCTCATTTGTTACCATCTTTATTACACTTCAAACACACACACGCACACACACACATACACATACACATACACATACACATACACACACACACACACACACGCGCGCGCAAGTATGAACAGAACTGAATCTTGAATGACTGTTGAATTACGGTTGAATTGATTAAATTTGAGTTGAATTTTGAATTGAGGTAATGAAAATGATTAATTAAATGTGAATGGAGACTCACTCTCTCTCTCACACACACACACACACACACACACAAAATGGCTCTGTTGGTTATTTCTTGAATTTGCTTTTGAGTGTTAAACCTACCTTCATCATTTCATGGAGTAAGCCCATTTTTGATTGGTTCCCCATCTCAGAAAAATGAAATGCAAATAGACCAAATGGCCATACTGAGCTACTAAATCAAATCATGGACAAGAATGGGTTTTCCCATGTAAGTCAAGTGCTATGGATAGCTCACAGACATAAACAAAGTGTGTTAGGCATGTATTAAAACCATTGGTTGGCATATTGGACCATTTAGCTGACCAAATCCATGGTCTGTAAATAGTACATTATGGGAAGGATGGGGATGGTGTGTGCATTCAGGACCCGACAGACACCCCCACCTGCAGTCAACCCCTTCCACCCAATCTTTCCTATTTAAACAAAGGCTAAAAGGCCACGAGCCGGGGGGGCTGATGGGTGTGGTGGGGGTGGGGGGTGGAGGTGTAACTTTCCAAAAATTGTGTACATATGTGAAATTGGGAATGTACCTCTGGGGGTCTTTGCTGTTCTATAAGTCCCAACAACTCAGCTGTCATTTTCTGGCTGTTCCTAACCACGGGCTTGCACCAAGACTGCTGTTCGCTACCACATAGCCCAAGAACCTGGTAGGCTTCGTTCCATTCTGACAAAGTGGATGGCTGTCAAGATGTTTAGGACAGAATGAAGTAAATGATTGGACTTAGCAACAGAGTTTTGTTCTGCCAGCATGCTTAGCCAGTGTGACCACAGACCTTCATTCTTCATCTTTATAAAGATCATTCACTGTTGTTTTGGTTTCAGTCTCCAGAAAAGTTAAATAGAAACAGGATCAGTATTCCCTTTGCTATATAGATAGCATTTCCATGTGTTTTTGCTGAAGTTCTATATCATGCAGTTTGTCCTAGGATCAAATTACCTTTAAATTTACACTATGTCTGTGTTTTCTAGTGCCACCAGTGAGTTTCCACTATTCATACAGTAGTTTCCTCATCACACTGGATTTTCTTGATACCAAACTCAGTAATGGAAAGATGCGTGAGGTCGTCTCATATGCACTGGCTTTGGTGCTGTCCCAAAACCTGTTGTCAGTTGTCTGGTCTGCCCTTGTTAGGTCTTTGATTGACCTGTTTAGCACGGTGTTAATGTATGTTTGTTTGTGAGAGTGTGTGTGTGTGTGTGAGTTTGTGCGGACGCCCATACAGTACTTGATTCACCCGTGTGGCGCGCCTGCATTCATAGCTTAACCACGAAACATGTGCTGTTGAGTTTGACACTTACTCATAATTTGTTTACATCTCAGCCATGTTGGAAAAAAACATTATGTACTGCATTCTTTTTGTGTTTTGTCTTTTTTATTGTTTATTACAGATTATGAATTGATTTATTACTTCTCATATAAGCTGATGTCATACTCACTTTTGTACTGTGAATTTAGTTAACTTATAATGCACTAAACGTCACTTGATTTATGGTGTTCTTATTTTAAATGTTATGGAGGACAGTAACTATGAATCATCATTTACCCACTGTAACTTCAGAAAAGGCAGAGACATTGTCTGGCTTTGTTTCTCTTTTCTTTCTTTGATGTTCAGTGCATTGGAATTGGAGCCGGAGCACAGTTGACAAACTTGATGAGATTGAATATATTGTTGCTGTATACAAGACCATGTAAAAACAATCCCTTGCATATAAAGTAACTGCTGGAAAACTGAATGACTATTAAAAAAAATAAGAAATTTGTGGTGTTGAGAGTGATTTTATCTCTTATATGTTGAGGACACATTTCTGAGGAGTTATTTTATACACACACACACCTCCTTGATTACTCTCATGTTAAAATAATGGAAGAAATGCTGTTTGACTAAATGGAGACAGAACTGTTCTTTGTTATAGAAAATAGCTGCACAATCACGCCTTCTAGTGGTCAGTATTATAATCCTATGATTATGGTAATCACCTGAGAAAAGTAGTTTTGGACAATACTGTACGTTTTTTTTATTTGAACTGCTTATTCAGTGAGGTTCACAAAATTATGAAAGTCAAATAGTTGATTTAGCAGGCATAACAATTCAAAGATCAGCATAATCTCACAGTAAAGCAGTGTTGAAGTGTTGATGTCCAACAATGCTGTCGATGTGTTGAGGGAGTTTAAAAGGTTTTTGATGGCAATCAGTGTTGAGTAATGCTGCAAGGCTAACCATGCCAGGTGTCAAAAACTGAAAATGGTTGACAGCTGAGAAAATGCATTAAAGATGTAGAAGAGTAATCCAAATATAATAATATTTAATTAGTTACGTTGCTTTGTCAAAGTAATTGAAATAGTTACACGACCATTATATTTTAGACAGGTGAACTTGTAATTGTATCTTCCCCAACACTGTGTATTGTGTTGCTCAAGCTTGGTCAGTATTTAAGGATCTCTGATACTAAGCATGCTGCACCAGGCCAGTAATTGACTCCCAGTGTTCTTGTTTTTTTGTTTTTTCTTCTCCCTCCTTTTGCATCGACAAACAACACACCCCTATGACATGCCATTTCTCTGCAGACGTCAGCATTATACACTCAATAAAAAGAAAGAAAACAATTTAAAAGTCCAGCAGCATGAATATGAATATTAAGCATTATTTATTTATTTCAGTATTTCATTCCAAACATAAAAGGAGGAAGTCAAACATGGTAAAATGGTAGAATAATTTCACTTCATGTGTGAGTACGTGCATATTTATTTAATGTAGTATCTATAGGCCTATAGGCCTACTATACACAAGACACTACTGGTTAATGTAACTTGAAATTAATGAATGAAACTAGATCATTTCAGCCTACAGGATCTTTGATGGATTGGGAACTCTCAGACATTTGATTCATCTGTTGCCTGACACCTCGCCGCAAAGTTGATCTCTCTTTTCACATTTCTTCTTTAAATCCTTATTTTGCACCTTATGAAAAACCTTTCCATCGGTCTGTTGCCTCCAGCTGACATGACGGAGCACCTGACCCATCGCCTTCAGTCTCTGATGAATCTGAGAAGGAAAGCAACCAAGTGACTAATGAAAATCTCATCAAAGATATCCATGGAATGGACATGCAGAATTGTTATTCAACATAAGCATGGTTTTTAGTAGCCTGGCAGTGGCTTCCTAGCACTGCCACTTGATTATCATCTCCCTACAGTGCTGGTCTGGATTTGATTGAGCTTGTTGTTTCAGGAGGCAATACACCTGTCCAATCAGCGAACAGACGGAGGTTGTAACATCTTGTCCTGTCCTGTCCTGTCCCCTTGCACCCTTAGTTTGAATCCTGCCGTCTCCTCCTTGTGTTACCTCCTGTCAGTTCCTTGTCACTTCCTGTTGCTCCTTGTTTACTTCCTGGTCCTGTGCTCCATGTGCTGCTTTGTTTATCCTTGCCCTGTGTCCCTGTCCCTAGCCCCGCCCCTCACCTATACCTAGTCATGTTCATCATTAGTCTTGTTATTCTCTGCCTTGTGTCACCTACTCCTTGCTCCCTAGTTTAGTCCTGTGTATTTAAACCCTCATGTTTCCTCAGTTCTCTGTCAGTTGTTGTTCATGCTGTTGCATATCCCTGTGTATTTCCCCTGAGTAAATCATTCTACTACTGAGCTTGTGTATGCCTGGGTCTACTACTGAGCTTGTGTACGCCTGGGTCTACTACTGAGCTTGTGTACGCCTGGGTCTACTACTGAGCTTGTGTACGCCTGGGTCTACTACTGAGCTTGTGTACGCCTGGGTCCTTATACCTTATACCTCCAAGAACCATGACGGGGGTGTTCTGAATACAGAGCTAAAATGCAAGCTATCAGTCAGGGGCTGATCCAATCTTTTTAAACTTAAACACCTCAAGCAAGCAATCAAATCTCACTACCGAACATTCACACCCTCTGTACAGAACAAAAGTGTAGAATAAAGGTCTGGTTTTATTACCAGGCCAGGTTTTTGGTGCTCTTTTTTATCATACTTACATTGTTTAAATTATGTACCCAGTGACTTTTTTTTGTGTAAAAACAAGATTAAGACTGAACCTCAACTGACTGGGAGGGCAATAGAGCAGGTGTTGCTAAAAGTACCTATGATGGGCTGCTATTTGTCAGCAAACAAAATAAAGTGATTGGTTGAGTTTGTCCAATCACAGCCCTTGACGTCTGCATCAAATAGAGGCACAGTTAAAAAAATTTCGAGGTGCACATCAGGCGATGCAGAGACAGTGGGGGTTCACGTCACTGAAGAGGCTCTGCATCATAACAGTGTCCATTCAACCCAGAACCATAAATTGCAGCGAAAGGAGAGCAGAGACATTTACCTGCTCTGCCATGGCAGCCTGGACAGCAGGGTCTTCCAGGTTGACAGTAGGGTCAGTTTTGAGAGTCACCTTTACCACGTGTCTGTTTGAGACTGTGTAGACAGGAATGGTCACTGAGTCTCTTTGCCCTCTGATGTTTATTTCACACACACACTCACACAAAAATGCATGTACACATGGTAAATCACATACACTAACACACACACACACATTCCTGTCTGTTCTCTATTTTTCACGCATATGCAAACACACACACACACACACAAACACACACACACAGGGTGTATGCAGTCAAAAGCTCATATATATTATGGTATGTGCTATATTTCTGTGGCAACTCACCACTCTGACACATGAAGGATTTTTTCACCTCACGCAAGTCATCAGCCCAGCCCCGGCTCCTATAATTGGCACATTTTGGGTTATTGCCATTTTGGGGGTAGGTCGAGAGCCAGACTGTGAACCTGGACCGACTCCGGTCGGACCACTTCCACTTGTCCCTGAAGAGACCGATCCACACGATTGAAGATATATTTCCCAGACGCTCGTTCTCTTCCTGGTTCCTGGCGCTGGCCAGGTCCGTGTGAAACTCACGACAGTACCTCTGAGCATTCTTCCAGGATTTCGACTGGGACACGAGGATATAGTTGTTAGGTGCCGTATGGTTGGCTGCCATTTGGGAAAGGGACGTGTGTGAGCCATTGAAAAATACAGAAAAAGAAATGATTGGAAAAAAAAAGATTTTTTTCTGTTACAAGCTCTCAAAAAAAGCTCTTGGATGTGCAGCATAAATAACACATAAAAAAACACATAAATCAAAATTCATGGTAATGACAGTTGTTTACTCAATTCAACAGAAAATATATGTCTATATAAGAGACAGTAATATGGATGTCTTCATTGGTTATGAATCCAATTAATCATAAATAATAAATTAACCACCTATGGATTGACTACCGTGTAATGTTATGGAACAGAATTTTGGAACTATAATGATGCTTAGCTAAAACCATGGACAACTTGTAGTCTATCATGGTTACTACTGATTGTGCTTTTCCTGCATGACCCCTGGCTGTTGGGTTAGCCCCATAAGTCATGGATCTGCCCAAGGTTTCTTCCTAGACTAACTAAACATAATGGCATTTTTCCTTGCCCCTGTTGCTCTTGGATGCTCGTTGCTGTAAAGTACCATGAGACAATACTATTGTATAAGGTGTGGTATAAATATAAATTAATTTAATTGAAATAATCCCACCCAAAACCGGATAAGCAGTTGTGATTGGTTCCTGAATTATTGAAGAATTGGAAATGGGCTGCAGTGGCTCACAGCCAATCATAGCAGATTTACGTTTGGCAGCTGTGCATCTGGCTTTTCACTCAGGCTAACATACACAGGGACAGTTTTACACTTCTGTACTTGCTGTAAACACATTATCACAGAAATAGTCATATTCCTACAACTTTCTTATTGATGGAGGTTTCAGGTGAACCATTTAAACACTAACAAAATAGGGCGTAGTACTCACCATTATAGCACAAATAAGGATGGTTTGCAGTGCACACCTTGTCACCCCATCTCCCACTTCTCATAAATGCACAATTCTCGACACCACCTCCAATGTTTGGTTCATTTTGTCCCCAACTCTTATAGTCTGTCTCCTCCAAACCACTCCCATCCAGGGACCAGCTCCAGCTGTTTACGTTGTAGTACATCCCTATCCAGATACTGTATACTGAGTAACCTAATCTTTCTACATATTCAGTAAATCTGTTGTGGTCCTCTAGGTTTTCAATGGTGGCCAGGTCATGGTAGTTTTCCCTGCAGTACTTCTGTGCGTCGGTCCAGTTGAGTTCCTCAGACACAAAGTGGTACTCCCTAGTCAGGCAATGGCAAGAGAACAGGCCTGTTGATACACAAGATGTATGGGATTGAATATATACATACACAGTGCATAAACGAGAGAGAGAGAGAGAGAGAGAGAGAGAGAGAGAGAGACTCACCTGAGAGGAAAAGGAGAATAGTCACAATTGCTGCCATCACACTGGAAGGGTTCACTACCAGCAGATACAGCAATGCCTTGTGATATGTCCGATAGGATATTACTCTGGTCAAGACCTAGGTGTGAACATAGCTCCTTCAGTTTAGTTTCTATATAAATATAATTACAAATCCAGTGTGTTATTTCACTTTGGGATATTGCCTTTTTCCTAATACATTTTCAGGTCACTTGCCTACTGGCACCCCTCCTCTTCTTTATCTCCATCAACTGAACAATGAAAATGTCAGTGGATGGTCAAAGGACAGGACTACAGTAGAACCCTTTTGAGCAACTGGAAGATCTTGATTTTGCTGATGACCTGGCTCTGATTTCAGGAACACACGCACATCTAACGCAAGACCACCAGATTCCATGAGCTCAGTAAACAGATAGGCCTCAGGATAAACGCTGGGAAGACCAAGGTCATGAGGCTCAACATGAAAACCCAGCAACCCATCACAACAGAGGAGCCACTTCTGGAAGATGTGGCCAAGTCTGCACAGTAATTTCCTGAATATAAGCTGCACCATGTATAAACCTCAGGTCAGTGTTTTATGCAAACTAAAAACACTAAACCATGTATTGACCTCACCCTTGTATTAATCTCACCCATGTCTTCAGAATCAGAATCAGATCAGATCAAGTAGAATGATGAAAAGAAATGCAATCCTGTATACAGCCCTCACCCATGTATTAACCTCATAGATGAATCTCTGTGGCTGTGAAACCTGGAAAACCACCAAATGAGTCATTGATAAACTGAAAAAGTATTTATTTACAACTGTCTCAGATATGTGTGCGCTTTTGTGTTGACATTTCACGATCAATATCGTGAAACATTCTGTACATTCTGAACATTCAAATATCATTGAACCTTACCCTCTCTGGCTAAATAGCCTCGCCAAGGTCAGCCCAAGGGCTAGAACTGGCCTGGGCATGGACACATTACAGGTGGGGCGCAAGATTACACTTGAGATGACGGCCGCGCTGTGCCCCCCAAATTCACACCCATCATGGCCGTAGCTACCATTGACAACACCAAGATCATGTCCTCGGTATTTTGATGAGATTTGTAATCCCTGTATCAAATCTTTCAGTCTTTCAGATATAGCCTATCTAACTTCTCAAAATGAGAATGTTCGACAAAAATTGCAGAGCAGGCACTTGCCTATTTCTCCTATGTAGGCAAAAACTCTATTGAACTTTATAGAAAGACTGCTTTGAATGCGCAATATATCACCGCTTGCATGAACTTTACTACACTAAAAAACACAAATGAGCTGATGGCATTTTTTTTGGGGGGGGGGGGATAAAACAGGTCTTCTGCTAGAACGAGATTGGTAAACTTTACAGAGATAGCCTAAACACTTCTTAACTCTAACTGTGAACCCTTTCTAAGTTAGGCTCTCTCTGAATGTTTCTAAAGCATAAGCCAAATAAAGTAATCTATCTTAAACCTGGTGTCCTTTCAGTCTTTTAACCATAAGAAAGGCTATTTTATCATTTATCTTTTAAACATGAATCCTTTTATTCCTAAAGTGGCTAAATGAAACTCAGGAGTCCCCGTCTTAAATGTTAAGTAAAAATAGTTTACTTCATAAAGAATTGTAAGTTTTTAAATTATAGAAAATAAAGTATGAATGATTAATGTTTTCAATATAAACACAAAAGATGTATTCCGTGAATACCCTTTCCGAATTAACTGAACCAAAAACTCAGTAAACTTAGTTACAATCGAAATCAAACACAATTAACTTTTCAGTTGCGGTCACAAATTAGCCTCCATAGTGGCAGGCTACATTAAACCGTTAGTATGAACCTATCAATACACATCCTTATTGTAACCCTTTAATAAATTCGTGGGCCCACGCACACACTCACATACACACACCCCAGGTCCCAGCCGCCAACTAAGCTCAGTTACACCCTAGCAGTAGCAGGCCTGGAGCGATGCTCGGGTTCGGGGTGGCCCAAAACCACTGGCCGCTTCACTCATGAATGAGCCAAGAAAAAAAATCCACAGTACCTTAAAGAGTGTTTGGACTGGTTACAAGTCCATCTTGACGCAGACAAACACCCAATATGCATACAATATTACATTGTTAGATGAGAGAACATAGATAACACTTTGTATACTCAAATAAAAGGGTGTGTCCCTCACGAATGCAAAGTATGTGGATATATTGTTATCTTAACCTGGGATGTGTTGAAGGGTTGGTATAATAATTGCAATCAGACACCAACACAGAAGGTGAGTGCAAGTCTTTTTATCTTTGTAAAATCTTTTTTTCAGGGTAATTTCAGTACCTCTACTTTTAAGCTCTGGTCTCAGTTATTGTAAGGAAGTGTAGGACACATGACAGTAGAAATATCTTTTTATTAAGACAGGGTAGATTTACAAGAATCATGATGGTGGCATACTGTTTGGCTTTGTAATTTGCTGACAGAATATTATATTACATTTACATTTATGCATTTAGCAGACGCTTTTATCCAAAGCGACTTACAACTCATCAACTATCAATTGTTCAGGGCCAGTCTCCCCTAGAGCAACTTAGGGTTAAGTGCCTTGCTCAAGGGCACAACGGTGGCAGCCGGGATTTGAACCCACAACTTTTCAGGCTACTTACACGCTAGCCAGGTTCCTTAACCACTACGCTACCACCACCACCACAATCATATTAATTGTCACATTTTATTCATATTTAATTGCACAGAGAGGAATGGGAGATGCAATAGACACAGAGCTGCATCATAATCCTCTCTATTGCTGGCAAGAGTACTAAAATCCCATTTCTGCAGATGCCCTGGCTATTTGAGAACAACTTTTGATATAAGGGATTGATATAAAGCATTATTTCTTTGGTGGGAGTTACAAACAATGCTGCAAATAGATCTGATTCCAAGACCAGAGTACTCAGCCATTTTTTAGTTATGAAGAGGAATGCACAGCATTGAAATCGATAGGTTCTGTTTATTTTGATATGTGATATGCCATATTTCAGAGATCATGAGATCAGTTAAAAGATCATGAGATTTCATCAAGATGAATGGATAAGAGATCGCAGAGCTTGCTATTTTTGTCATTTCAAAGCATTTTTTTTTTTCATGAACCATTCAACACCATTGGAAAGCTCAAATTGAGTAGTTTCACACGGTATGCACATGGTATCCGTGTAACTCCGCAAGTAATCTGACAGAGACTGGGTGTCAGGGCCGTAGCCAGGATTTTTCCGAGGTCAAAAATGGTCAACAATGCTCACGCACTGGGAAAATTTGACATGCAAAAGTCAACATGCAAATTGTTTGTGTGGTTTGAAACCTATAACAGACAAAAAAAAGATTTGTAGATCATGACTTTGGGTCTGAAATCTGAATGGTGCCCGTTTCCATTTGTGTGTTTTGATGTGTACTTCTTAACCATCACTCACTTGTAAAGGTTATCCCTATAATCTTCCTTCTCTTCTCGAGACTATTCTCAACAGACTGTTTCTTTCTCCTGTTTATTATTTTGTAATGGCCAAAGAGGTTAACAGATCCCTTGTAGCTGTTATTTGACAAAAAAGGATATTCAATCCATTGTCACATTACTTAACAAATCATCATAGGCCCAATACCAGTCAGTGCAGTTTAGGTTGGCATACCCTTCACTGAAATTGAATAGATTTTAATATTCTGTAGCCTATCCGCAGTTATGGGGAAAAGTACAGGCCTACAATAAAATCTTAATGTCCAACATGCTGCATTTTTGTGTGGGCTAAATGCAATATAGTGGAGTAGTTTTATTCATGACCAAAATATTGCATTTCCTGCATTATGAGCTGCAAATAATTCCTCCAAAATGCAGTTTCAGACATCCTAACCTTCAAAAATTTGACTGGCTTTGAATAACATAGAAGAACTGTTAAACTCATTGTCATTAAACCAGCCCCAGGCAGTGGAAATGTAGGGTAGCTGTTTTAGCCTATTATACATACCTAATACATAGACTACACTGTGCTGTGACCATACAGAGTGAAATGCGTTGGCCTATTACTTAGACTGTTAGAGCTGCAAGAAACTTTCATTATGACCTATAGCCTATTAAAAGAGAGAAATAGAGGTTGACTGTAAAGGTATGTCTGCACAAAATAAACTGGTCGTCTGTAAAGGTACGTCTGCGCTGCGTCTGGTAGTCTGCCAATAAAACCAGATCCTCGTTCTGCATTTTTGTTTTGTACAGAGGGTCTGGACATTTGCTTGTAAGGTTCAATTGCTTGCTTGAGGTGTTTAAGTTTAAAAAGATTGGATCAGCCCCTGACTGATAGCTTGCCTTGACTGCTTTGCTTTCTTTGCTTTTGCTTTCTAGCTTGGCTTTCTAGCTCTGCATTCACAACGTCTTCCTCTGTTTGCTGATTGGACAGGTTAAAATTCCTCCTGAGACAACGAGTTCAATGGGATCAAATCCACACTAGCACTGTAGGGAGATGATAATCAAGAGAAAGTGCTAAGAAGAAGCTCTCCTACTTGCAAAATATTTTCTTGGGAGAGACTGTGCAGAGACAGGATCTGCAGTTTTAACAGTTAGAGTTAAGAAGTGTTTAGGCTATCTCTGTAAAGTTTACCAATCTCGTTCTAGCAGAAGACCTGTTTTATCCCCCCCCCCCCAAAAAAAATGCCAGCAGCTCATTTGTGAGTGTAGTAAAGTTCATGCAAGCGGTGATATATTGCGCATTCAAAGCAGTCTTTCTATAAAGTTCAATAGAGTTTTTGCCTACATAGGAGAAATAGGCAAGTGCCTGCTCTGCAATTTTTGTCGAACATTCTCATTTTGAGAAGTTAGATAGGCTATATCTGAAAGACTGAAAGATTTGATACAGGGATTACAAATCTCATCAAAATACCGAGGACATGATCTTTGTGTGTTGTCAATGGTAGCTACGGCCATGATGGGTGTGAATTTGGGGGGCACAGCGCGGCCGTCATCTCAAGTGTAATCTTGCGCCCCACCTGTAATGTGTCCATGCCCAGGCCAGTTCTAGCCCTTGGGCTGACCTTGGCGAGGCTATTTAGCCAGAGAGGGTAAGGTTCAATGATATTTGAATGTTCAGAATGTACAGAATGTTCTGTATTTTTGGCATCAGTAATAGTTGATCATGAAATGTCAACACAAAAGCGCACACATATCTGAGACAGTTGTAAATAAATACTTTTTCAGTTTATCAATGACTCATTTGGTGGTTTTCCAGGTTTCACAGCCACAGAGATTCATCTATGAGGTTAATACATGGGTGAGGGCTGTATACAGGATTGCATTTCTTTTCATCATTCTACTTGATCTGATCTGATTCTGATTCTGAAGACATGGGTGAGATTAATACAAGGGTGAGGTCAATACATGGTTTAGTGTTTTTAGTTTGCATAAAACACTGACCTGAGGTTTATACATGGTGCAGCTTATATTCAGGAAATTACTGTGCAGACTTGGCCACATCTTCCAGAAGTGGCTCCTCTGTTGTGATGGGTTGCTGGGTTTTCATGTTGAGCCTCATGACCTTGGTCTTCCCAGCGTTTATCCTGAGGCCTATCTGTTTACTGAGCTCATGGAATCTGGTGGTCTTGCGTTAGATGTGCGTGTGTTCCTGAAATCAGAGCCAGGTCATCAGCAAAATCAAGATCTTCCAGTTGCTCAAAAGGGTTCTACTGTAGTCCTGTCCTTTGACCATCCACTGACATTTTCATTGTTCAGTTGATGGAGATAAAGAAGAGGAGGGGTGCCAGTAGGCAAGTGACCTGAAAATGTATTAGGAAAAAGGCAATATTCCAAAGTGAAATAACACACTGGATTTGTAATTATATTTATATAGAAACTAAACTGAAGGAGCTATGTTCACACCTAGGTCTTGACCAGAGTAATCCTATCGGACATATCCCAAGGCATTGCTGTATCTGCTGGTAGTGAACCCTTCCAGTTAGTGATGGCAGCAACTGTGACTATTCTCCTTTTCCTCTCAGGTGAGGGACCTTCTCTCTCTCTCTCTCTTTCTCTCTCTCTCTGTCTCTCTGTCTGTCTGTCTGTCTCTCTCTCTCTCTCTCTCTCTCTTGTTTCTCGTGTGTGTGTGTGTGTGTGTGTGTGTGTGTGTGTGTGTATGTGTGTGTGTGTGTGTGTGTTTGTTTATGCACTGTATATATATATATATGTTCAATCCCATACATCTTGTGTATCAACAGGCCTGTTCTCTTGCCATTGCCTGACTAGGGAGTACCACTTTGTGTCTGAGGAACTCAACTGGACCGACGCACAGAAGTACTGCAGGGAAAACTACCATGACCTGGCCACCATTGAAAACCTACAGGACCACAACAGATTTACTGAATATGTAGAAAGATTAGGTTACTCAGTAAACAGTATCTGGATAGGGATGTACTACAATATAAACAGCTGGAGCTGGTCCCTGGATGGGAGTGGTTTGGAGGAGACAGGCTATAAGAGTTGGAGCCAAAATGAACCAAACAATGCAGGTGGTGTCGAGAATTGTGCATATATAAGAAGCGGGAACTGGGGTGACAAGGAGTGCATTCATAACCTTCCTTATTTGTGCTATAATGGTGAGTACTACGCCCTATTATGACCGCCGCTAGCGAAGCTAGCGAAAGCGGTCATATTGGTGTTGCCGCGCGTTTTTTCCCTTTTTTTTTTTCACAGATTTTCCGTCAACGATTCCCGGGACACTGAAACTCAGGGGGAGATGAATGTTTGTAGGCATGTAGCCCTAGAAGTTTGTAAGCGAATATGAGCTTTTGGCCCCCAAGGGCCCCCCCCCCCACTGTGCCAGTGTCCGTCAAAGAGGGGGAGACCGGCAAAAGTTTTCGCTGAATAACTCGATGAACCTTTCTCCCAACAACACGAAATTTTTGTAATATGTCGGTGTTACAGAGACGTGTCGACCCAGCCCATAAACACTCACTTGAAGCATAGCGCCACCTACTGATATGGGTAAATGCAAAAATTGTGATTTTGAGTTGGCAATATCTTGGACCGAGAAGCTGGGAACTGCGCAAAATATGTCATGCACGATCACCCTAAAGACTTCTAAAACCACAGCAGAAGCCATGAAATTTGGACCATAGGGGGCGCTCTAATTGCAGAAAATGTCATTTTACCTATTATCTAGAGAATGCTAATGTTTACAGCAATTTTTTTTTTATTGTGAAAACTACTGACCCTCACGCATTGAAAACACTGGTCGACGCCCACTTCCAACGAAAACGGTTTACGTGAAATTTTAACATTGCCAAAACGAATCTGAACGAACTCGTCATAGGCCGTTAATGTGAATCTCACCAAATTTGGTATACGTCATCTACAGACAATGCTGACAAAAAGTTATCAAAGGATTTATCTTGAGATAAATTGTTTCGAAGTTACACGTCAATGAACATTGAACACGTAGCTTAAAATTTTTTAAAAGTACATATCTTGGCTTTTAATTGCTCAAATTTGGTCAAACTTGGCATGCCATCTCTAAACTGCTTTTTTGTCATGTGTACTAAATTTTGTGACATTTTGTCATAGGGGGCGCTGTTTATCGCCGAAGCTAGGTGTCAAAAACCAGTTTTTGTTAAATAACTCGTTAACATTTTTGCCCAAGATAACGATTTTGTGTTAGTATGTTGGTGTTACAGAGACGTATCGACCCAGCCCATAAACGCTCACGTGAAGCAAAGCGCCACCTAGTGATTAGGGTAAATGCAAAAATTGGGATTTTGAGTTGCCAATATCGTGGACCGAGAAGGTGGGAACTGCACGAAATATGTCATGCACGATCACCACAAAGACCTCTGAAACCACAGCACATGCCATAAAATTTGGTCCATAGGGGGCGCTGTAATTGTAGAAAAAGGCCATTTTGCCTATTATCTAGAGAATGCTAATGTTTACAACATTTTTTTTTTTTATCGTGAAATCTATTGAACCTCACGCATGGAAAACACTGGTCGACGCCCACTTCCAACGAAAACAATTTACATGAAATTTGAACATTGCGAAAATTAATCTGAACGAACCCGTCATAGGCCGTTAATGAGAATCTCACCAAATTTGGTATACGTCATCTGCAGACAATGCTGACAAAAAGTTATCAAAGGATTTATCTTGAGATAAATTGTTTCGAAGTTACACGTCAATGAACATTGAACACGTAGCTTAAAATTTTTCAAAAGTACATATCTTGGCTTTTAATTGCTCAAATTTGGTCAAAGTTGGCAGGCCATCTCTAAAGAGCTTTCTTGTCATGTGTACTAAATTTTGTGACATTTGGTCATAGGGGGCGCTGTTTATCGCCGAAGCTAGGTGTCAAAAAACAGTTTTTGTTAAATAACAACATTTTTGCCCAAGACAACGAGTTTCTGTTAGTATGTCAGTGTTACAGAGGTGTATCGACCCAGCCCATAAACACTCACATGAAGCATAGTGCCACTTAGTGATAAGGGTAAATGCAAAAATTGGGATTTTGAGTTGCCAATATCTTGGACCGAAAAGGTGGGAACTGCACAAAATACGTCACGCACAATCAGCACAAAGACGTCTAAAACCACTGCACGTGCTATAAAATTTGGTCCATAGGGGGTGCTGTAATTGTACAAAATCTTATTTTGCCTATTATCTAGAGAATGCTAGTTTCCAATCTAATTCCCACCTCACAACACTGTTCTACCACACACTTGTCATGCCAACAGTTCTCACATTTCAATACATTGCGGCGGTCATACCATGTATCGCTATGCGGTACATCTAGTTTCAATTCAATTCAATTAATTTATATTTATACCACACCTTATGCAATAGTATTGTCTCATGGTGCTTTACAGCAACGAGCATCCAAGAGCAACAGGGGCAAGGAAAAATGCCATTATGTTTAGTTAGTCTAGGAAGAAACCGTGGGCAGATCCATGACTTATGGGGCTAACCCAACAGCCAGGGGTCATGCAGGAAAAGCACAATCAGTAGTAACCATGATAGACTACAATTTGTCCATGGTTTTAGCTAAGCATCATTATAGTTCCAAAATTCTGTTCCATAACATTACACGGTAGTCAATCCATAGGTGGTTAATTTATTATTTATGATTAATTGGATTCATAACCATTAAAGACATCCATATTACTGTCTCTTATATAGACATATATTTTCTGTTGACTTGAGTAAACAACTGTCATTACCATGAATTTTGATTTATGTGTTTTTTTATGTGTTATTTATGCTGCACATCCAAGAGCTTTTTTTGAGAGCTTGTAACAGAAAAAAATCTTTTTTTTCAATCATTTCTTTTTCTGTATTTTTCAATGGCTCACACACGTCCCTTTCCCAAATGGCAGCCAACCATACGGCACCTAACAACTATGTACTCATGTCCCAGTCGAAATCCTGGGAGGATGCTCAGAGGTACTGTCGTGAGTTTCACACGGACCTGGCCAGCGTCAGGAACCAGGAAGAGAACAAGCGTCTGGGAAATATCATATCTTCAGAAGTGTGGATCGGTCTCTTCAGGGACAAGTGGAAGTGGTCCGACCGGAGTCGGTCCAGGTTCACAGTCTGGCTCTCGACTCACTCTCAAAATGGCAATAACCCAAAATGTGCCAATTATAGGAGCCGGGGCTGGGCTGATGACTTGTGTGAGGTGAAAAAAGCCTTCATGTGTCAGAGTGGTGAGTTGCCACAGAAATATAGCACATACTATAATATATATGGGCTTTTGACTGCATACACCCTGTGTGTGTGTGTGTGTGTGTGTTTGCATATGCGTGAAAAATAGAGAACAGACAGGAATGTGTGTGTGTGTGTGTTAGTGTATGTGATTTACCATGTGTACATGCATTTTTGCGTGAGTGTGTGTGTGAAATAAACAACAGAGGGCAAAGAGACTCAGTGACCATTCCTGTCTACACAGTCTCATACAGACACGTGGTAAAGGTGACTCTCAAAACTGACCCTACTGTCAACCTGGAAGACCCTGCTGTCCAGGCTGCCATGGCAGAGCAGGTAAATGTCTCTGCTCTCCTTTCGCTGCAATTTATGGTTCTGGGTTGAATGGACACTGTTATGATGCAGAGCCTCTTCAGTGACCTGAACCCCCACTGTCTCTGCATCGCCTGATGTGCACCTCGAAATTTTTTTAACTGTGCCTCTATTTGATGCAGACGTCAAGGGCTGTGATTGGACAAACTCAACCAATCACTTTATTTTGTTTGCTGACAAATAGCAGCCCATCATAGGTACTTTTAGCAACACCTGCTCTATTGCCCTCCCAGTCAGTTGAGGTTCAGTCTTAATCTTGTTTTTACACAAAAAAAGTCACTGGGTACATAATTTAAACAATGTAAGTATGATAAAAAAGAGCACCAAAAACCTGGCCTGGTAATAAAACCAGACCCTCATTCTACACTTTTGTTCTGTACAAAGGGTGTGAATGTTCGGTAGTGAGATTTGATTGCTTGCTTGAGGTGTTTAAGTTTAAAAAGATTGGATCAGCCCCTGACTGATAGCTTGCATTTTAGCTCTGTATTCAGAACACCCCCGTCATGGTTCTTGGAGGTATAAGGTATAAGGACCCAGGCGTACACAAGCTCAGTAGTAGACCCAGGCGTACACAAGCTCAGTAGTAGAAGGATTTACTCACGGGAAATACACAGGAATATACAACAGCATGGACAACAACTGACAGAGAACTGAGGAAACATGAGGGTTTAAATACACAGGACTAAACTAGGGAGCAAGGAGTAGGTGACACAAGGCAGAGAATAACAAGACTAATGATGAACATGACTAGGTATAGGTGAGGGGCGGGGCTAGGGACAGGGACACAGGGCAAGGATAAACAAAGCAGCACATGGAGCACAGGACCAGGAAGTAAACAAGGAGCAACAGGAAGTGACAAGGAACTGACAGGAGGTAACACAAGGAGGAGACGGCAGGATTCAAACTAAGGGTGCAAGGGGACAGGACAGGACAGGACAAGATGTTACAACCTCCGTCTGTTCGCTGATTGGACAGGTGTATTGCCTCCTGAAACAACAAGCTCAATCAAATCCAGACCAGCACTGTAGGGAGATGATAATCAAGTGGCAGTGCTAGGAAGCCACTGTCAGGCTACTAAAAACCATGCTTATGTTGAATAACAATTCTGCATGTCCATTCCATGGATATCTTTGATGAGATTTTCATTAGTCACTTGGTTGCTTTCCTTCTCAGATTCATCAGAGACTGAAGGCGATGGGTCAGGTGCTCCGTCATGTCAGCTGGAGGCAACAGACCGATGGAAAGGTTTTTCATAAGGTGCAAAATAAGGATTTAAAGAAGAAATGTGAAAAGAGAGATCAACTTTGCGGCGAGGTGTAAGGCAACAGATGAATCAAATGTCTGAGAGTTCCCAATCCTGTAGGCTGAAATGATCTAGTTTCATTCATTAATTTCAAGTTGCATTAACCAGTAGTGTCTTGTGTATAGTAGGCCTATAGGCCTATAGATATTACATAAAATAAATATGCACGTACTCACACATGAAGTGAAATTATTCTACCATTTTACCATGTTTGACTTCCTCCTTTTATGTTTGGAATGAAATACTGAAATAAATAAATAATGCTTAATATTCATCTTCATGCTGCTGGACTTTTAAATTGTTTTCTTTCTTTTTATTGAGTGTATAATGCTGACGTCTGCAGAGAAATGGCATGTCATAGGGGTGTGTTGTTTGTCGATGCAAAGGGAGGGAGAAGAAAAAACAAAAATCAAGAACACTGGGAGTCAATTACTGGCCTGGTGCAGCATGCTTAGTATCAGAGATCCTTAAATACTGACCAAGCTTGAGCAACACAATACACAGTGTTGGGGAAGATACAATTACAAGTTCACCTGTCTAAAATATAATGGTCGTGTAACTATTTCAATTACTTTGACAAAGCAACGTAACTAATTACGGTAAATTTTATTATATTTGGATTACTCATCTACATCTTTAATGCATTTTCTCAGCTGTCAACCATTTTCAGTTTTTGACACCTGGCATGGTTAGCCTTGCAGCATTACTCAACACTGATTGCCATCAAAAACCTTTTAAACTCCCTCAACACATCGACAGCATTGTTGGACATCAACACTTCAACACTGCTTTACTGTGAGATTATGCTGATCTTTGAATTGTTATGCCTGCTAAATCAACTATTTGACTTTCATAATTTTGTGAACCTCACTGAATAAGCAGTTAAAATAAAAAAAAACGTACAGTATTGTCCAAAACTACTTTTCTCAGGTGATTACCATAATCATAGGATTATAATACTGACCACTAGAAGGCGTGATTGTGCAGCTATTTTCTATAACAAAGAACAGTTCTGTCTCCATTTAGTCAAACAGCATTTCTTCCATTATTTTAACATGAGAGTAATCAAGGAGGTGTGTGTGTGTATAAAATAACTCCTCAGAAATGTGTCCTCAACATATAAGAGATAAAATCACTCTCAACACCACAAATTTCTTATTTTTTTTAATAGTCATTCAGTTTTCCAGCAGTTACTTTATATGCAAGGGATTGTTTTTACATGGTCTTGTATACAGCAACAATATATTCAATCTCATCAAGTTTGTCAACCGTGCTCCGGCTCCAATTCCAATGCACTGAACATCAAAGAAAGAAAAGAGAAACAAAGCCAGACAATGTCTCTGCCTTTTCTGAAGTTACAGTGGGTAAATGATGATTCATAGTTACTGTCCTCCATAACATTTAAAATAAGAACACCATAAATCAAGTGACGTTTAGTGCATTATAAGTTAACTAAATTCACAGTACAAAAGTGAGTATGACATATCAGCTTATATGAGAAGTAATAAATCAATTCATAATCTGTAATAAACAATAAAAAAGACAAAACACAAAAAGAATGCAGTACATAATGTTTTTTTCCAACATGGCTGAGATGTAAACAAATTATGAGTAAGTGTCAAACTCAACAGCACATGTTTCGTGGTTAAGCTATGAATGCAGGCGCGCCACACGGGTGAATCAAGTACTGTATGGGCGTCCGCACAAACTCACACACACACACACACTCTCACAAACAAACATACATTAACACCGTGCTAAACAGGTCAATCAAAGACCTAACAAGGGCAGACCAGACAACTGACAACAGGTTTTGGGACAGCACCAAAGCCAGTGCATATGAGACGACCTCACGCATCTTTCCATTACTGAGTTTGGTATCAAGAAAATGCAGTGTGATGAGGAAACTACTGTATGAATAGTGGAAACTCACTGGTGGCACTAGAAAACACAGACATAGTGTAAATTTTGTGTATTTAAAAGGTAATTTGATCCTTGGACAAACTGCATGGTATAGAACTTCAGCAAAAACACATGGAAATGCTATCTATATAGCAAAGGGAATACTGATCCTGTTTCTATTTAACTTTTCTGGAGACTGAAACCAAAACAGCAGTGAATGATCTTTATAAAGATGAAGAATGAAGGTCTGTGGTCACACTGGCTAAGCATGCTGGCAGAACAAAACTCTGTTGCTAAGTCCAATCATTTACTTCATTCTGTCCTAAACATCTTGACAGCCATCCACTTTGTCAGACCCGCGCCCCCCCCATACACACACACACACACACACACACACACACACACACACACACACACACACACACACACACACACACACACACACACACACAGGCATCCCGACACCTTTGTGGCAAAGGCAGACACCAAAAAGGTTTGGATGTCGTGTTCAGATTCGGGGCTTATTTAACAAGCACAACACCCCTAACCTTTTGTTTTATCTTAAATACTGATAATGTCTCTTCAAGTTTGACAAGGAAAACAGGTTTTCTTGGCAGAAGAGCCCACTCTACAAGTGCCAATGACAACATAAAGGATTTATCTAAAGCAACAGCATGAGTTATTAAAGGACAGGTAAAAAAACAAAAACATGATAAACTGCGCAAGAAAGTCCACACTTGAATCCACCTGAATGGAACGAAGCCTACCAGGTTCTTGGGCTATGTGGTAGCGAACAGCAGTCTTGGTGCAAGCCCGTGGTTAGGAACAGCCAGAAAATGACAGCTGAGTTGTTGGGACTTATAAAACAGCAAAGACCCCCAGAGGTACATTCCCAATTTCACATATGTACAAAATTTTTGGAAAGTTACACCTCCACCCCCCACCCCCGACCACACCCATCAGCCCCCCCGGCTCGTGGCCCTCATCCCTACCCCTGTTCGCCCCCTTAAAAACTGACTAGTGCTGACCACACTAGTTCTATAGCTGTATTGGCTAGCACTAGTTAACTGTGGGCATGTAAGTCCAGTTGGCCCACAGTTGCATCCCGTTGGGAGAAACCAACAGGGACCTACAGCAGCATGAGGGCTTCGCTCTCACTACAAGAGGAATCTCCATGGTAACGCTGTTGCCATGGCAACTGTGACACCTGACATCTAATCTTTCTCGACTAGCAACTGATTTCACTTTCCCTTATGCCCACCCTCCCCCATCACACACAGGGAACCAAAACAAAAAAGATTAACCCATGATAGCAATATTAAACCAAAACAACAACAAAAACATTTCCGTTACAAGATAATCCTGGATGCTTGTTTTGCTTCATTTTCTTTCTTTAGTTTTTTTTTTTTTTTTTTTTTGGCAGCTTCAGATATGAGAACCTTTAGTGTTCTCCTATCACTCCTCTCCCATACCTCCCTATCTCTCTCTCTTTCTGCTGAGCATCTCTCTCTCTGTCTTTCTCTCTCTCTCTCTCTGTGCTCAGTCTCTCAGGCACTCCTCTTCGGTGATGCCCTGGGCCCGGAGCTCCTCCAGTACATTGTCCAGGTGACCCGGATCCGGGAAGCCGTGGCCCGTCAGGTTAGAGCCAAACTCCGTCTTGTGGTGGACTTCGTTCCAGATGACAGTGTCCGACTCACCTGTGGTGCTAGACGTGCCCACAGAAAAAATCAGACGACGATCCCAGGCTACCAGCAGCAAGCGCAGAACCTGCGTAGATAGATAGATAGATAGATAGACAGATAGATCAATAGATAGATCATGACATCTCATTAAGACAGAACAATAGTTGATAAGAGAGGCTCCTAGCCTTTACTGAAAAATTAGGAAGCTGTGAAGCACGTCAGTTCACATAATAGTGTGTAGGATGATGTGTTTGTGCACCCGTGTGTGTGTCTGATTGTGTGTGTGTGTCTGTGTGTACTTACAATACGGCCTTTCTCAGTGTCTGGGAGGTAGCAGTGGCGGGGGAAACCGCGGGCAGTGTAGGGCTTGCCTGGATTGGGATGCTCAGGACCCTGTGCAGAGAGAAAGAGAAACCGACAGACAGAGAGAAAAAGTGAAAGAGACAGATGAAGAGAAAGATGGTCAGAGAGACTTTCATTGGCTAAGACATATTTTACCCAATGTGATCTATTCACAAACTGAATGTGGTCTATTTACTATTTGAATGTGATCTATTAGCTGACTGAATTGAGATCTGCTCACACACAGCTACCATGTGATTACTCAGATGCATTTAAGGGTTGTGTAACCTGCTTCTTTGGTCATCCATGCTCACCTGGATGCCTGGTGGAATGTTGTAGATGATGCGGATGGTCTTGCAGTCGGGGTGACCGGGCAATGAATGGGGGATGACGTGGTACTCCATCTTGCCGGGCGGCTGGTTGCCCGTCTTCACCCCGTAGATGGTCTTGCAGGTGGGGCACTGGAGGCTGCCGTCTTTGTTGCCGTTATTGTACATGGCCACCAGGCACTGCAGGTGGTATTGGTGCCCGCACTGGGCCAAGCGGCCCACCGACTCTATACCCCGCGAGACGCCACCAACACCGGGACCCTTGTAGCCCGAGGGACCTGACAGGGCCTCCATGCAGATGGTACAGTCCTGAAGACATGCAGGGAGAGAGGAGGGAGAGGGAGAGGGAAGAAGAGAGACAGAGACAGAAGGGAGGATGGGGACTAAGTTAAATAGGCCAGGAGACATATAAAGGAACGGCTCTAAAATAAAATAAAAAATAGAAGAAAGCATGAACAAAATAAAAATATGGATAAGAATTAAGGAGAGAAAAGAAGGACAGAAAGAAAGAAAGAAAGAAAGAAAGAAAAGGAAAAAAAGAATAGAAAGACAAACAACTTACCTCTTCTGGGGGGTTGCGCACCTTCTGCAGGTATCTCTTCACCACCTCCTCTGGAGTTCTTCCTGTGTGCCAAAAAGTCAGAGGAATTCAGGATTTGTATGTGTGTGTGTGTGTGTGTATGTGTGTTGTTTACATGTTTGTGTGTTTGTGGGTGTACATGATACATTATGAATGTGTTTGTTTAATATGTGCATTTGTGTACTTGCGTTGTACATGTTTGTGTATGTGTAGGTTTGTGAATGAGACTGTTTTGTGATTGTGTGTAGGAACGTGGACGTGTGTGTGTGTGTGTGAGTGCATAACTCACCTTTGCGTGCCTGCTTCTTGGTGGTCTTGCGGCAACAGTGGCCCAGACCTGGTACAGGCTTAATGTCGCTCTTGCTAACGGGCGGTGGGTGCAACACCAACTTGGGTGGCCGGGTGAGGCAGACGGGCAGACCAGCGGCACTCATCAGGATGCCTGTGATACCTGCAAGGGCCACCAGGGGGCATAAATGAGCCATGCAGCCTGCACTAGAGATGCCTAGACGCTTCGGGACAAATCTGAGCAATCATTTGATCTCCCACACACACCTGGTGTCACTGTTGAACTAATTTTGATGTATCAGGGTGCCTCAACCCATCTGACTGACACTGCTTTGTTTGGCCAGAGATATCTAGACGATTCTGGACACATCTGAACCTCCACACAATCACCACAAACTTCTCATAACTGCTGCACTAAAATATCTGATGTATTAAGAAAGACATAATCTTGGTTTTCATAAAGTCTCTTTATGCTGAGATTACTGTTGAGAGACACAGACATCTAGTTGATTACGGACACTTTTGAACATGTCACATCTTCACACATACACTGTGTGCTGTGTCTCTGTAGTGCTACTGACAGAACACCACCTTATGTGGAGGCTGATCTACCTCACCTGTTACACTAAGAAATACAGAGGGTGACCAGTGGCAATGAAATAACATTAACACCTCCTCTCTTTGCCACACTGATGGGACTGAGAACTCTAAACTAATTTTTTAAAGGCCTTAGTCATTAACATTTACTGGTGTGTTGACGTACTGGATACTGTTGTGTCATTCACATTCCCTTTGGGATCCTATTCAGAATTCCTATTATAATTGTGTGAGGTGTGAGGATATAACCCTGTCTTTGCTTGGACCTTGTCTCCTTCACATGCTCTGCTTTTCTGATCATGTCTGATCATGCCAAGTTTATTTTTCAGTGTAAATCAGAATGTAGTTGTTGGTCACAGTCACGAAAGAGTGATGAAGTGAATGGGAAAATGAAGGAAAAATTGTGATCAATGCAAATAGTACAGAGATAAATAATTTTGATGATGATGATGATAATGATGACGATGATGACGTCGATGATCATGCAACAGGGACAAGGATAAACTTCCTTATATTAGTCTAGGAAGAAACCTTGGGCAGATCCACGATTCAGGGGCTAACCCAACTGCCAGGGGTCATGCAGGAAAAGTAGTAGTAGTAGTAACCATGATAGACTACAAGTTGTTCATGGTTTTAGCTAAGCATCATAATAGTTCCAAAATATTGTCCCATAACACTACATGGTAGTCAATTCAGAGGTGGTTGTCAAGAATTATAGCTAGACAGTGTAGTAGCAGCCAGACATAGAGTTAAAGTCAAGGAATGGGATGGGTCATGGGGGTAACAATAAGGGTCCATTTTGACAGTGCCATGATGACAGTGACTTCCATTCTTACCAGCCAAAGCTGGATGTACAGGGCTGGAGCCATTTAAGTTCTTCACTGGAACAGTGGGGACCCTAGAACAAACAAAAGGTAGACAAATTTAGCACCATAAAACCACACACGCAAACACACACACCTATTGATACACACCTAAAATACACACCTTAAAATATTGTACATATAATAAATGTACTGGGACACATACAGGTACATCTTTAATAATGATCTGCTACACCTCATTCTGTCACAATGTAGGTAACCGCACCCCCACACACCTACTATTATCCAAAAAAGCACATCATGAAGGCAACACAATACAGTGACACCACAGGCTTCAAAACCTCTTTGTGCACACACAGACCTACACCCACAGGCATCACAAGGTCTTGAAGGGCAACATACCATGACCATCTATTCAAACAGCAGATCAAAACCAACAAGAGTCAATCCAAGTGTTTCTTGGCACACCTAACAGTTATTGTAGTATTGACGACGGAAATGAATTTGCATATCACTATGCAATCCAACTACATAAAACTTCAGCCTCCAGCATATTCTCACCCACCAAAACAAACAAACAAACAAAAAAAACTTCCTATGTCATGGCAGCACTCACAAATGTCCCTGTAGATCAACCCTTCCAGTGTGCCAAGACACAACAGGTGACACCAGCTGTCGGCAGAGAGGCCTTCTGCCCACACCTGATGGGCCTGGCTGGCATTGTGCTCTCTGTCCTACTAGGCCACCCGAGTGACTGTGCATTATTACACTGCCACGTATCACATCAATGCATGATGATCACACGTTATTGACATGTGGGTAAGAGTTAGTATGTGTTTATTTCGTGTTCTACAATTAGTTGTAAGTCTCCACACACTGCCATCAACACAAGTGAACTGACACTCTCTGTCACCTGCTGCTGACACACATGACACTGTAAACTTAGAATATTGGATGAAAAGGGATGAAATCAATGGATTTTCCTGAGCAACGTGGACAAAAACAGAATTGAGGTGAAATCTACACAGCGACAATGAGAAGGGTTCGGCAGTGGTGTGTGCGGTTTCCATTGGAAACAACAGAATCCAAGTGAACAAAAGTTGAAAGTGGAATCTATCGTGCTCATGTCGGTGCCGGTGTGCGGAAGGCCTTCTCAAACATTTACTTTGTGTTTACTCTCAGCTCTCCTTGCTATAGCTTGATTGTCCTTCCTCTATTACACTCAACAATATTTATACTCAACTTAACCAAAGGTAAACAACTGACTACATCATAATATAAAATAGTAATGCCACTACTACTACTATTAATAATACTATGTTCATATTAATAATTAATATAAGTAATCAATGTTACATGTAAATAAAATGTGAAGTACCTTTGTTCACATTTTATTTAGGTTTGTATATTACATTGGGTAATTACATTTGTATCACACTGGTAAGCCTAATTGACTAACTCTACACCACGGTGGCTAGTACATCTCTGCCATTTCACGCTGTATCCTCTAGGCTGCAATCTCTACCCAGTAATTATACTGTACATACAACGCTCTTGTTGGACATTGGTACTTCCTCTGTGTGTTGACAAGACAAAGCCTGACACACGGTCTAATGAAACCAGCCACCCAAGGCAGCCCTTTATCTCCAACATACATATCATATCAGAATGAGTACAGTTACTGCGTGTATCCTGCAGGCCGGCAGACTGTCAACGCGTTGTTTTGACAGATGGTTTTCTGCAAAAGTCCTAAACGAGCTAAACATGCACCTACCACAGCGCATCTCTTTGTAAACAATAATGAAACGTTTTTGAGAGTTACGAGGGAATGGGGAGGTCAGACATCTGTAGTTATTACCATGAACATGAAGACTGATATTCTGTCAGACAGTCTTGTCTGTAAAGCAAACAAGCTCTACATCGACTGACACCAGTAGTGAGGACTGACTTTCTTTTTGACGTGTAAAAGCTCTCACGAGTTTGTTAGTCACTGAAATCCTACGTAAAGCTCCCTTGAATTCCTTAGTCACAAGAGCTCTGACGTGATGCCTTATCTACAACACAGACAAACGGAGACAAACTGATAAGCACTTCCTTGATATGACTGAGTTATCAGTCTCTCTCTCTCTCTCTCACTCACACACACTCACACACACCAGTTTCATCAACTAGCCTTCTCTATAGCAGTCACACATTTTTAACAGTTCTGTTACCAGCACAATTACACAGGTCAGGCACAGGTCTACCTCATTTTATAAACTTCCTTACTCTTCCTCTCACATAATTACCTCATAATCTACCCAAATTTACAGGTTTTGTGAGGTGTCAGTGGATCTAAAAACTGGAACAATTTCTCTGTAGTTTGGCACACTACTGCTTTTTCAGCTACACACTTTCATGACAAACTGACTGATTCAGCCTAATGAATCTAACTGGTACTTACTGGGAAAACTTGATAATCGTCATTTTTTCCTCAAAGAGAACCCAAAAATGTATTTCCGGAAGTCAGTATCTGCAGTCTTGCTCGCGTTTCTCAGGCAAAACACACAACAGCTCCAACTCTGAGGGTCCCTCACAGTTTCTGCACTTGCTTTGAGTACTGATACCAGATTGCTCCTAGCTGTTGGTCTCTGTCTGTGTCTTCTTTCTCTACCCTCTATGCTTCTATCTGTGGAGATGACGAGTGTGTCTCCTCTGCTAGGAGTTCTCTTATAGCGCTAAGCCGGCGGTTTCCATCTGGTGGCTAATGCTGACCACGTCACACCTGAGAACCCGAAGGGGGGGCAGGAGGTGGGATTACTACCGCTGTGGACGTCACAGCAACACAGCGCCATAAGGCACCGTCACACAGGCACAGAGAATGATCAGAAGGGGGGGTTACACGTACACACGTATGTACACACACACACACACACACACACACACTCACATAAACATACTATACATAAACAGACACGAACATACATGAAACACACAATGTCACATGAAATCTCATCTCTGCACACTCACTCCTTATCTGACACACACAAACACACACACACACACACACACACACACACACACACAAACACACACACAGCTGGGAATCCTGACGTTTCTCTCGATCCAAAGCCCATTAGAGAAGAGGAAAGGGGAGGAAAGGAGACCTTGGGTAGTGTACAGGTGGTGAGCTGCAGTACTTAGGTACCATGGCCATATGATAGTCTGAGGTCATAAACTCATTCATCCTCTCCCAACTTCTGTTGAAAATGTTGGACTGCACTGACACACTGACACACACTACTAGTCAAAGCTTAAGCTCCCTTAGGACTCACTTTTTTCTGATAATGTCTGACTTATTCTTACTTCCCCACCCAGTCTCATGTTTTCTGTCTCTAGAATGTCTTCCTGGATCAGAACTGATGGGGCATATTTCCAACACTCTGAGACAATTAGTGTTTTAAATCTTTAAATACTGACTTAGGTTGCACTGGATCCTCCAGTTCTTAGTTGGTGGGTCCTTAGATGGTATTTCTAAAAAGACCTTTATTTCTAACCTTATCAATGACTATTTACGATTCAAACAGATTTAATACATTTTGTTTTTATAAAAGTTGATAAAAGAAACGTTCTGTGTAACCCCAAACAAGCAGTGTACTGATAATTATCCAAACTGTTGTTTAAAAAGAACAAAATTATCCAAATGAATAATTCTTTTTTATTTTACTCCAAATAAATATATAAATTTTAAAAATCCCTATTTATTCTTTTCCTCATTCTTTCTCAGTAAGAATACATACGCAGAATAGCAGAGAGCTCCTATCTTCATTTTAGAATGCTTTAATAGACTTGATGGTAAGTCTTTGTTTACAAGTGTGTCACTATTAGTTAACTATCCTATCCAATCACTTACCACCTCAGCACCTTTCTCAAAAGAGAGAGAGAGAGCGATACTTTGTTCAGCTTTCTGCTCGTAAACTTGCTAAATAGGTAAGCAGACAGGATTTCCCTGTTGAGCTTCATAGGATTTTTGTTTACGTTGAGTTTACACCACACAAGGATGTCTTATATGAGCGAAACATGAGAGCCAAAAAGAAAAAAAACCAGAGGACGGAACATGAGGAGAAAGCAGAGGGGATAAGATAAGAGGAAAAGAGGAGAGGAGAGAGTCAAGGATGCAAAGAGGGCAAATTGGAAAAGTGGTCGGTCACGTTTCAGCTCAGTTAAGCCGGCGGTATTACCTCTGAAACCCATATGGCTCCATGACCGCACACGTAAACACACACACACCACACATACGCCAAAGGACAGGGCAAAGGGGAGTGAAAGAGGGGAGAACAGGTGTGTTGACGGCAAAATCTAATTGATTTCCTGGCACCAATACCAACCAACTCAGCTGTCCCTTCAGCTCTCCCTATGCTATACTATGGTAGCATCTCTATGTTAGTCAATGCATTTGTGAGAAATTCAGTGATTGGCAACATGTGAATTACCGCAGGACTTAAAGCAAGGAAAATGTCTAAACAGAAACTTTCAAACCAATGACTCCTAAATGATGACAGGGTCCATTACTGAATGAATGCACACAACCTGAGAACTTCTGACAATTTTGGCAAGTGCAGCATCAGTTCTATGAAAGTGGCTGATGACAAATCAGTGACTGTAAAACAGTGTTTAGAGGCAAAGTTCCAAATAATTTGTCAAACAATTCACACACAAAGATATTGTCGATGGAAATTAACTACATCTCACACTGTAAAAACGATGTCATGGCACTCAGATGGTTTCAATAGTTTTAATATGTTTTGCCAATACTAGTCACATTAAAATATCAATATGTTTTGGGAAATGTGTCTTTAGTGTTTGTATGTTTTATTCCTATCATACATCAGTCACGCCAGTAACATTCAGTCATCCTACACAATTAGATTTAGGTTAATATACTGCATCTCAGCTATTTTGAATTCAAGTCAATCTGTGAATGTTCAAAACAATTAAAAATAGCTAACATGGTGCACATAGTAGCAACAGCACTAAAGTACTGATGCAATGTTGATATTAACTGTGCCTTAAAATACACTTTGACACTGTCTGTCTCTTCATAACAAACTTAGACATTGATTGTGTCTTCATAATGAACATGTGCTGTTGGGCAGGTGGAGGCAGTAGCCTAAATGGTGGCGAACGGTGGTAAATGGAGCCTGCTCAATGAAACCACTAACTGTTCTGAAGAAGTGCAACCACTGAGAACTTACGGGACCTACTTGACTGTTTGCATAATTTCTCTTAACGTGAAACTGATTGCTTAGGCAAGTACCATCAGTGGCACACATTTTAAATCTCTCGGTGAGGAATTTACTGCCAAACTGTACATTTATGTCTTCCATTCTGGTGGATGGCACTTTGTTTCATAGCTTCATGTTACAGGTCCATTCAATTTACTGTGCATTAATTCATTCCTCTGTGTTTAACCTCAGTATGTCCAAAATAACTTTTCACATCTGAGCCAACATGCATATTAAAACACATAAAGAAATGAAATAGTCCTGGCAATTATAGGTCAATAAGGGCAGATAGTCTTGTGCTAAACTAAACATAAGAATCCATGGAATCAGTGGTCCATGATTACTATGACTTCATGTTTTATGGCACAAAGTGCGAAAGGAATAAAACATACACAAACTTTTGTTGGATTTTAGTATTAAAATCATTCAAATCATATTGATGTTAGTGGCACACTTCTGTTACTCCCTGTTGCTTGACATCTGAGTAGGGTAGTCACGTTAGCCATGGTGGAAGATATTTATGGCTCTTATGATAGTGGACAGATGAGAAGAGATTAGCCCAGTGAGAGAGAGAGAGAGAGAGAGAGAAAGACAGAAAGAGGGATGAGCGGATGAGGGAAAATTCCTGCTTTGTGACGTCAGCTGTTTATACTACACAGCAGGCAACACCGTCTGTTGACAGGCTCTCACCTGACCAGCAAACGTGCAAACAAACATAAACATATGTCAGGGAGGCTCTCTCTCTCACACATACACACACACACACACACACACACACACAAGAACAAGAATACCCTGTTTATACACACACACTAACACAGAAACACCACACACCTGCTAACAAACAAAAATACCCTTGACAATCACACATTGACACACACACACACACACACACACACACACACACACATATATATATGTTATATCTATATATATATATATATATATATATAATAACAATATCTGTTTAATAATAATATATGTTTTTCACATATGCTTGCACACAAATTCAGACGAACACAAAGAAGGCAAATACACCAGCCATACACAACACGCCGACTGGCTTAAACACATAAAATAGCGATAGAGAACATAAAAGCAAGGAAACTAGAAAAACTCAAAGACTTGTACACAGACAATGAATGAATGAATGAATGAATGAATGAATGAATGAATGAATGAATTAAATAATTAATTACATGCCCAATAAAGCACACCCTAGGGCTACATTCGCACGTACCACAAGTGCACACAAATGAAACACATTGACACACTCTAACAGACAGAGAGAGTACAAACATTAACAAAACATTAAAATTCAGTTACTATAACACACACACACACACACACACAGTGAAATGATGCTATTGCTGCCCAATAATGTCCCCTCATGAATAAAATGAGGGCTGCACAGAGAGGTTTATATTGCCCTCTGCAGAACCACAGGAGCAATGCACGTGCCAAAATCACCTGTTGGCTATTAGACGCCAGCTTGTGGTCACTGGTGGTCACTCAGATAAATATAGTAAATATAGATAAGATCCTTATCCTATATCAGACCATCACAACAAATATTGCAGGTAATAGAGGCAACAATGTGCACAATTTGCATAATGAGCTTTCAAAGTTAGTTAAAGTTTAGCTTTTAGGTTTGATAGGCTAATTAGGTCTGGTCTGTGCATGGACTGAGCTTGGATTTGACCTCCTTCCACCCCTCTGCTTCCTCCTCTCCATCTCACGCCGCCTTCTCTTTTCTCCTCTCCTCTCCACATCTCCCTCTTTTCTTTTCCTATCCTTGCAGCCTGTCACCAGGCCAGTGTGAACACACAGCATAGCGTAGCACAGCATAGCACATAATATAGCGCCATAGCAGGCACTTCAGACTCTGGCTTCAGAGGTCCTCTATCTGTCTGTCTTTCTCATTTTTTCATTTTTATTTCTTTCATAGTCTCTTTCTCTCTTGCCTGTCTCTCTTAGACTCCGTTTCTCTCTCTATCTCCATGCCAGGCAGCCCCGGCATTGTTTTGCAAATATATGTGAAGCCTGGGCTGGGTAACAAAGGTTGCTGTGGATACATGGCCCCTGTTCACACAAACAAGGGGTTTGGCTGGGCCCCCCTGGAATGAACAGCATGGGAACTAGGGAAAGAGTGTGTGTGTGTGTGTGTGTGTGTGTGTGTGTGCGGGGGGGGCGGGATAGGGAGAGAGTGGACAGAGAAGAGGAAGAAGGAGGAGGATGATGAGGTGGAGGGAGGAAGGGTGAATCTCTAATAATGGGACACATGTAAGTGGTGTGAACGAGGGATTTTGGAGACCTGGAGTGACCCTCTGAGTCAGTCTTTCAGGCCCTCACATCTCTTGTCTGACATATTTCCTTCTCTGTCCTCAATGAGTTCTTTCTCTTTTTATTTTTTTCTGTAATTACTTATTTTTTTCATTCCCTCTCTTGAAGTCTATCTGTCTCCCTCTGCTTCTCTCCTTCCCCTCTCTCTCACACACACACATACACACTGCCCCCCTCTCTCTCTCTCTGGTTATTACTGAGAATCTGTCTCATCATCAGGCAACACTTCTGTACAAATTCCACAGAAACCACTTCACTGAAGACCAACCTCTTCTCACCATTCCACACACACACACACACACACACACACACACACACACACACACACACACACACACACACACTCACACTCACACTCACACTCAAACAAAAAAAAAACAGGCCCGTCATATTCCACAATCTTCACAAACACATAGAACTGACTAATAAATTCTTGCAAAATAACACAGCAACACAATAACAAGACTTCTCAAATTTCTTGTATGCAGATTCAGATTACAGATATACAGATTCCTGTCGGTCAGTTTATTCTTTTGCCAGGAAAAGGCCGCCATCTTTGTTTAAAAAGCCGACAGACTGTCAGCCGGCAGTTCTGTTACTTCAGCGCCCCTACAGCACAACTGGAATGAACTGTCTCAAAGTCATGGCTCAGTTTAATGTCCAGTTTTACAGCAGCTGTGATGACTTAAGTTAATGTGTGACTGACCATTACACCATATTGTATGCTAGGAGTGACCATGACTAAGAACGTTCCAAACGTTCAACCATCCATTCCAAACATGAGATTTTAACTCAACAAACAGTGAATTCCAAGTAGATTGTTTATCTGTGTGCTATGGTGTGAGTGTGAAAATGTTTACATGTGTGCATGTGTGTGTGAGTGCAAGAGAGAGATGGAAGGGGATAAAAAGAGAGAGAGGGTGAGTGAGAGAGAAAAATAGAAAGAGAAGAATCTGTGCCGATTAGTACAGACATCAAGCAGTCTCTAGAAACTGCAATAAGAGCTACACATCTCAGGTGTCTGCAGATCTCTGTGTGTGTGTGTGTGAGTGTATGTGTGTGTGCGTATGCGTGTGTGTGTGTGCACCTCCGCAACCTAGTAATCAAGGCCTAAGTATGTCATGGTCAGTGTATTGTATGTGGGTTTCCATCTGTTTGTACAATTTATTAGGGTGACTGTGTATGTGTGTATGTCTGTTTGCAAGCATATTAGAGTGAGTGTGTGTAAGCATGTGTCAGTTTGAAAGTATATTGGGTATGTGTGGTGTGTGAGTGAGTGTATGTATGTCAGTTTGAAAGTGTGTTATTGTATCTATGTGTGTGTGTATGTGTATGTGTGTGTGTGTGCATGTGTGTGTATGTGTGCAAGCATATTAAGGTGTGTGTGCTTGTGTGTGTGTGCGCACAGACTCACCCTGAAGCGATGAGTGCCCGTGACTGTGCCATGGCAATGCGCTGCAGCGCGGGACGACTCAGTCCGGCCAGACTGGAGCGCGGGGGGAGTGGTGCGGCGCACGCTGATGACACAGGGCCCAGCACGCGTGCCGATGGTGTGGGGGCGCAGCTGGTCGTTGTAGAAATAAGCGTCTGCCCGCCACCGCTGACACCACCACCTCCGCCTGCACCACCTGTGGCTGTAGACGATGACGTGCTGATGATGCCTGTCCCAGACGCCCCGCTGGCGGTGTTCGTTAGCGTGGAAACAGGAGGAAGGGGTGGCACCCCTGATGAAGTCGGGGTGGAGACAGACGGCGGGGGCGGGGGCGGCATGGGAGGCGGCGGCGGTCGCGAGAATGTGGACGAGGAGGAGGAGGAAGAGGAGGGCAGCATGGAGGAAGAGGCTGGTACGGAGGAGAGTGAGAGTCCGGCGGTGGCCGCCCCCAGCATAGAGAGGGAGTGAGCAAAGCCGCCGTTGCTGCTGCTGCTGTTCGTACCGCCAGTGATGCTGCTTCCTCCACCCCCACCACCACCACCACAAATGCCCAGCCCCATGCCCATGCTCATCACACCCCCACCCCCACCAGGCACCAGCATGGAGTTCCGATGGGGCGCCAGGACGCGGGACAGGGACGGGGGATGGGGGAGGGTCAACGAGTACGAGTAGCCCCTCTGCGGGGGTCCCGATTTGGGGCTGGGAGGCTTAGTCAGGATTGGCGGTGGCAGGGGTGGCGGGGGCTTGCGTCCCAGCGTGTGCGCCCCCCCACTCAAACCGCCAACTCCCCCGCCGCCACCGCCGAACCCCGCGCCGGTCTTCACACCCAAGACCAGCATGCACTGCTGACACGAGCAGGGCTGCCCCAGTGAGGTGATGGCTGAGGCCGGGAGCGCTCCGCTCGGGTAAGCACTCCCATTACCCCTGGTGACCACCCCAGACACCCCCACGCCCAGCAAACCCCCTCCGGCACCCCCAAGCCTTCCGCCAGTGACCCCCATGCCTCCTTCCCCTCCTCCACCCCCTAACCCACCCACTCCCCCAACACCACCACTAACACCACCAACGCCACCGCCTCCAGGAGCGGCCACGCGCTCGTCCATGCCCTGGGCAGGGGTCCCGTGACGAGCGGGTACGCCAGGTCCGAGCGTCGCTGGATTCGGCGACGCCGCTGTGTCTGCCGGTTGAACTGGGTCATGGTCTGCAAGTCGATCAGGTAGCAGAAGCCCAGCGGCGACAGGTCCAGCCAGGGCTGGTTGCGGTCCCGTGCCGCCTGGATGGCGATGCTCACCTCCGTGTCGTACGCCGTCCACGAGCCCGAGTCGTTCTCCCACTCCCACAGCCAGCCATGGCCCGGCGCCGACGTCGGGTCGTAGAAGCTGCGCCGCACCGGACGCAGGGTGCCTACACCGGGAGAAAAAAACGAAGGATAAGACATTTGCAAAACCCTTTTACTGAACCATTGAGAAGATCAATTATTACCACTAACAGTAATTGATTCTAGACGTTTGCCGTCTACACACCAGTACCAGTGAAAAGTTAGACATAGTCAACAGAACACACTACTGTTTCAAAGAGAGGCAGAACAGAAGGTAAGATACATAGAACCCTTTTTAAAGAACCATCATATGGATCAGGTACTCCAAAATATCAACAAATTCATTTAACCACCAATCACTCAATATACTAAGTGCATTCAACATAATAAATGCATTCTGTTTGCTTGTGGTGGTTTAAAAAGCACATCTTAACATAGATATCAGCTGAAACCCATGTCTATTGGCCATTCTGGGCATTATTACAGATAGATTCCTTGATGTTTCTGACTTAGTATCAGCACCTGCCTTCAGCCAATTGAGGACTCATGGGCATTGAGGATGTCACTCAAATCTACAGCCACAGGTGGGTGGGCTTGGTGAAGAAGAGAGGGGATGGGAAGGAGTTGAGAAGAATCTCTCATCTCTGGCACTGCCATCTTGAAAATCAAGTTTGGCTTATTTTTTTCTCTACATGATTAATTGCTCTCTATGAAAAGAAGACTTAAGCTATGGGTTTGTGTTTCTTACGCTGGCGTGACAAACATGTTTACCTGTAGTGGCCATCAATGGTTAAAGGCGCAGTCAGCCGTGCTGGTGGTTTTCATGTTTGTTTACATTTACAGACATTTTTGTCCAACAAAGCCTCCATTATATTTGATCCGGGACCAAACAAAACATGCTAGTTTAGACCTCCTAGAGAAACTGCCCTTGTTTTCTGGTGGCAAGCTGCCCCTATTTGTGTGTTTCCAGTTTTCTGAGCCTGGGTTTCGTAAAAATACCAGATTTTTTTTATGGTAACCCAGGAAGTGGAGAAGTAGTGGATCATGAGAATATATTATTTTTTTTGTTAAAGAAATAACATTTAAGAGTAATGGTAACAGCAATATTTTAGCTTTCCTCACTAACTGCCTCATGAATACCAACTGACCAACTGGCCTAGGAGAACTTCTCCAGGCTACAGACAAACATTGAGCTGGAACTGAACAAGAACTGACATGGAACCAGAATTGTAACAGGAACTTGGAAACCGGAACCAGCATAAAAACCAAGGCAACTAAGGCCTTATACACACTAAGTGGGACAAACATTAATATGCCAAATTATTGATCCATTTACCTGTTCCTTCCACATTATAGCATACTCCAACATTGAAGGTTATGCTTTTTAAAAACGACCTCTGAGCTGTATAAATCTGAAAACTCTGAGCTTGCGTTGTAGTGTGTTAAAATGGAATTGGCGACATGTTGTACAGTGATATAGCATTGCAGACACCACCACCAACAAAGACTATGGCCTTTCAGTGGTGTAGTGTGAACCTTTGAAAAATTATATGACAATGTGGACAGAGTTTGTTTTTACAACAGATGCATAATTATTTACCGGGCTGAATGTTCATTTTGAAACATAGAATGCAACACAAGGCACTTTGCACAGACAATTACAACATTAAAAAAACATTCATTTATTAAAAAAACAGAAGAAAATCATCAATTCAATCGCTATTTTAAACCAGATTTATGCTTCTAAGCTTCTATGGGCAATAATGTCTGGTGACTCTATTGATGTGAAGCAGCGCATAGACTGGTGTCACTGAACAGACCCTGTAGCCTTGATGGCTGTCTGGAGAACTCAGGCTATCTACATTACAGCTGCGCATGAGGTGAAGTCAAGCAATCTCAAGCTGAAACTAAGGCCATGTTTACACGTATCTAGATATCTTTATTAACTGATATTTTTTTAATCCGTTTATTTTTTAAATGCATTTACACATATCCAGTGTAATCCAGAAAATACATCATTTTGAAAAATCTCTACTTTGAAGGCCATTTTAAAAAATATCTGTTTGAGTTGGCTAAAAGTCCGTTCACATGTAAATGAGAGGCCCAAACAGATAAAAAAAAATCTGTTTTTAAAAATATCTAGATATGTAAAACCCATAGGTTGCTAGTATCTTTTGCTTGCATGTCTCATAATCTGTTGAGCGGGAAGACTTTGCAGCAAGGCTATCACCATAAACAGCTTCAAACAGTAAGAGACCAAGTGACACATTATTCTGTTCCAAAAGAATGACATAATTGCATGCAATTTTAACAAATTAAATTCATCAGTTAGTTGTAAATTAATTGTGAACTATTTTTGTAATGACCCAATCAGTCTGTGCCATTTTTAAGGCAAATACCTAAAATTATCTGATTGTAGCTTCTTAAACTTGAATATTTTTTTCACCATTTTTGACCATTTTGCACCATTTGTATCGATCAGACAGACAGATTAGTCGACTATTAAAAAAAATATAGGCCAAGTTGCAGCCCTATGCATGCAGTCGTATTGTGTTGAAGATGACACAACATTATAATCAAAGGGTGTGGCTGAATCACTTTTGAGAGATGTCTTCTGTTGATCCTAGAAAACTGACTGGCTATATAAAAAATGTTAGGCAGAGTTGCAGCCCTATGCATGTAGTTGTATGTATTATGTATGAACATAAGGCAATGCTATAATCAAAGGATGTGGCTGAATCATTTCTGCTAGATGTTGTTCTGTTGATCCTAACAACATTTTCTTGCATTAGATGCAACTCTGCCCAGTTATACATAGCAGCTCTTGCTGGAATCATTCATTATATTGTTAAGTGAAGCCTGCAGAATATGGGACTCAGAGTGCAGCATCACAGTGAAATACTCTGCAACCTTCACACAACAACACACACACACACACAGACACACAGGCAGAGAGAGAGATGACCCAAATTACATGCAGCATTGCAAACAAGGTTCCTTTAAGTAGTACAGCTATTCAGAATGGATGATAGACTGTCTTTGAAGGAGTTTATCCCCACACCACCATCACCAGTAGACCATTAGCCATTTCATGCTCTTCCATCTCTGGCCTAGGGATGGTTGTGGGACAAAGTGTGTGTGTGGGGGGGTCCTTTGCCGCCTAGCCCCCCTGATAACAAGTTTTAAGAAAGAAGAAAGTTTCAGTGAGAACAAAAAACTGAAAAATATGAAATCACAACCATCAGTTTGCAATACAACAACCTGTTGCTATTACAATGTCCTCAAGTGGATGTGTGAGCAAGTCCAAGTAAAGGGTGCCAAAGGCCAAACCCAAGAAGCAATCCTTGCATAACAAAATTTGGTCCAAATTGAGTGGTAGGTTACCAGACCTGGAACTCAAATCAGCATTTACATCAGGCCTGCATGACCTGCACTGGCCATCTCTGCATCCCGCTGCCAGTACTTAACAGTACATGCTGAGAATGAGCATAATGTGAGTCAAGCGTAGTTTTCACATGATTAGTATGTCGACCAATCTGACAACCCATGAAATTCAAGACAAAGGTTATTCATTCCATTACACACACACACACAATCTCTCTTTTTCTATCTCTAACCTCACTATAGTGCAATTCATCGTTTGCCCTCAACTCCCTTGTTTTTCAGGGGTGATGGATCTCCCACCCCCCACCCTATTCCCCATTCCTGCTTAACAACACCCCTCCCCTCTCTTCACTATATATTCCCATGCATTCCCTTGTCAGACTTCTCTCATGCAATGATGCATGAAGTACAATAGCTTTTGTCAATGTGCAGGGTGGGATATGCAATAGCTTTTTGCCCCAAAATCCTGCCAGCAAACAATCCCTCCCTTTGTATCTGCTGTTTCCTCTCCACCAACGATATTTTGCAATAGTGTGAAGCAGACTAACACCTCCAAACAGGCTCACTAAAACATGTACAGAGATGGGTATTAGCAGGCCTGCTATGTGTGGAAGAGTTGTGACAAGGCAACGGGGCCTGGGAGCGTCTCAGGGGAGGGGTTGTGAACATGATCAAACTGGTTGCATTGTATGTGGAGTGGGAATGTCACATTCTCTTCAATAACCAGTTTAAGCAACAATTGTTTGTTGTCATCAGGCCTCTACCTCGTCTCTAGTATCATCTGTTCGATCGTCGTCTACTGTTCATCCTTACCTGTGTCTTGTCGAAACTGGTGCATGGATTGCAAATCGATGATGTACGGCGACAGCCTCGAGTCAACCTGGCCTAGTACCACACTGCTTCCCCGTGGGTCGCTGCGGATCACCGCCTCGATGTGATGAGAAACGGCCGGGCTGTAGGGTCGCCAGCGCCCGTGTTCGTTTAGCCATTCCCATACGACCACGGCCGATGCTAGCAACATTATACACCTGAGAGAGAGAGAGAGAGAGACAGCGAGAGAGACTAATGTTAATCTATGGTACAATGTGATGCTCGATCCAGATGATTGCTGCCGGTTGCTCGTAACAGCTAGCCTATTTCATATGCAGCGACAGCGGCGCTTGCAAGACAGATGCAGCCTTAATACTACAGTGGGCTCAATTTCTGATAGAGGAAAGGTGGAAACGCTATCTTAGCAACGGAAGAAGACATAAACTTGTATGATGAAGGATGCATCGTAATAATAAGGCTGTCAACAACGTCGCTTTATATTTTATGTGATTATGTGTGACAGAGAGATGATGGCCATGCACAACGTAGCCCTGGCTTCTCAAACCATTGCAGGCTTGTATTGCCTTGCCTTCTGGAATGAAAAATGGAGACACTTCACGCGAATACAACCTGCATCACTACTTATACATAAACTAGCCAGCTAATCAAACGTGCAAAGTAGCCTAAATCACGGACACCATCTGCACATAGCATCTGATAATGATCCATTTTGCACCGATATATGAACAAACGATGCAGGAAAGGTGTAGCTTTAGGAAGCCCTATACCTTTGCAGGCACACGTTTAGATTGACATGACAGAACGCAGCATCAGCTCCGCTAGGTACCATTTGCCATTTTAGAAACATATTTACCAGTGGCGGATTCCCGATGCCAAGGCCGCCTTCTACCGGAAAATACTTATGGATGCCGACAAGAATCCATCCTCAAATAAACATTTTGTGTCTGTCTCGCGCTGCTGCAGTCGAGACTCTTGTGGACTACACCTCTTTGGTAGACCTTTCCAACAACGAACATAGAAACAAATTATCCAATTCTATCCTCAGGTTTTGTACTTAATGCATTACATCCCACAAGCATAATTCGAGCCATTTTTTCTAATATTTTCAGTGGCAAGACACGGTGATTGCTCGTGTGTGGGTATACCACGCCTTGAGTACATGAAAACAACCCAATCACTGTTCGGCATCTGACTTCTTAGGGCTATTAGCTCCGCCCATGTTCACGGCCTCTCAACCAAGACTTGTCCCGAGTTTCTCGGGAGTTACTGGTTGTTACCATTTCCCATCATTTATTTTCATTCAGAATTTCCTCCTAAATGAATCAAGACTATAATTCGTGGGGAAAAACCGACAACGACCATGTGAGAACTACTTAACGTGCATACAAAAAACCTGTGGAGATGCCGGGGATTGAACCCGGGACCTCATACATGCGAAGCATGCGCTCTACCACTGAGCTACATCCCCTGAACATGAAAATAATGTGAAACCATTGGTATTTAACCTTCACTACTAATATGTCTGCATGATTCCGTTGAATTTGGCGAAAAACTATCGTCCTCTTTTTGTCCAAAATGACATGAACGATTAATCTCTAGACCACCTCGTAGCACTGTGTATGTGCGCTGTCATTGCTCAATTTCTAATTGTTCAATTGTTCGTTGACTATGCAGTCAGCTTTCCTTCTCAAGTAACATTATGGCTGAGTACAAACAGACGATAGGACAATACGCGTTTAGTTTACAAGAGAAGTTTATTGACAAAGAAACACTTCTGATACTCAAACACGTTTGACTGACGTCACATTTACACTCAAAATAATGAAATAATGAAAAAAAGGTAAATTCACCTAAAGGAAGTGGTAAAGTAAGAGAATGAGGACTCCAGGATAATTATCATCTTTACCTCTAACTCTGCGTTACTTACCAAGGTCTGCCACTTAACCACCTGGGGGGTATACTACGAAGCCAGGTCACTGGCTAAACTGAGTAACTTCTGGAGTAACCGCTAATATGCAAACATGTCAGTTCAGAAACAAGTGATACTCAGTGGAGAGTTCTTTTACAGATTAGTGGTAACCCCAAAATACCCGGGTTAACCAGTAACTTTACTTAGTAGTACAGGCCCCTGGAACAACTCCTTGAGCTCTAGCTGAAAACAAAACAGCTTGTCTGTTGCAGTTGCACTTCATCCTCCACCCCCTTTAGCAGTAACATCACATGGAAACAATGCATTTATAAATCTTCCAGGAGCAGCTTATGGGCAAATATATAACAAGACTACAGGCTATAATTTGCAGGCACTAAGCCTAGGCATACTAACATCATTCTAAACTTCTACTGTTTTGAGTCAATGGTGTATAGTTTCCATTAAACATCATCTGTAGGTCTATATAGCACTGAATCTCAGGATAAATATAATTTTAAATAATTAAAAACTTTAAACTTTGCTTTCATTCATCAATTTTGTTATGTTTCTGTAAGCAGTCAAAGTGACACTAAACTTTCAAACAGTAGGCTAGTGCATCTTTGCCTCTTTGCCTCAATTCTTGCCAATATAATCCTGTGCTCGCAAGGCTAAATTTAATCAATAGGCCTATTTGTTTCATAGGAATCCCAAAATGTAGCCTATCCTAGATGACAGTCTAGGCCAGGGGTACTCAAATGTAAGAACTTACTCTTTCAGCATGCTACTCAAACCAATGACTGAATATGCGCAACTTATAAATTGATGATATCGGACTTGAGTGGAGATTCTAATGTTGCCTTGATGCAGCTACAGCCACCAATGGAAAGAGGACGCGTAAGAAGCCCTGGGCAATTGAACAGTGCGCGAAATTTCATGAAAATAGAGGGGAATCTCTTATTTGTGCCCTGTGAAAATATAACATGATGAATAATTAGCACACAGTTAACCAATGTGATAGGTCTAGGTCCGGATGAAACCGCATTTGGGTCGTATCCGGACCCTCAGCACCTATTGAGTACCCCGGGCCTATAGGCTATTTGAATCTTGTCTTAATCATGTCATGAAGCTGTATTCTTCAGCTTGAATGAACTGGCCAAAATCATTTCCAGAACAGGCTACAGAGGGAACTAAAAGAAACAATAATAAAAAAAGATAGGCTCATATTAAGAAAGAGAAAAAAAAAAAGATATTACCCCTGTCTGGTACATTTTGGCCTTTTAAGACTGATGTTGGTCAGCTATATAACAGGATTTAAAAATCAAAATGCTTTCTTTTTTATTAAGACTTGTAGAAAACCCCATAATTTGCAGAGCTTGTAAGATGCCATTGCATTTATGTCTCAATGCTTTCTGGGTAAGAAGTGACATCACCTGGTTGTTATTGATGGTGTCTGTGTGCAGCAACAGCTTGATTGCTGTACCTTGATTGGACCTTGATGTCATTTTTTACAACAATGGCAGTTTACAAGTGACAGGATTTTCTAAGCTCTTAATACAACCTAAAACATTTTGAGTGTTTTTAAGTAACGTTCATGTAGCTGATGCCAATGTCAGTCTTATAAGGCCAACATGTCTTACTAGCCAGGGATCCCTTTAAATCATGTATTTAAATTCTGAAGCTTTTAGGGGCTTCTAAAAAAATGAAAGAAGAAAAAACCAAGGTACGTTGACTTTAGTTGTTTAAAAAAAGTCGGTGTGCTTTTCATCTTTTATTCTTTTGACATTGACACCATTGATAGAGACCACATGCGATTTAGAAGAAAAACTTGAGGATTCTGGTAGAGCTTCATTGCTTCTGTTAAATATGCCTTTTGAGGCCTTGCTTGTTCTCATTTGTAAAATAATGTATCTCTTTTACACAATAATATGCATAGTTGTCAATCAGTTTCAAGACATGCCTTCCATTCTGCATTGTGCTGCATTATCAAAACTGCAGTTTTTTTCTCCTAACTGCTGTAGCCTACACTGTAGTATATGCAATATTTTGGACATGAATAACCTGCATGCATGCAAAATACTGCTCACTGCAGAAATGCAATATTTTGGACATAGAGTGTACAGTGCAGTGTACTTTAAAATGCAGTTTTCTTATCAAGCAAGTGCAGTTTCTTATTTTATTTCTTATTTAATTTTTCTGTAAGGAATGTTGGTGTTAAAATTCCAATTTTGCTGTTTATGTGGACGCATGATGTTCAATTCGACAAATATTCCACCGTTGTCTTGAGGCCTACTGCTGTAGCCTGCTATTTCAAAGGTAAGTGGAATATCTATTACGTGACATATTAGGCCTGTAGTCCTACTACAATAAGTCTACTACTAACACACTCCTCCCCACTTTCTCTCACAAGGCAGTTAAATCAGTGCTCTCATTCTCATCCTTCTCCTCTCCTGACCAAATGGCACTGCCTGAGAGCTCCTGGAGGTTGACAAGCAAACCCAGGCTTTCAGTGTTCTTTTCCTCCTTTCTCTCGTCTTCCTCTTGTCCTTTCTCTGAGTCCTCTCCCTCTCCTTCCTCTTCTTTTCTCTTTTCTCCTTCCTGATCATTATCCTTATCTTCAACGTCCTTCATCAGTTTGGCGCGTTCCCTAAGGTCCGTCCCATCCATGCTCGAGTAGTCGTCCTCAGAATCATCTCCACCATCAGTATGTTCACCTTCACCTTGAGCTCCAACTTCCTCACCGCGGTTGTCTGACAGGCTTTGTCCAGTTTCTACATCTCTGTCCTTCGCTAGCTGCCCATCTCCGATGACCTCCTCATCATCACTACTAGGCCTAGGCCTGGGCCAAAGGTGGATGCCCAGTCTAGTTTCCATAGCAACAATCCCTGACCTCACTCGGTCAAGGAGGCCTCCTTCATCTAGCACAAGCTTGCGGACAGTGTACTGATCGTTGGTGTCACGGTTCAGACGCCGATACAGGTACACCAGCATAAGGATTAAGATTAGGAGCAAGAACAACAACACCCAGCATATTGTGTCTGCGTTGTTGCCTGACATGGCTAAAGGGGTGTGTGTGTGGGGGAGGGGGGGGGGGGGAGTGCAAGAAAAACGGATAAATATGATCAAAGGTTTACATTTTACATCTCATACATCTCAAATTTTTAAACTGATCACATAAACAAATTCTTTTAGCTTTTTAGGACAATAACAGTGTTGGCTAGCTAGGCCTTCTGCATAAACTGTACGGTATATGTATCCTTGCTGCAGATCAATACAATTGTGTGCTTTATATAATAGGGGAGAACAGGGTAAAATGGGCCCCATTTTTTCATCATTCTGCTCTGGTGGAGAGGTTTAGCTGTACAATTTGTTTATCAAACAAAAATTCAAAGTGTTTTACTACTTCAGAAACCAGTGATTTTTTCATAACTTGCACAGGTAAGGCGATCTCTGCAAAAAAGTGGTCTTGTGAGACAAGTTAACCCTTGTGTGGGGTAAAATGTGCCAGGTAAGTTGAGCCAAAACAAAGAATTTTTTTCTTTCAAATCATTTTCTTATGACATTGAAGTAGAATAGTACCAAATTGAGAATTAGCAAAATAGAGCAATGACATTTTATGACTTAACAAGACAGGTGGCCTTTCACAACAGGTTAGTCACATTCAAGATTTTTTGTAGCCCTCACGTCAAATATAAAAGCAATAATTGAGATATAATCTGAATATTCTTTTATTCAGGCTTTCTCTAAATCAACTTAACTCTGGGTATGAATAGAATCCAACCAGAATGCAAATGCTCAATATTTTACTATTATCTTTTTAAAGATATTTGCTATGCCTTTCCGTGGGAGGAATGGTATCTTCCTAAAAATCCTATCACCATGATTAAATATTGATAGAGATTCCAAGAAAAAAAAATGATTCCCCTTATATGCTCATCTTACCCCGTTCTCCTCTAATGTAGCAACTCAATGATCTATCAGTTTGATCAGTAAGTAATTCATAGCAGTTCATAACATCCTTAAACACTGAAAATGAGTAAGAATTTAATGTATGTCATTTATGATCAATTAAAATTCCAATAAATTTCACCAACCAAGTTAAATTCACTCAACGTCCCACAAATGACCTCAGTGAATGTCTCGGCTGGGAGAAGTCTCACTGAAAACACATGAAGCATGAAGCAGTTTTGAAAGGTGTGAACCTCTGAACAGGTACATCTAGTTTTCAAAGAGTGTTAAGTAGCTTATAGAGAAAGGGCAGTCAGCGCCTAACTTTCTAGATATATTTCAGTGAGAACAATGTAAAGTTAAAGGACATACACACATTCACGCATACAATCGCGCGCACTCACATACACACCCACACACTTACACTTAGAGAGCGGGAGCGGAAATGGTCTGTTGTCTAGTTTCATCCAGATTAGAAATTCTATTTTATATATGTATTTTGTAGGGATTTGGTTGCATTATTCCAACATTTTGGCAATATAACATTGCCAGGACAAAAACAGAACTCTTTTTTGCCTACAGACTTTTTACAATAATGTAAAACTATGTACAATTACACTGAAATAATGGTGAAACAAAAAACAGAGATTTCCATGATCACAAATTATAAGAATATCAAATGATTTCCCTGATCTAGTAATGATCTAGTGAATAAACTTAGATATAGAAATGTAATGGCAAATGTAAATATGTATATAAATATATATATAAAAACAGATAACTATAGAAATAAAATAGATACATTTCAAATGAGGGCCTGTTACTGTGAATAGTAGATGAGGTATGAGCACCTTGTCAAACAAATGTCATATCATAGAGGTAAAAGAAATCACATGCCGACAGATGTCATTCAGAGCAACAGTTCAAGTGCAATTGAGGTGAAAACAAGCATGTCTAAAACAAACCTGTGCTGTGTGACTGTCAGGATGACCTCTGCACAATGTCCAATTTTCAGGTCCTCTAAAATGCAAGGTGGGGCAGTTGAATATGGGTAACAACATGTACAGTACAGAAAGAAAGAAAGCATGAAGAGAGGAGAGAAGATGAAAGACGGAGGCCGAGCCTCTTACTGCACATCCAATAAGAAGAAGGGTTTAAATATGATCTTTTCCTCTCAGGGTGGAAGAAACAAAAAAAGAAAGAGAAAAGAGGAAGTTGAATATTCAAAGCAGTCGAGATGGGAGGGTAATGAAATGAAGCGAGATGATTTCCATCAACTGAGATTAGCATGACTACAGCAGCACTATGCACATGTGTAGTAGGCCTATGCACATGTGTGTTTGTGTGTATGCAGCTCGCTGTATATATGTTTGCAGGAATATGTATGCATTCCATCCTAGGACGACACAAACCTTCCTTTTATTAGCAACCTGACGGGGAACTGAATTTCTAAAAATTCAAAAACAAAAAACAAAACAAAAAACATTTGAATTTGATTACACGTGTGCCTGATTAAAAGACAAAGTTGTATAGAATTTGACAGAAGTGGCATTTTAAGACAAAAACACCAAACCAAAACTTCATCTATTGTCAACACATTCAGCTGAGGAGAAGGGCGGTGCGAGTTTTGCAGTGTGGGCCGGAAGGAACTGGTTGACTGAGGTTAGGCTGAGATGGGCCTGCACGCTAAATGGCTCAGGGACCACATCCTGTCCCTGCTATGCGGCTGCTGCTATCAGTTGGAGCACATTGCAAGGTATAAAGGCATCAGCCTTCATACAACTCACATCCAGTTTCACAACAGAACTGAAGATTGACGTTTACAGGCCAAGGAGTTTTGGTTGACGAGAGATGGTCCAATGGTTGGTTTATGGTTTGCTCATAGAGTCTGTTTTAGAGCGTGTTTTTGGACTGTCTATAGCCACTGGCTTTTTTGAGATGCGTTTAGACCTAATTCACAACAGAATCATGGCCAGTTCTGTAGCTCTGAAATGTTTTTTTCTTTATATCTATTAATGCATCATAGTTTTCTGTCAGCTGCTTGTTATTTGTCAAACTCTCAGATTTCACTTCCTGTTTAAAATTGACTTAGAATAAATGGTTCAAGACAGCCATGGCAATGGAGACAATGTGTTTTTGGTTTGGTTTACTGTATCCACATATGTAAATCAAAGAACTTGAATTGTGATCCTGTTCTAAAACTCAAATAGCAATCCATGGTGGGCCACAAATAAAGGTACACAGGGACTGGACACATACGACAAGTGGAAGTAAAGTTTTAGTGTTTATTGGAAAGTCCAAGGTATTTTATCTCAACTACAGCACTAGTCTCAAAATACACAAAGTTACGACTGAGGAAAGCATAGATGCATGTACACATAAAAAAGTCAGAAAAATCTGACAATAAGGACAAGCTCATACCCTTCCTTGATTGTAACAACCATGATGCCACCTAAGACACGGGGAAAATGTAATAAACTTCACCTTCATTGTACAGAAATTTACTGTGAATTTACAGTAGGCAAACATCATGTTTGTGGTCCTACGAGAACAGGAGAGCTGAATCAACACAACATCTTTGCTAAGCAGCTTCTATTGCTTATTAATCACTCTCAACATGACTTGTTAAATAATTGTTCAAGTGCAAAATCAAAAGATACACACTCACACACACTCACACACAAGATTTAATCAGTGTTATACACCAATTCATTTAAATGAGCTAGTTGTGTTATATAAGACTTACACAAATTCAAGAAACCTGGTAGTAAAAAATAACAATGATCAGATACAAAATGAATCACACCTAACAGTCTTATTTAGCTTGAACTGCCAATATGCAGCATTATCAACCACAATTCAGCTGTTGTACACAGTGCAGCATGTATGTTAGGTACTGGAGTAGCTTCAAAGGCTCAGGTTTTTCAAAAAAACAAAAAGAACAAACCAAAAAAAGAAAAAATCTACAAATATAAATTAGTAGGATTGTAATGCCAAGATATATACCATAGAAAAGCTACAGTGGGGAAAACAAGTTATTCAACCACCTGAGGCAGGGCATATACTTCATATGCACACTCTCACAGAGTACAGTGATATGGAATTGATAGTTAGCAGCAAAAAGAAACTACCTGACGCATGAGCCCTTGAGCACAATGTGGAAAATGAGGTCGCTAAGTTTCTCATTCTTAACTGTTTTTCCCTCTTTTCAGTCAGCCTTTCTTTCTTCCTTCAACGAAAACAACATTTGAAGCTATCTCTACTAACCCTGGTGCTCGAGACCTGCTTCTAACACTATAAGCACGTTAATAGTGACTCATCATCATTTAAATCAATGCAGCATTAGTGTAATGAATGTATTACCTATTGTCTTGGCTCTAGTCAGTACAACATCCTTCGTATAGTCAGTACAATGATATGCTTAGTATTCAATCCTATTCACAGACATCTTTACTGTCCTAATGAACTTTGTGCCTCACTAGTCAATGTTACTACATGCCCCATGATGCAATCAAGCTACTAGAGGATGTTATAAGGTTACAAGTTGGGCTGCGTGTGGGTAGCGGGGTGTGGATGGGAAGTGGGCACACCACTTTGCCACTTGAGGACAACAATCAGACATCTCCGTCCTCGATGCGAGCCAGCTGCCTCTCCAGGATGTCAATACGCTGCCCCTGGGCCATGACGACTGCCTTCAGTGCCCGCACCTCCGCCAGGATCTCATTCAGCTGTTCCTCCTGGAGAGAGGGAAGAGGGAGGGTGGGAGGAATGAGAGGGATGAGTGAGATGCGTGAGATGGTGTGAAAGTCAGAGAGATATTTGAGGTGTGAGAGAGGAGTGAAAGTAAACATTAAACATGGTGGTGAAACAATAACAACAGAATGAATGGATAACATACCCACAGAATAGAGAATGAATAAAAGGGAATGCATTAGAGGACAGAAAGACAGTGAATTCTGAGGTTCCAAATTACAAAGGCAAAAATAGTAAAGAGGAAGACACTAAATTAATCATACTAAAGTCCACCCACCCCCGCTGCCCAAGCTCACCTCCTTCCGGGCCTTGTCTGTTACTGCCTCTGTCTCCTGGACAACCTTTGCTGGGGCGGTGGTTTCAGGCTCTGTCTCCCTGGCTACAGGAGTTGCTGTGGTGGTGGGTCCAGAGTTTGCGCTCTGGGGAGGCAGTTTGGGGCGGCCTCTGAGCGTGTCCTTATGCTTGGAGGCGGGGGCCACGTAGCCACCGCTCAGAGAGATGAGGAGAGGTGGGGCGTCCTGGCCAGCGATCCAATCTTCAGCCAGCAGAGAGGGCTCTGGCCCCGCCGTGTCGGGATAAAGATCGCCCTGGAAAAGGTCGGACTGAAAGTAGGGAGAGAAGGAGGAAAAGGATGGAACATATGAGAGAGGTAAAATGGACAGAAAGAGCGATATATATATACAGAGAGAGAGAGAGAAATGTGAATGTAGGGGAGAAAAAGAGAGGGAAGAGTATGGACAGAAATTACACAGACAGTGACAAAAAAGTAAGAGAGGGACAATTTGCAGGGTGAGAACAAAAGCAGAAGAGAAAGAGAGGGAATAAAATGGATAGAAAGATGGGGAGAGTGAGAAAGAACATGCATGGAGAGAAAGGGACAGAGAGAGAGTGTGAAAAAATGAGAATGAAACACAAAATAATAAAAAAAGAAAAGCAGAATAAAGACACATCCCCTTTCTGCCTGAGAATGCTCATAAGTACAGAGAACATTTTAGACACACTGTCCTGAAACGGAAGTCAGTTGCTTACCTTGCGTGGCACAGTCATGGAGATGGGTTCAACCTTCCTCTCATGAAGTTTGTAGAACCTGTAAATTACAGAAACAGAACTATATATTTAACACTAATCCTACAGATAGACAAACAAACAAACAAACAACACTCCAGTGTTTGAGTGCAAATCTCAAAAATGATAATGCACATTGCCTCTTAAATGTATTCAATTCGAACTGTAAAATGAGGAGGTTTAAATGTTGGCCTTAGTGGTCTGCAGTAGCAAGGTGTCAACAAGGCACAGATAGAGACAGAGTGATAAAAGATGTGATTTAATTTAGCTATGTGAAATGTTACCCGTTTGGATTAAAGTTGACCATCATTAACATGTCAGTGTGATGTTATATGAGGAATTTAAGGGTTATGGGTTGATTTTCCAGACTTTTCCTTTAACTGGCATGAATCAGTCAATCATCAAGTCGGTTTATACTCCTCAAGTCATTGAGAGCTGAGGGCTTAGAGCTGGCATTGGGATTCCATTGTATACATTCTGTATACATACACTATACACAGGTATAGTTCCATATAGCCTTTACCTGGCGATCTCACACTTGTTGACGTCCACACCTCGCTTGCACAGGAAGCCTGCGCCTCTCTGGGGCTCCTTGCTGCTGTACAGGCTGATGAAGTGGACGTACGGGGACTCGTCTGTCACCTCAAAGTAACGGATGGTGCAGTCACCCTAGAAGACACGAAACATTACGTCATGCTGTGTTTGTGTATGTGTGCGTGTATTGGTGCTGACAGACATGACACATAAACAAATGGCAATATTTTTGCGGGTCAAAAAGAATTCCACTGAAAATGAAAACAAAAATTTTATTCTAAATCCTGTTCATGTTAATATAAATGCACATGTAACCTAACTTACTTCTCACTAGATAAAAGACGCTGAGTGAGTGCTGATAGTTAGTATTGTATATTAATAGTTTGTGACTTTACTTACTTTACTTTACTGCGCTTAATTATGTGTGTTCATGCAACACTATATACATGACTAGAGTGAGACATTTCCCTTGATAAATAAACAACTGCAAACATAAGAAGACAAAAGTACCTTTCCACACAGATAGACCATACTGGTGTCTGGGTCATAGAACGGCAGCAATACTCCATTGCTAGTGTCCATCTCTTGAATAGCCATGGGCTCAGTGAGATCCCTCTGCACAATAACACGGAAACAACATTCTACATATGCATGCAACATAAACACACAATATATAGTACATGCGTACTCTTAGCCAAGCTTTCCCCCCCACACACAAAAACACCTTTCACATACACACATACTCACACACCTTTCACAAAAACACAAACATAGACAGACAGACACACACACACATTCATCCTTTTGTGCCTTTATCTCACCGTGTCCCACAATGCTAGCTGCCTCTCGCTCATGCGGCTGAACCCGTGGTGAGGATCTTCCCGTCAGACAGGAACACCGCCCTCATTGGTCTGGTGCCCTCATGGGCCTTCTCCTTCACCTGGGCGGACATACAGTGACACTTTTTCTACTTACTGTTTTAGATTGCTTGGTATTACTTAGTTCCATACACGTTTTATAACAGATTAGACCTTAATCAAAAATCTTCTGAGTGATCCTCTTTATTGAAACTCTTTGGCAGTTTGTCTTTTCCCATATTATGCTACACAACAACACTACCAATAATGTGAAATACTCTCCTATCAGAGAGCCTCATATCAGAACAGTCAAATGTTAATCCATTCTTTCCTGCACTCAACAGGTCATTAAGTCTTGCTATCAGCCTGCGTTGGCAAAATTCAAAATCACATTCTATCGACCAGACATGTCTATGTCTGTCAAATCTTTTTGACTGTGTTGTGCAAGGGATGCCAAAATGTTGCAGTCTGGTGTAAGCTAGCAGGATATGATTACTATTATTACACATGCTATTAACAGTGAAGCTGAGGTCATGCCATTTCTTATTCTTTGTCTTAAAATAATTACCACCTATAGCAACCTGTCACAATTCATTGTGACAATGATACAAAAACAACGATTTTCAATTAACTGCCCTTGCTCTGTGGTGAGTGAAGAACTGAAAATGAATAGGCCTACAGTACGCTCTGAATGATCAGTGGCTGAGTGACTATTTTGAGGGATTCCCACCTATGTTCACTAACAATTTCAATCCACAACGAATTTTCAGTAACCTTCAATGACCTAAAAGGCCACTCGAGCCATTCATGGCCTAAAAGTTCTCACAAATGCATATTTTTTATTGGGGTAATCATGAAATGTGACTTAAACAACAAGACTGGATAAAGACTGGCAAAAACATAAATCTAAAATGTCCTCTATCTTACTGACTTTTGAAAAACTTAATACATAACTTCTCCCGGACGGAAAAAATGTGACTTTACAATTTCATGACATTGCTAGGGTGTTCTATGATTGTTGGAACTCTGACCTTGAGGATGGTCCCACGGCGTGGATCGATGACCCGCAGGGCCTTGTCCTTGCAGGTGGTACAGACAACACTGCCCTCCCTGTTCCAACACACACTGTAGATAAGGTCTGGGTGGGCATCACTCAGCTGGTACACAAGCTCTCCTGTACCCACATCCCAAATGCATAGCATGTTGTCACAACCTGCAACCCACGAGAGATGATCCAACAAGTTGACCAGATTAGCATGGACTGCACATTATGATTATATGACAAATGACTGACAGTGACTATACAGTAGAGACACTGATGGGAGACTAAGGCATCCACTTCATGAGCTTATTGTTAGTGCCTCACTCCAATAGTCTCCGAGCTCAAAAGACATTACATTAACACCACGAGGCCTATTTTCAAGATCAGTAGTGCTTTGTCTACAGGATAGAACGCAAATTGGTAATTGCAAAAATAAATGTAAACATGAGCTGTCTTCTATTTGTCAACAATGAAATTCATTAAGAATTTCCTTGTTAAATAGGCTGCCTGTAAGAGGGAATTTCCCAGTTTAGTTTTCCAAATCCATGATGTGTTTCAGGGCCAAGCGGATGGCTGGGAAATGATGGCTTACGTCTGTCGCAAAAGCCTAGTGCACTGTCTGCACGATAGGGTCCCATGTCTTAGATGGACAGTGAGAGAGATAGATAGATCTATATATATAGATATAGATGTGTTTGCGTAGGCATAGCAATCATGCAAATACGTCCACCAAAGTCAAATGACAATGACACTCCCAAGGCACTGCTGGTCTGGCACTACCTGGCAGGTATTCCAAGTAAGTGGTTAGGTAAGAAACCTGTTAAACCTGCTAATAGAGTAGCCTGTTGGCTTTGTTTAGTTAACAGAATAAGGACCTCAGGCTCTTTTATTTCCAGATTTACCACTACCTCTGGGTTAACTTTAGCCTGATGCATCAGCCGCTTTCACGTTGTTTCACTTCATGTAAAGTGTCAATAAGCATGTATTCATTCCACAGTGGGCAGATACTCTGCTTCAACTAATTGCTACTGTTTGGTCGTGACATACGTTACGTGCTGGAACGCATCGTTTGAATTCAACATTATCGCTTTCAGCCCTCCCTCTGTTCGCTGATTGGCCCGTCCCAGGTCACTTAACCACCTTCTAGGAATATCCCCCTCAGGATAGTTTTCAACAGATTCAGCTGCCAAAGAGCTCAAATGATTACCCATGAATACCCAAGGACCAATTGATGCAAGTGCATTAATCAACAAGATCCATGCATAGACAAACGAAAATATTTTTTTAAATACAGAATGAAACTATATTGTGTAATCTGGTATCACTGAGAGAGGTGTCTGAACCAGTGAAAACAGTCAGTGAAAACTCCAACAACTCACAAAACTCTGAGCATAGCACTGCTTACAGAAGGGGCAAAACATTACAAAAGCAAAGCCTGGAGAAGGTCTGCAACAAATGTAAACAATGTCAAACAATGAATTCTACTGTTGTTGCTTTTTGAATTTTTCTGCCTTGAGGTGAACTTGCATGGCCATTTCATAGAAACAACCACTCATGTAACGCAATGCCAGAAATATTCGACCTTTACACCCTCAATCTCTAATGGCAGGTTTATGCATGAGCAGGCATTCAGTGACCACTCTGTGAACTCTTAATACAATAGTCATGTTGCTTTTCAACATAAACAAATCACACTGCTCCAGCCGTTCATCCACCGAGTCTCTGAGACTCATGTAATTATCCTAAGTGGGAAGAGGAGCACACCTGATAATCCAAATTTAGAGTCTGGACAGATACTCCTTCTGACTAACACACACACACACACACACACACACACACATACGCATACGCACACACACAAGAGTAGAGAGGATTACCAGCGGTCAGCAGGATGTTGAGAGCTGTGGGGTGCCAGGCAAGAATGCCCACTCTTTTGCTGTGGCCTTCCAGAGTCACAATAGCTTCAGTCATTGGGGCCTTCAATCCCCCATCCGGAATCTGCCATACCTATGAACACACCGATGCACACAGTCGGATACCCTGACACATTACAACACAGTCATTGACTTTACGTGACTTTTTCTTTGATTAAGAAGATTCAGTTTTCTTAATTAAACGTTATACAGCAAACAGGCATAGTACAGTAGCAATAACATTTGCTGTTTCATGATGTTGCTGCTCGGCATGTTCAAACTTCTGTATAAAATGCAATGCAATGCGGAGCATATATAATTTTACACAGGACAAAAAAATGGGCTGGACAAAATCATTGGAACCCTCAACTTAAAATTGCGTTGCACACCCTTTGGAAAAGATAACTGAATCTAATCGCTTCCTATAACCATCAACAAACTTCTTACACCTCTCAACTGAAATTTTGGAACTCTCTTCTTTCGTCAGGCCCATTTGTCAGGGGATAATGATACTAATGAGGAAGACAACACAAGTATTCTACCACTGGCCTACCTAAGCTCACAAAATGACATTCTGTGCCAGCATATTTTGACCTACAGTACAGTTGCTTCTCACATTCTGAACCACACCATTCACGTCTGAATGTCTGCATTTCTCTGGAGCAGAGTTTGAGAACTCAGTGAATGTGACATAGGCCTATCTGCTTTTTTGTGATGGGGTCATTCTTAGCAGGTTTCAAGTCTAAACCACAAATGTCGCACATGCACTACAGTGCTCACACATACCTTCACTGTGCAATCTTCTGAGGCACTAGCGATCACGTTATCGTCATGAGGACACCACTGCACATCCAGCACCGGACCTGCATGGCCACAGACAGTTGGGGTGTTCTGGTCCACACGTCCGCTCTGAGGGCAAAGAGCATATCACAAATCTCCAACTGTTATTAACATACAATGGCCCTAGGTGCTCTCAGCCATCTCACTTCTCGTCTGCCCATAGCCTAGGGGCAGCCATGGCCTACTGGTTAGGGCTTTAAGTTTGTAACACAAGGGTTGCTGGTTCCTTACTAGTCCCCGACCAGTGGACCAAGACTAAAGTGCCCTTGAGCTAGGCACCTAACCCCTAACTCCTCCCTGGGCGCCGTAGCAGGCAGCCCACTGTGCCAGGGTAGTGTGCCTCCCTTCACTCTGTGTGCTATGTGTATTTCACTAAATCACGATTGGGATGCATGCAGAAACCAAATTTTCTCACGGGATCAAAAGACTTTAGATTATTGTTATTGAACTATTATTAGAATTTTTCCACCTTATAACAGAAACCAGTCTGCAGCCCTTAGCAGAATCTCACCAAATTGTCTGTAGAAACTCATCCAAATAGCATAAGGCCATCTTTAAGCCAGCTGAAAAGTACATTCTCACACAATTTCTTTAGAGTCTGAATCTACACAGGTAAAAAGTAAACTGAATGGAACGGAGATTACAAGTAGCACTTTTATCATTTGTTTTTGAAGGCAAACAGATATTCTAAAAAGTGAAGCTATAGAACAGTTTTATATTGTGGGTGTATTCATCAAAAAGAGAAGGAACATCCAGTACATTTTGAAAGAAAGAACAAGGAAGATCAAACAGAGATAGGAAATGTGCAGGGTTGGCTGGGAAATCAATCCTTAGAGACTGTAGTGCAGAATGCAGTGCAGACAGGACAGCATTGGCACCTTGTTGAGGGGTAGCACAAGGAAAGCCCCGCCACCTCCTGCCTCCACGATCACGGCGATGAATTTGGGGTTGGCAGCGCAGAGTGGCGCCTCCCAAGTGACTCGTGAAACCCTCACGTCGTCCAGGCAATGCTCTGCCTTCCATGCCTGGGCAAAGACGTGGCGGAACTTACTCTGCCTCACGACACCTCGTCGGAAGGACATGTCTGGTGGTGATGGTGGTAGTGACGCGTGTGCATGGGGTGGTTGAGAAGGAAGGTTGAAGAAAGACAGAATTACCATCAGGTTTGTTTTATATAGGCAACTTGTTGCTCATCAGTTATAAAGAAGAAGACAACAAAAATGTGAAGAGACCAACTCTAAATACTACACGCAGAACCCCCCCCCCCCCACACACACACACACACACACACAACACAAACACAAACACACAGGGCCTGTAACAAAGATCCTTAAATAGGGTACAGTTCTGCTTTTACCCTCTCTACCTGTAATTTATCTTTTATCCAAGGCTATCCTGACTTCATAACCAATTTGCAGTAAAATGGACATGGTAACAACTCATTGGTGACAACTCATTGGTGACAGTCAACACCCTGAGTACTTATCAGAAAAAAGTGTCTCATTGTCTCCATGTGATGATTTCTCTATACCTAAATCGACATAGCCTAAAAACCTAAAGAAAATAAAATTTTGTTCGCAATGTCCAGAGCAATTACAACAGATGTTTGAGTGCCCCGTAGTGTAACATAAGAGGGCAGTAGGGTCTCACATGACCCGTCTGAGAGAATAGCCTAGCCTAATATATCACCAGCTATCATTACCACAATCCCGCACACTATGCAAGAAAGAAAAAAGTGTAGCATAGGCATCCTTTATATTCCATGATCATCGACTTTAATGTGGGATAAACTCGAAACGCATTTCTTGCACTGTGGCGTTTTTACGTAGACATGCAGCTTGTGCGAAGTGCTATGTGCATAGGTGGAGTGGTGTTGCCTATTTGAAGGGATACCTGGGAGGATTTGTACAGACACAAAAGATAGTCATGATAGCGGAATGCTCAAGAGCATCAAGGAGAAAAGGGAGATGCCGAGTCCAATTAAACATGCCAAATAATTGTTCACTGACAGAAATGGCTTGTTTGTGCATGCGCTACTAACATAACATATTGAGAACTAGACTACGCGACATACTAGCCTACAACACATGCTAGCTAATGTTAAATGAATGCAATTATTCGACTGTACCTCAAACTCGAACAATGTTGCAAATGTGCAAAGGGACACCCGATTGCAACCGATGAAGTAAAAGAGTCAATAAGTAATCCCTCCCCAGCAGTAACTTAATCCTTTCCTCACTGTGTCCAAGTGGCAGGTAGATTGCTATAGCTGGCCCCCCAGTTTTTCAACTGAGAACAGAATGTTTCATGAATTATCCGGTTAAAAATGCGGCCAATGAAATAATCGTTCTTGAAGAATCTGACTAAATATGCCAAAAATCGTAATCACTACCTTTAATATTACCTCGGTATTTTCGGCGGATTACTGGAACTAAATAGCATGCCGATCTCAGAATAAATATTTCACAAAATATTTGATTTTCGGAGGTTTTCAGCAGATGCATAGGCGTGGAAATAAACGCCGTTCATTTCATCCATCGCTGTGAACCTGCCTGGCCTGGACCATGGTGGAATGACAAACCTCTTTAATAAGGAAAAAATTACTTCCGTCTTTGACAGGAAGAGGTAAGGATTGGTGAATCTGTTGTTTAAGTCATCTACTTGTCCGCATTCTCTCTGTGGATTGGTGCATTCTTCAACAATTTCGCCGTCGGTAGAACGTTCGGTATTCAAGCATTGTGTTCAAGAGACGAAGGTAGCGCAGATAAGATAAAACAATTTCGGTGATGAGAATGAATGAAAATCACCCAGTCAGTAGTGGTAATTTATCATTCTGATAGAAGCATTAGAATCACTGCATGTATTTTAAGCTCGTGTCAGTGTAAAACAAATTGATGTAGCCTTCGAGGAAATGTGATGCTAGCCAGCTACCTACTGGCAAAGACTCCTTAGCGAGTAGCTAAGGAGTCATACAAACTACATTCATAATGTAGTTAGTATGACTCCTTAACTCCTTACATAACCACAAGTCATACTAACTACATTCCATTATGGCTGTCATTGCAGTTTAGTAATTTCACATGATGAAATGACTGCATGGACGTTGTTATAAGTTTCTTCTCTTTCGGTTTTGGGTTACATGGAAAACTGCAGGTGCTTGAATTATGTTTCATATGCATATGCATGTCTGTATAGAAGTTCATATCGGCGTTTCTCTGCAGTGAGGCATGGTGAGTTAGAACACGTTGTTGTCAAAAACCTTATTACAGTTTTTACTGTTAAAATACGACTAAAACGCGTTCAAATAGTGTGGGTCCCGAGACATGCAACAGGTGGCTCTGTGGCGCAATGGATAGCGCATTGGACTTCTAGGTGTAAAATGAAGGCATTCAAAGGTTGTGGGTTCGAGTCCCACCAGAGTCGCACTTTTTAAATGTGCATATGGATTACTTTATTAAAATGTGATGGCGAAAGAACAACTGTGATGTTGTTTAGGCAAATTCACTTCACGGTGTCCTTGGAAATGGAGTAATTAAAGCATTTTGCTGTGATGTAAGCCTACTATTTAACCTAGTGGTTGCATTTAAAGCCTATTTGTTCATGTAAAATGTAAATGCTACATGCTACCAACAATCATAACAACAATAATAATAACAATAACAGTAATTAATTGAAAAGGTAATTTGCAGGGAGCGGTAGAACACACTAATGATAATGCACAAATTTGACAAGAGACAATGACAGTAATCAAAACAACTAGAGAGGGATACAATGAAACAGCAGTGTATAAACTGTCTTGGTTTGCCACGGGCTCTTTAAATATGAACCCTTAAAGGAGATATCTGGTGAGTTATCTGCATGTTGATTGTTTGTTATATGTTTTTTATATGTAATTTATGCATCTTCTATACTGACAGCATTAGATGACCCGACAAAACAAGGTTGTTTCGCACCGGATTTTCCCTTTAGCAATGCCTTTTCATGAACAATGAGCTTTTCCAGTAACAGCACATTGATGGTCATCTTCTCTGTCATCTTCTCCCTTGGACATGTGTGAGAACACACTCCTCACACCCTGTTGCTGGTCATAAGCTAATATAACACAGCAAAGACAACTGTGCTGTCAGTTTAAGACTATGTCCTGTTTGGTTGTATTAAAGAACAAGTATGAGAAAGATAGTCATCATGCTAAAACATGAACTGTGTATTGAAGTAGGCCTAATGACTTACAGCATAGTACTAGTATTAAACAAGAGCAGGCCTAACACTCCATTTTCAATTAAATAAAAATATTGGCCATAAACTCAGTGTCATTTGTCATAAATACATTTCAGCGTTTGTTTGACATTAAGGCTTGATTGTGAATGACTCATTTGTCAATTTGGCTCATTTGGCTAACTGATGAAATGTTGAACGTGAAGATCAATTTCAATCAGCAGGTGAAATTTGGTCACTATTGACCAAATTTGGTCTCACTATTGTTAGAGATTATTTAATTATGATAGATTAAAGACCTGACGTGATTAACAGTAATTCAGTAGCGCCAGTTTTGCAAAGACTACAAGAACTTGTGTGGCATATTATGTTTTAAAAGATCTGATCTTACTATCACAATATAAATTTGGCAGTCCTGACTGGAGAATAGGCCTAGCTAAATATATGAAATCGCTGTCATTTGGACAACAACTTCGTAACAACAACCCAGGACTTCAATTCCCAGAACTCTTAGCTTCGCATCTTCCGGAACAGGAATACGCATGGATTGGGATTTGCCATAAGTGAAAATATTTACAAACCGTAGGGTTTTGCGCTATCTTTCATAGACCAACCAAAAGGGCAAAAAAAACCAACACGTTTTGTTGTTTAATGTATACTTCAAGTAGTGTTTTGCTAATACGGTCGTGATTGCAGTAGGTTATTGACACCCTCTGTGGTGACTGATCATCCGTCGGTGGAATTGTTCGCTGACAGATGGAGGACGACAGATGGGATCCTCGGGATGTGCAACAAGGCAGTGAAGGATATCATGGAAAATAGGACATTCCACACCAAAGGGGAATACCCCACACACATTCGACTTAATTGAGGTCATGAGTATGGCGGGTCGGATAACGTCTCTCCGTTGGTAAATCACGCTCGGGCATCTGCGTAACCGGCTGCGAGTTATCTGGTGAGAAAGTTTCATCGCTAGCCAGTTCTAGCTCACGCTTAGTTGTTTCCGTTAAAACTATAACCTAACCACCAGCGTGTCATAAATCATGGTCGATAATCGTTACGCCACGGCCCTTGTGATCGCCTGCGTCCTGAGCATCATTGCAACGGTGTACCTATCCGTGGCGGTGGGAACGCCGCACTGGTATCAGTATATCAGTCCTCCTGTTTACGGCGAGGCCAATGCCTCAGAGCTTCGCTCTCTCCAGGAAGAATTCATGGATGGCGACTTCGATGAAAAGACCTACAGCGACTCCCTCTTCCGTCTCAACGGGACAGTTGGTTTGTGGTGGCGCTGCTTGCAAGTACCCACAGAAACCCATTGGTACAAAGAACCAGGTAAACATTTTCTTCTAAAAAAACATCAAGACAGTGTTTCTACAGGCCCGTCGCGCGAATCCTCCGTTTTCTTACCAGCAGTTTTGCACTAGATTGCATTGTTGGATGGTTGATAATGCAGCACATCAGTGTGTGTCTAGTGTGTTTGTGTGTGCGTGTGAGTTGTGTGAGAGTGTTTTGAGTTGACCAGCTCTCTGCTTCTCCTCAGATCCTAAAATGGTGATGGAATGTGTCAGTTTCACTCTGACACAACAGTTCACACCTAAATATAAGGAGCCAGGGAACCACAATAGTGGAGAGGACATGATACGGACCTGTAAGTAGGCAACTAAATGCACAATACAGACATTTACATAAAAGAGTACTGCATACACTGTCAATTTGTTGACTAGACATTTGCAGAATAGACTACACATGGCATAAAGTACCACAGGGGTCAACAAATACTTTTCCCAAAGGTTAAAATGTTTTCGACCATGTTATGTCAAGGGCGAATGTTATGCTGCATTTCAGCTTATTATATCTGTCTGATGATACACTGAATATTTTCCATGCCTGTAATAGCAAATTTATGACTTTAGTACCTGTCATAAATTTGTTGGCACTAGTGAAAAAATGTTTAACATCAAACAAAATTTAAAGAAATAGTAAAAATCCAGTTCCAAAAAGTTTGGACAGTTTTCAGATCATTCAAGTCATATATTTGATTGAGAATAGTGCAGAGATATCATATCAAATGCTGAAACTGGGGAATATATGCTCATTTCATGTCTCAGATAGAAGTTGTAGAAGCTGAATAATGCCAAAAACAACAAGGAAAAACATTTTGAAGCTAATTCAGTTAATCGCCACCATGAATGTGTGTATAAAAGACCATCACAGAGAGGCTGAGTCTCTCAGAATTTAAGATGTGAAGGTATTCATAACTCACATATTAGTTCAGTCATAACTCAGTTTTGCTTTGCAAAATATAGGAAAATTCGGTAACGCTTTATATTAGCACACACAGATCCGCCATTAACAAGCTGCTTATTAACGTGCAAATTCATAACGTACTAGTCATTTGTTAGTCATTACACATCACTTATTAATACCATATTCTGCATGAGCTTATTCTACCCATAGTAGACCCTTAACTAACAAATTTGCGAGTGTTACTTCCTAATTACAGCTTATTCATAGTAGATAAGTTAGTAGTTGTATATGAATTATGATATTAATATGCTTTGCTCAGTAAGGGGCTGATAAGGTGCTAGTAAAATAGGAACAGGTATTCTCAGGAACAATTATTCTCAATCAAAAAAATGTAATTAGGACTTATTTGGACAAGATTAGAACTTGTGGCTTTGGATTTTGTTCCTATGAATAGACCATCTTTTTTCAGTATTACTGAAAGAGAATAACTGCTGCTGTTGTGCTACCATCTTGTAAGCCCCACACTAACCAAAGCATATTAAAATTGTAATTCATATACAACAACTAACTTACTATCTGCGAATAAACAGTAATTAAGAGTTTATATTGCAGAACTTCTAGTTAATGGTCTGTTATGGGTAGAACAAGGTCATGTAGAATAAGGTATGATGAAAATCATTGTGCGGGTTCAGGAAAACATAGAATACCAATTTTCTAAACATGCTTGACACTCCAGCCACACATTCTGGTGAAAACTCCATCAACCTACAAGGCCTACAAGGTATAAATAATGTGTAGGCATGACCCATAGGTCATGGAATTGTCCTGTGGAGATATAGAAAACTGTCCTGTGGTTACACAGATCAGTTGTCATTCTTTTTGTAAATCATGGACACTTGCATCCTCAGAGCTACAGAGGAAAGGGATCATCCTACTTCATTTACTCAGTTCAAAAGCCAGCATCTCTTCTTGGACAATAAATGACACTCTTTTTAAATAAAATCATCTAGCCAGTTAACCTAGTTAACTTTGAGGTTTCCTATCTTTGAGGTTTCCCATCTCATATAATATTGTTGTTTGTATGATAAGGCAATTCTAGCATTTATATTTTATTTACAGTTCACAACATCCCAACTTTTTCAAAATTGGGTTTATGGAATATTGAACTTTTGTAGGCTACATTAATTGGGCTGAGAAGCAGATTTTGGCATAGCCAAAATGGGTGAAAGATGTGGAGGGAAAGCATGTTAGCTCTAAATCAGTGCATCTTACCTCGGCAATTATCCAGATAGTCTTACCAAATTTACTAACCACCAAATGCATTGTCTTTACCCCTTTACAGCATGGGAAAAAATGTTAATGTTGATGATTGATAGGAAGTGTACCTAATGTTTTTACCATGTAACAGTATTTAAAGTATGTTTAAAGCATGTTTAATGCTTTGAAATTGTTGATTTCTGTTAGCAATGTAGTATTTATTTATTTGTGTACATCTTTGATAAAAAATTTGATAACACGTGGGACTCATGTAAAACTGCATTTATTACACAGAATATACCACCAATGTTAGCTGCTGTTATCTGTGTATTATCTGTCTTCCTACAAAATCTGCCCCAAAGTCATGAACTGTTCTAGATTTCTAGATAGACCAGCATTAAATTTGTATGGACGGCCATCTGGTTCCATGTCTGTCTGTCAATCTGTCCTTCCAACTGCTAGTCTCCCTCTTACTCTGTTGTCAGTATTTGTGAATAGATGCTGTACAGCACGGGCACACACCCCTATATTGTGAGATTTTGCTCACTGCAGCCACAGAAACAGCACTCAGTCAGACAGGGAGATTTGGATTTACATTATCACAGCATGACACAAGACAATTTGGGAAAAAATGTGTTTTTACTCAGAATTTGCATGGTCTCACAGGCACACAAACTCTCTCTCTCTCTCTCTCTCCCCCTCTCTCTCTGCACATACTTACACACACACACACACACTCACTCACGCTCCTTTCATTCTGCTGCATAACCATAAACTTAAAACACATGTTTGCCCCACTGTAATCCTTTAGTGCAACATAAATCTGACAATTACTCCTTGTGTTTTACTTTGCCAGACATCATTATTTTCACCAGACATCCCTGACCGTTTAGACGTAGTGCGCAGCTTTGTTTGTGTGTGCGTGGACTAACTCTCTTTCTCTCTCCTTCTCTGTGTGTGTATGTGTTTGTGTGTGTGTGAATCTATGCACCACAGACCTATGGAGGTGTCAGTTTCTGCTTCCACTTGTCTCTTTGGGATTTGTGGTGCTGGCTGGTATAGTAGGGTTCTGTGCATGTTTATGCCACAGTCTAGCCCCCACTCTAGGTATTGGAGTTCTTCACCTACTGGCTGGTGAGTATATTGCAATGTTTGCTGATTTAACACCTGCAAGGCCAAGTCCGGACTAGACAACATTTGTAACTGTGAAGGTCACAATAACAATGTTACTGAATAGCTGAATTTGTGACCACTACCCAGTCCAGTCTCAGGCTTGACTGCACAAACTGTCACTACCTCAGACAAAGAGGTGGGCACACTAGCTAGGAGGCTAATCGTTAATATAATGTGGGCAACACATAGTGCTGATGCCTCTAGGCTTCAGTAGTCAGTTAGCCTGGCGGGTAGGTAGCGCTAAATCTGATTAAAGGCTTTTTCTTCTCTACATGTTGTTTGTTTTGCATTTCATCACACAGAGCATGTTTCAGGCTTTTGTTAACAGACAGGTATTTTTATGCTAAACAAAGTCAGTGTAGTGAAACATTTGGAATTATTGAAATGTTTTAATCTCCACTGAGCCTTAACTCCAGAGCGTCATGCATTGTGGCTCCCAAAATGGGTCCTTTAGCCTGGCTTTCACGGCCAAGTGCCGTGGATTGTGTCTTAATTTTGGCCTCATGTGTGAAGCTCACGTCACTTATGTCAGTTCTCTATCTCAGGCAAGGAAAACAAAGTGCAAACTGGTCTGATGGCCATACATTTGCATTTACATTTATGCATTTAGCAGACGCTTTTATCCAAAGCGACTTACAACTCATCAACTATCAATTGTTCAGGGCCAGTCTCCCCTAGAGCAACTTAGGGTTAAGTGCCTTGCTCAAGGGCTTCAGAGGGATTCGAAACCACAACTTTTCAGGCTACTTACACGCTAGCCAGGTTCCTTAACCACTACGCTACCACCACCCCGTGCCATACGGAGCTGCAGAACAAAATGAAATCGCTTGTAGATAAGGATGGGCATTCCTAGGATAGTTGTGGGGTTCTCATTGCCTGTAGTTTCTTACAAGTCTCAAACAGCTTCTCCAGATACTTGGCAGCTAGATATCATATTGTCTGCTGTGAGCCTCTCTGATTACATATTTGAAGAGTTAGTCACCGGCTGTATGGGGCTTTTTACAATAGATCTTTGCCTCTTTTGCCTTTATTGAGGACAGTGCAGAGAGACAGGAAGTGATTGGGGAGAGATGAAGTGGCATCAGGAAATTACTACAGGTTGGACTCTATTTATGATAGTGCAGATTCTATGTTAGCAATATGCACTCCTTGTTAGTTCTTTCATTGTGTTGTAGTTTGAATGTTATCCTCTTTTGTAAGTCGCTTTGGATAAAAGCGTCTGCTAAATGCCTAAATGTAAATGTAAATGTAAATATGCATACTGTAGCCAGCTACACCACACCTCCCCCAGGATATGGGCTTTTGTCAGTGGCTAGAAATTCTGGCTTAAATCGTGTAATGTGACCAAGGGTTAAGAATTTGCTTATGCAAGGATAGGCCACCATTTTCCTGTAGGGAGGATGAAATGTTCTGTCAAATGTTCTGTGTATTGTTCAGTCAAAAAGTAATGACAGACATTTTCCACAACTTATTATCTCGTGATGCTCTATGTTGGGCTGCTCTCTACAAAAAAAATGTAATGTGCATGTCTGATAAAAAGGATGTGGCAATAAAAGCTAACTAAACTTCTCCTCTTACCCCATCCTCCCACCCACACCACCCAGGTTTGTGCACCCTGGCGACAGTCTGCTGCTACTTGGCAGGTATGGACCTGTTGCACCGCGTGTCCATGCTGCCTGATCGCGTGGATGCCAGTTTGGGCTGGTCACTCTACCTGGCGCTCATTTCCTCTCCCCTGCACATGATGGCGGCCGCCCTACTTGTGTGGGCCGCGCGTAGCCACAGCCAGAATTACTACCGCATGACCGCCTACAGGGTGGCATAGAAAACTAGACCCCTATGCTGCCCCCCCCCCCCCCCCCCACCCCTGCCCTCCCTGCTCTTATCCTAAATGACCCCTCATAGTAGCCCTCCTCCTGCCCCCTGAAATCTACACTGGGAGGACAGTTCATTGTAGGTCATAGGTTGAAGCTTGAGCTTGGAAAATGTTGGCATTTCAGATGTATCCATTGCTGTGAGTGTTAGCTGAACACTTGCTTTTTCCTATTTATTCATGTATTTATTTATGTATTTATTTATTTATTTTCCATGCTTGTCCCAGAGACTTTTCTTATGTTTTGTTTTTGTGGTCATGATAACTGCATTCTTCAGGCTTTTGACAAGTTGTGCTTCCCCCAAAGGGTACCAAACCGCCTACACAGCCATAGTCGTCCTTACTTGTAGATGACTGCCTAATTTTTTTTCTGGTAGCCTTAGTATTGTTAAACCTTGTCTGTTTCTCAGGGTCATGTGCTTAGATACTGGCTGAGTCAGCTCTGAGCCCGATTAAGGCGAGAGTCGTCCACTGATCGCTAATGTTACTGTAGATGTAGATGCACTTTAGCCATCTGATCTTATTCAACACAGTGTGATATTTATAGTGCTGCATGAACATTGCAAAGATACACATACACAGCAGGCCTGCATAATTAGTTTCAATAGTTGAAAATGAACATAATCACACATTTTTGTAAGTGTTTGGCTTTTATTTGGTAATACTATCTTTCACCTGAAAGCCAAGGGTATTTACAGTAGATCATATAATCATCTTTTGTATGCACATTCCTTGGAAAAACTGGGGGGTTGGGGGAGATCTAAATTGGCTTCTTCTGACTCTGGTGTTTGCATGCTCTTTTTCATATACTGCACTGGATTGAGAATGGGAAATAAACATTTGAGCTCATGAAGTCAAGTTGAGGAGACTGAATGGAAAACTAGGAATGTTGCATGCACAGGAATGCACAGAATGTACATTTTGTCCAGAAACGTCTAGTGAAACACACAAATGTGATGTTTGGAAGTCAGTATTTTGGGCCAGCCATCAAGTCAAAGAAGTAAAAAGTGCAGTCGATGCAGAATCACACAAACTCACAAACAGAATTTTTCTGATCAAGCTGGATTTAAACCAGTCCAGCTTCTGCATTCTATCAGTAGCTGCTTTGAAAAAAAAAAAAGCTTGGCTTGATGGTGTGAATCATAGGATCATAGACCACTGATGTGACTGCCATCACTAAAGTGGATATATAGAGTGCCTGGCTTTAATGGGCAATAAGGATTTCAGTACGGTCCAACTCTGGGGGACCAATCAAAACTGGACATCCAAAGATATGGGCCTCCCTACCTACCAATCCTTTTGTGAGATCAGACCACACAGACAGCAGGGGGAGGACAATGTTACTTCACTTATAGCTGTTTTAACTGCTAAGACCAAACTTCATTCAGTGTCACTGAATAGATGTGTCATGATATGTGTTAAAGAGATGTGTTGGCGGTGTGTGACAATCTTTCTAAAGCTGACAATCCTGTGGCATTTACTTGTGTCTGTTTGCTTGTCTTCATTGAATGGGTCATTGTCATGGGAACACAACCCCATGTACAAAACTGTTGACGTGGCTTCTTTGTCCCAAAAGAAGGGAATGTGCGATTCAATTCTCCCTCTGAAAAATGCAAACTAGCTAGAGAGAGGCAGAGTTTTTGGTCTTTCTTTGTTTTTTGTTGTTTTTGCATTTTTGGTTTTGTTTTGTTATGTCTTGAATCAGTGCTGTCATTTGTGGTTGTAGGGGTGGGGATTCTGACTGGACTATACCTAAACTCGGGAGTTGTAGATCGCATTATGTTGGTTAAAGGGCATACTGAAATGGCTGAATGGTAGATGATTAGTTACAAAATACTAATCTATTTTCCGGTCAATTTCTGCTACCATAATTTTCATCTAATTTATTTTTATTGTGACTGTAATGTGCAATTAGACCTATATTAGAAATGTTTTTTTTTACATTTGATATTTAGAGGTAGTTTATTTATGGCAGCTGTCGTTATGATTAAATTGAATTTAGGATTAATTTAGTATAATATAACTATCTGCATTTCAGGTACACTGCTGACAGTGTTACAAAGACAGAAACACAGATGCTAGGAATAAAAGCAAAGCAAAGTGAAGTTGGTTTCTTCTGCTTTTGACTATTAAGTTCACCAGAGGGAAGCATTAGTATAATTTGCTCTTCTGATTTCATGACTGTGATATCAAGAACTACTTTTGAAAATGGCTGTTGTAGCAACTTTGCATTTGTATTTTGAATTTCAAAAATGTGAGGCAGTATATTCATTAAAGCAGATGACTTAAGTATTGTTTTGATGATTTCTTCATGCATTTGTAACAAACGTTGTGGATTTTGCACCTTCGTTCACTTGTCCCCAGTTTAAGAAACGTCTTTGACATGTTTAGCATTTCCACATATGTCCTTGCCCTTGACTATCAGTTTCTGTCACACTGTATGGATGGAATGACTACTCTCCTCCGATGAGCCAGAGAAAGAGCAATTCCCTTTTCGTAGTAGGCACACTCGTTCACAAAAAATGGATAGAGTGGCTCTTTCCCTTTATAGCGTAGTGTTTCCCCCGAGAAAGAGAGGAACAAAGGATCCCCAGGGTGAAGGAGGCAAAAGTCTCGATCCTGAGGAATACAGAAAAAGAGAAAGAAACTAAGAAAGAAACAGACTTAAGTCATCCCCCTACTTCCTGAGTTCTTCAGATATTAATAAAAAAAACTAAGAAATTCACTTAACTTCACTTCAAATTATGGCCTGATACAAAAAAATTATTATATGCATATATACTATAATAACATATAATGTGAAAGATTTGGCCTAATGTATCATTAAATCATGCAAATCTTGATGGACTGCCCCTGGTGTGGTCAGGTTAACTCTATAGGTCAGTTTAGTTTGTGTGGGAGTGACAGAGGCCACACCTTATCCCAGAGCTAGAACATAACATAAAAATTATATTGGCTTCACAAATGAATTTCTGATAAGTGGCCTTAAAACCCTCTAGAAGCCGAGGCTATTAATACTTGAGAGAAAAATACTATTTGTGGAAGTTTACATTCATTTCATGCTACATTTCAGATAATGGAATTTTTTTTTTTTTTTTGATTTGTTTGATTGTTTTGACTTTTTTTGGGCCATGTAACCTATATTTCTTAAATATTGCTCCAGAGCAACTATGGTCTAATGGAAAAGATTTTTAATATGTAACTACAATAACCTGAGTTATTATTTGACTGTTGTTGGGTTATTATTATCGTATGTGTTTGGTTATGTGTGTATAGGGACACACATGTGCTTGTGTGTATATATATGTGTCTGTGTGTGTGTGTGTTTATATGTGGATTTAGGGGGTGGCAAAATAGCTTTGAGAAGTAAGGTTGCAAGAGTATTTTTGCGTATGGGAGGTTGTGACCTATGTGAGTGTGTCAGTATGAATGTATGTGTGTGTGTGTGTGTATGCATGTGTGTGTGTCTGCCTTATCATTGACTTGCATTGACCTCAATTTTCTTTCATAATGTGCAATACTTAGTAGGACCAATGGTGGACATATAAATTCAGTGTTGCTCCTGAGCAACAGCGGCTTCTAGAGGGTTAAAGGAGAAATCTAGTATGAATCAATCCATAGCCCTGTTGTGTGATGTCACAGAGTATTGTCTGTAGGAAAAAGAACCTGGAAATTTAATTAAGCAATATAACACGAAAGTAAGTTGTTCATGGACATCCTGTCGGATGTGGTTTGGCCGCAGGCACGAAGCCTAAGGCGTTGCTTGCTTCCCAAGCAATGCAACAGTCAATCAATGGCTTGGAAGTTCTCTCAATGGAAAATGCAGAGTGATTATTAGTTGTGAAGAGTCACCCATGGTATATCGTGGCATATCCTCTCTCCTAGTGATGCGTCGAATGCATGTCATCCAATCAGAAATTGCTCAATAGTTCGACCGGACCTAACTGTTGAATAATAGCCCATTAACGTTAAAAGTGAGTTTCTGTGCCCCATTTGGTATATCGCTAACTGAAAAGGCAAGCAAACTCTGTTTCAATTTCAGTTTCCTTACCCCTTAATTGCCACAAATTCGGTCTACATTGTTCCTCTTCTTGCTGACAGCACTCAGTGACCTTGAACAGTAAAACTATGGGCTGAAACACGCAAGGATATCAAGATTCAAGATAGTCTTTATTACATCTCATTATACTTGTATAAGAGAGTAACATTCTTGTGTTTTTGCTCCTCAAAAATAAATTATAAATAAATAGTGTGTTAAGTGTTGAGAGAGAGAGTGAGGGAAAAAATGGAAGGTGTTGTAGTGAAAAGACTGACACGCACAGGCTTTGTCTGTCATTGTTTTAGTGTTCATATCCTTGTCACTTGGTGAAAAAAACTGTTCTGGAGTCTGGTGGTCCGAGCCTTAAGACTATGATATCACTTGCCAGATGGTAGGAGCTGAAACAACACATGACAAGGATGGCTGGATCCCTTTAATATTTAACCCTGGGCTTGATCCCTTTAAGATTTCAAAATGAACTTTTAGATTTAACAATGTGATATAAGTATTAAAGATGTGTGACAGTTCTGGAACCGAAATGGCACGAAACAAAGATGATAGTATTTATTAATAGTGATCTGTAAATTATATAAGTGTTCTGATCTGTGATCTGACAAGTGATCTGACTCTACTCCCTGGTGAGACCAATGAATCTGCACATAATGAATATGCATACTTTTAAAGGGCAAAGACTTTTACAGGGAAAGGGCAAGGAGCCGTGAGATCATGTCAGTGTCATCCTTAAGCCCACGGTATTGTTTTAAACTGTATAGTCATACGCCTACAGCATGCTACCCTTTAGATGTTTACTTGCAAGTAACCATGACAATGAATACATCTATGGGTGGAGAGATGGGTCAGGCAGGATGACCTATTTCATATTGTAATGTATTTCATGTTTTACTGCATTCTTTACATTGCATTGTCTATGTTTTTTTTACATGCTAAATTGATAGATTACTGATTTTACTTCTCTCACTTTCTACCACTACAAGTGGTGTAGAACAATCACACTCATACTTCATAGTTTTATCACACTTTCTTTCTTTCTTTCTATCTTTCTTTCTTTCTTTCTTTTTCTGATATCTAGTTGGTTAGCTATAGTTATTTGAATTTGTTTTATGCTACCAGACAGATGTGTCAGCATGGTGTGGATACACATACATAGATCATACATCATAAATTGAACAGGGGTCATTGGCTAATTCTGAGCTCTGTATTTTGTTTTGAGCAAAAATATCTACTGAATACTAAAGCTATTATCTAGGATACGTTGAGTTGTCCTATTGCACTGAACCTGTCTAGTATTTAATAATGCAGTGTCACATATGCTACAAAGTGGTTACAAGGAGGTTGTGCTAACACTAGATGGTTTGCCTCCTAACTTCTGTGGAAATCAGTACAATATAAAGTACATTGGCATACTTTAGATTTTGTGTCAACATTCAGTTTTGACATTTTCGGATGTTTTAAACTAACTTCCTAACCTCGTAATGGCACAAAACTAAGGACCTCACAGAGGTTTTTAGGTTAAAACTTAGAGAGTGGGGCATGAGATGAGACACAGTTGAAAGATGTAACTTAGGATAATCGAAAGCTCATTTGAAGATCATTGTACCCATTTTTAGTTCATTCATTCTGTCATTTGTTGAAAAAAAAATCACACATTTATTATGACAAAAATCTCACCTGAAATGCACCTGTAGATAATTATGGCCCTCAATCGTTCATTGATAATTGAAAGACAAAATTCTTACACTAATACATGAAAAAACTGAAGCAAAACTTTCACCTGAAGGTCTGGATGTATAGCTGCAGTGATGGCCCGGGTCTCTGGGTCCCGAGGGTAGTCAATGTTCTTTACCAACGTGAACACTTCCACAGAACCTCCATCAAACTGAGTCCCTTTCAGTCAAAGACAGAAAGGAAGAGAGCAAGAACGAAGAGAGGTAGAAGAAGTATGAAAAGAAGAAATCAGCTAAGCCTTCGACATGAGTGTTAATGGTACATGTGAAGATGTATTAAGTCAGGGGAAAGTAGACACTAGCTATGGAAGTTTTCAGTGTTGTCAAAATATGATGATGCTAGTTGGCTTTTCTTTTCCTTTTGCCTATGACAGTTCAAAATACAAGCGTATGATTTTCAAAGGTGTTCATTTCAGTACCTGAGTTAAAGAGGTGGATCCATTCCAACATGAGCTCTACCCCCTCTTGCATAGCAACAAAGATGTTAGACCTGATGGAAGCATGTGGCTGTGGGCCAATCTCCAGTGCTATGGAAACCAAAGGCTTTTGTTCAGTCATAGCTGAGAGCAAACATTTATATACTATTAGATGTGCTCACATGTAAATGGTTGTAATTTGAGGTTGTAATTTAAGATTTCAAATTTCACTCTTTAGAGCATTAATGATATAGGAGGTCAACTCGTACTCTGTGTTATATATTTTTTTAGTCGTACAGAGGGCGGCATGTTTTGATTACAGATTTGATTACAGTTTCCAAATGTCTGTTGTTACTGAGGTGAAGTAAATCTAAAGCTTCAAGTCAGTCACACTAAGGTGTTTATATAGTCATGGGAACATCAGGATGACATCACTATATAGATAACAGTATTTACAGCAAAGAGAGGTGTCAGTCATGATGCATGTCGAGTCACACACACATACAATACATAAAACAAGAAATCATTCAACCATGTAACTCTCTCTTCAGCTAGTTGGAATGCTCTCACCGAAGCCGTGTTTTCCCACCGTCTCTAAAGAGTACGCTTCATTCTTTGGCAAGTCAAAGTGTATGTATCGTACAGGTATGGTGGCCAGCTCTCTCTGCAAGCAAGTAAAATAAAGTTCCTTCAGTTTTTGTTTTTTTTTTTATTATCAATTACCATCGTGCTTCCATTTAAGTTATAAACACCACAAAATGAATGTATGCCAAAAGAATCTGCTGTCTGATCAAAACAAACATAAAGATAAAGAAGTTATGCAGAGGTATGAATCTCCTTGTCAGGGGCAAAATGAATGATAATAAGCCCAAAATCATTTGCTCATGCCTGGAGGTGTCTGTAGATGTGCAGGCAGATCCAGTCACTGTCAGAGAAGCTGATGAAGCACAGGCCCATGTTGGCTGTGGTGTTGTGTAGGTCGCACACCAGATCCATGGCCTCAGGGCTTCCCTTGGGCCCCAACTGGTCATTGAGCTCTTGGGAACGTACAATCTCATATGGCGTTGTTTCAGAGATGGGAGCACTGAGAGAGAGATTGCGAGAGAGAGAGAGAGAAAGAAAGAATTAGCTGACTGACTAATCTTTGTTTTTGGGAGGATTATTTTTGATAATGTCATTCCCCTGATAGAATCTGTGTATCTATGTGTCTAATAATGCTGTGTTTTTTACAACATGAAAAATACATCATTAAGTCATTCATAATCATACAATTTTATGCAAATTCTTTACTGGTCTTGTAGGTTAAATGTCTATTTTGAAACCACAAGCCAGTTTCCAACATTTTGGCTGCTTTCCAATATTATAAATGCTTATAGCCTGGGGTGAGTTCAACCGGTTTGCTACCATTTAGCGCAATGTTATGCAACAGCATGAATCAAAAACCCGCTGCAATAAAAAAGACAATAAGCAGTGTATCCACATTCCGTTAAATGATAAGAGTGAAAAGTCAAAAAGAAAATAATCCCCATATTTATAAGCAACAAAGCTCATCTCTGTTTCTATTTCTGTTGCTATGTTCATAAATCTATAACTCAACCCTGGTTCTCACACGTACTGACCTCAGTCTGACCAGTAGGCCTATCTCCAATTCTTCCCTTCTCTGTCTGAGATAGGGAACCAATCAAAAACTGGCTTTTACCCCAACACAATCTTAACGTGTGTTTTGCTTCTAATTCTGATGTATCCCACTCTCTGTTCTCTGCAATCATTGGTCTGATTAGTTGTAGGCATATCCAATGCCTGCAAAGGCATTTTGATCTATGTCTGTTAATCCTGCCTCATGGAAGTTAAAGATCACATGAAAGTGGCCAGACTGAGCTGCATAGCAGATCAGTATGTGTGAGAACCAGGCTAGAGCATGTCATGTGTGGGGACCAATTAAGCATTAACAGACAAAAGTTGTTAGAAATGCATGAACTAGACCCAGCTTCAAGATCATTTTCAATCATTAACTGTGAACTAGTTATAGAATTGAACATGCATAGGTTTCTTTCTTTATGTGTGGAAACTGTCATCTATAGAAACATGCAGTCTGCTTGACCCTGGCTTGCCCTGCATATTGAAAATTCACTCAAGATGATCAAAGAGAATGTATTAGAAACATTTGTTTGCAGAAGTCACACTATTCAGAACATGAAATATCTAAAATATTTGGTCCAACAGAATGTTCCAAACGATTATGCAAACTGTATAATTGGCTTTCATCTGACTGTTAATATGATTTATAGTATTTTGTACGTTTTGTACATTTTCCTTTATGGACGTTTTACAGCCAAACATAGCAAATGTTCAAATGTCATGTAATCATTGACACCACATTTTATTGCTGTTATGGATATGACAAAAGAGTAAATATTCTGTGAAACTGCCCATACAGTATAGTCCACACACACACGCACACACACACACACACACATACACTCAGAAAGCACACATATACACAAACACTATTAAATCACTTTATCAGTTCAATAATCAGTCAGATTATTTGCATATTATAATGTTTATGGACAAGTTTGGGTGTGAACGTTAATAAAATGCTGTCTGTGATGTGAACTACACATAGTTCCTCTGATTCAGTCCAGGGCTCGTAACTAGAAAACAGAACATAAATAAATAAAAAAAACTAAATAAGGAGCCAAGGAGCCCCCATAAAATGGGAGCCACTGGACCTAAAGGCCAATTATCCAGCTGTCCTAGAATTAGCCGCCATTCTCTTCTCTTCAATTGCCAGAGACCGTCTCTCTACCCAAGAACGATCTGGACAAACCCATGAAGTTTGAAGCTTATGCAAGGTCTTACCTGTTCACGTCCTCTGCAGTGGTCACACTGTTGCCGGGTCTTTCAAGATTTTTAAAGAGCTCTTGGGCATCACCACCCAAAGCCTCTCTGCCTGTTGCTCGATTCCTCCTTTGCACAGTTGTTACAGACTGGAGGACTTTATTAGCATTGCACCACCAGTTAACGTGCAGCTCGCTAAATAAAACTAAGCAAAACTAAATATTGCTAAGTAAAGTACTAAGCAAAACTAAGTATTGCTAAGTAAAACTGAATAAAACACCTATGAGATGATCTGTCTGATGATGATCTGTTTGCTTTCTTTGGTTTAGACTAATAGCAATTTTCCATGATGTGTTAATTCCAGTAACACTGATAGAAGCGTCACATGTGGACTCATTATTGTACTTTCAATGAATACCCCCACTTTAAATGAGGTGGAGGTTGCCTAGCCTTACATTGAGGCTAAACATCCAAATGGCTCATTGCAGCACACGTTTTCTGACATCTAAATTTACATTTTTTGTACCTGGAGTGGTTGTAGAAACATCAGGGACCCAAAAAGAAATACAAAATCACGCAAAAAAGATTTTTGTTTTTTGAATAATATGTCCTATTTAAGACTTCGATCTCAGCTGTTTTTGAAGAGACTGGACAGGCACATAATCAGGTGCTTTAAATTTTAAGTGTGGCTAATCCAAGCAATTTGTGGTGTTTTCAGTTGAGTTATTCTGCTGTTTACGACTTAATAGTTGGTGTTGATCCACTGCCAAAATTCAATTAGCTTGTGGCAGCTGCATGCTGTACCCAGGATCCGTAAAGGCAATTCTTTCACGGCACAAAATGTGCTGCTACAGAGGCCAGTCGTCCAAAATACATAACTCATGAGTGGGTTATGAAATATTTACCTGCTGGGACTCTTCATGGTCCACTTTGAGTTTATTGTTGGTGCTGGTTGCTGGGGCTGTTTATGATCCACTCAGCAATATTCCTGGTCATTGCTGGGGCCGTTTGTGATCCACTTAGCAATATTACTTAACGTTGAATGTGTGGCTGATCCAAGAGACTGTGGTGTTTTTGGAGCCAAGAGACTGCAATGTTTTCCTTTGAGTTGGTTTGTTGTTGAGGTCTTTGTTTGTCCACTCAGCCATATACCTAGTCATTGCTGCTGGTCCTAGCTTGTTTGGTACCTTGGGCAAACACTAATTTTATAGGATATACTATAATCAAGGTTTGCTGCTTGTTATTATAATCAGCACCATCACAAACATTTCAGAACTACTTAGCCACAGAGTTTATACCAGATAGAGATATTTCCCTCGCCTAAATGTGGGTGATATATGGAGCAGAATTTAACCCCCTTATCCTCCTAAGAGCAGATATACCCATGCTACAGCTTCTGAAAAACAATTAAAGGTGCCCTGCCACACCTGTTGTTTTTAAAATATGATAGGTCTATATGAGTTTGTGTTATATGGTGCATGTGAAAATGTAATACTTTGCTGCATTTATATAGTGCTCTTGTTCTCCTATGAGCGATGTATGCCTTACAGTCACCCAAATACATTCACACACCGGTGCCACGGTCTGCCATGAAAGGTGCCACCGGGAGCAATTTGGGGTTCAGTATCTTGCTCAAGGACACTTTGATGAGGTCAGGCGGAGTGGGGCTCAAACCTAAAAGTCTTCGGTTGGTGAACGGCACCTTTCCAGCTCAATCTGAAATTTAGTTATTATTTTTTTTGTTTGCAAGCGTCCATGACACCCCCCCCCCAACAATATTGACATACTGCCCAAAACACCAAAGCTTTGAACTGTTTAAAAGCTTTAACAGATTTCCACTGAGCATAGCGTGCTGACCAACTAGCGTTGAGTCAGTTAGCTCCTCTCCTATAATGACACATTCTACCATCATGTGTGGCATCTGTGTCAAATGCAGCATGACGGAAGCAAGTTCAAAAGCAGAGCAAGGGCTTATTGTAACTAGGCTTCTTTAGGCTATATGTAACTCTTACATCTTATTAGAGCTGCTTTGCTCATCGTATTATGTAATTGTTGTGACTATTCTGACATTAACACATACAGCATGTGATTGTCGCGAAAAGTGGCTTACTTTAGAGAGGTCTGAGTGAAACAGCGGTTCAGATCCGTCTCGGTGTAGCGACGACACTGCTGCACAGCACGTGGGTTTGACATCACCATGGTCACGGTAAAGGACCCCTGGCCTTCCCTCTCCCGGTTCTTCTTCAGACGCTCCCGCACCAGGTAGACTCCTGAGAGCTCGTTGCCATGGGTACCGCCACACACAGCCACACGGCGCAAAGCAGGAAGAGACAATGTGCTCATCTGTGACCAAAACACTACAAATGTGGCATTAAATCAATAATTAAATCTTGATTGATTGATTATGCTCTTTCTTCTTTTTGTATTGTTATTGTGTTGTACAGTTATTTGTTATTTGTTATCAGTTATTTGCGTATACAGTTGTTTGTCCCACATGTAATGCTGCAACTGCAAGTGAGTTTCCCAGCTTGGGATCAATAAAGTACATCTACCTATCTATCTACCTATCTATATCTATCTATTATCTATCTATCTATCTATCTATCTATCTATCTATCTATCTATCTATCTATCTATCTATTATTTTTATGGTAACAGAACAATATGGTACAGGAGTGTAGGGAGTAAAGGAATAATGAGTGAATTAAAATACAAGTTTTTTATTTAAATGTGAACCAAGCCTAAATCTGTACTGTCCATGTAATTATGTAAATATATATATACATTACAGTATAGTCCACACACACACATCTGCTACCAAGTGAAATCAGAATCCATTTCTCATTAAATGATTCCATTCCATACCATGCTGCCATGCCTTATGTAAGCTCTCTCTCTGACTTCCTGCCCTTTACCTACCTACTTTACCTCAGTGTCTATTACCAATCTGGCACGACACAGATGGGGCCCTATCCCAAGCAGAAATGTTTGCTTACCACTGACTGCAGATCCTTAGGCACTTCCCAAAATGGCTCTTTTCTTCTCATCCCTGAGACATTACCCCCCCCCCACAAAAAAAAAGTAGAATAAGAATTTGCCTTACCTCAGCCCTCACGCCTCCTGGGTGTTTCTCTCCTGTTGTCCTGTCCCCACGTAGCAGACAGTGGTGTGGATTGTGCTGGCAGGTGGCGGAAAGTTGACCTTTGAACTCTGACCTAGACCGGCAGGCTGTTGGGGCGAGGTGCGATCCAGGCATCTGCACCAAAGCTTCAAGAGGAGAAGGGAGTGGATTGAGGGAAGATCAGCAGCCAGTTGCAGACTTTGTCCAGACCACTTTCCCACTCTAGGATTTCTCTCTCTCTCTCTCTCTCTCTCTCTCCTCCTTTCTCTTTCTGTGTCTCTCACTCTCATTCACTAGCTCTCTCTCACACACACATACATATGCACATGCTCTCTTTCTTTCATCCCTACCTCTTTCTTTCTGAATGCTTTTACACGGTTTTCCTGACTCAGCTATCTCAACTCACACTCACTGCTGCTCTGCTGCCTCTCTTGCTCTCTCTCTGCACCTCTCTCTCTCTCTCTCTCTCTCTCTCTCTCTCTCTCTCTACCTCTCTCTCGCTACCTCTGCCTCACCCCCTCCATCTCTTCTGTGAGCAAACGCTGCAGAGTCATGCGGAGTGATGGGGCTACACCCTCTCTCTCTCTCTCTGTCTCTCTCCCTCTCAAACTCTCCTGCTGGCATCTCTATCCCCCAGACTACTCTCCATCTCCCTTCTCTCTATTCCTCTCTTTGTCAAATCTCCAATGACCTCTCTCTCCCTCTTTCTCACAATGTTTCAATGTCCCTCTTTTTGCCACTCCTTTATGCATCTCTCTCTCTCTTCATCTTTTCTTCAGTATGCCCTTCTTTCTTTTTGGTCTTACCTCCTCTCTCTTTATCCCATAGCCTTTCCGCGTTTCTTTCTCCTGGACTTTCTTTCTATCCTTTGTTTTTGTGTGTCTCCCTCTCTAATTTTTCTCCTCCACCACTCCCTGCAGCTCTCCAGTGCCTCACATACCCGGTGCTGTCCTGTTCACACCTGGACCTCTGGACATGCAGAACACGGCCGCCCCCCTGACCTGGCGCTGCTGTATGGGATGGTACTTTCCAGTCAGACCATTCTAACTACCATCAATGCAGGAACCCCCTGAAAACATAAACCATACACACACACACACACAAAGAGAGAGAGAGAGAGAGAGTCCTAGTGTGTGTGGGTAGCAGATCTGTAGCTAACCTGTGCCATGTGTCGCACACACACACACACACACACACACACAATTGAATTATTAAAAATGGCAATGCCTAAAAAGGAGCTGGGCCTGATGAATCATGCCCATATCCTGAAGAAGAAGTTTGATTGCTTTGTGTCTTGGCTATATCAGTGATGCAAATACTGTTCTTATGGATACACTTTTTTTAAGGATTGAGCTGAATGTTTTGGCTATACCCAAAACATTCTTCATATTGTACCTCATATACATCATATACACAGAAAGACAAGACCTGAGGCCACACCTCGGTTATGTAACAGAGGAGTCTCCCAGGATGACTCAACAGCAAGACATTTTCAGAAGTCCTCTTTCGAATCCATGACACTTCTTATTGTTATTATTTATGTGATATTATTATTATTATTATAGTCATTTTGTAATATTTATCATGAACCCAAGAAAAGACTGTGAAGACAGAACTGTGTCGTGAAAATCTTGACAGATATACATAGTGAATACACAATGACATTACACTACCATCATCTGTAATTGTAATGGGCTAAATGGTTTCCTAACAACATTCCCTCATCAATTTGTTTTATCAAACATTGAACATGGGTTATGGGTTATGGGTTGTGGCCAGTGAAACATTTAATCATGCATAATTGAAGCATTCTCATTGTATCTTGTTGTCAAAGTGTGTTCAACAGGGGTTTAAACTCATCAAAACACAGATTACCTGTACCTGAAACCTGAAAGTCAGAAAGCAAAACACAAAAGCACATGTGCTCTTGTGTCTTTCTGTGTAGCTACTTAGAATGCAGCCACACAAAAGAGTCTTGGCACAAAGTGACTGACAGTGATTCAATAAAATCCTGACAGGAGTATCATAATCATTGTTCTCTGATTAAACTCACTAAGTTCCTACATGAGATTGCATAACTAAACAGACTTTGTTCAAAGGATAATGCAAGAGTACACATCATTTTTGCCCAATTGACTCAGAGGTGAAATATGTTGGTAAGCTAGGTACACAGTAAGTGTCACCTATGCACTGTCACACAAGTTTGGATAGATAGATAGACACCATGAAGAGCTCTTTTCCAAAACACTATCAAGGCTAGTTACACTCAGTTTTCGTAAAAAAAAAAAAATTCCAAGCAACCTTGGGACAGTTGTAGCTGAGTTTGTGTTATCTGATTTGTCCTTACTCAATTAAAAAACAAAACTGTGATTTTATTGATATGAAGTGGGCAGAACAATAAAAACATAATCAAAAAATAATTTTGAATATTTTTGAAAATGGAGTTATAGCGTTTTGGAAAAGTACTCTTTATACAGGCTATTTAAACTATGTATGCAAGTTAAAAAATGTACCACATTGGACTGAAGAATGTCTCTATTGGTGTGTATTTTCAGTTTACAAGACAATTTCTTTCATGGAAAGCTTCAACATCAAGTGTATGTGGAAGAAGGGTGTAACAAATAACAATAAGAACGCTGCTCAAAAATTGTCCGATGTATCGTCACCTTTGTAATTTGCTCAGGTGTCGCATGTTGTGATTCAGTTTATTGAGATTCAGAGAGATAATCCAGAAAGATATAATGAGATGAGCAGTTTATCACGGCAACCAGTATCTAAAACCTTTTGAAAGCAATTAACCAATGATGAACAAAGCAATGAGAGTTAGTAAATGCAAAATAAATGCTTATTTTTCCCTCTTGTTACCTCACACTCCAAAAAAACTGTTCAAAATCATTTTGATGGTGTATCAACTCTAAACAGGACAAAAGGAACTTGTGCTGGACACTTTGTGGCAATCTAGGGCCTAGAACAGTGCTAACTTTATGAAATCACTGTTTTTGAAAAGTTTGTGAAATCATTGATAAAGACTACATGTGTCATAAAGTATTACAGATTGCTCAGCAGCTGAAAACTAAGTTACCTGCTAGTATTCTTTGAATGGGCACATTGATACAGCAGAAAGAAAAGAACAGGAGGTGTTTAAAGGGAACTGACTGTGTAAGAACCCTGGCAGCCCTTTCAAAATGAAACTATTTCTGTAGCTAACATGATAACGTTCCGTACCGAAAAAAACATTTACAACATTGGTAACGGTAATGGTAACACGCATGGTTATGCTTTTGTTCTATGAGGGCAAGTGTTTGTGTTATTATTGTTTTGTTATTAGACACAAAGTCCAAATATGTATCGTATTCTCTGTAGCCCTTTTTTATTATTATTACTTTTTGTTATTAATATGTTACACATTCACTGCCTAACCTGTACATGTATCATACTTGAGATGATACTTGTCAGCTTAGGTGACTTGTTATGCTGAGAATGATGCATTTTGAATTCAACTTTAGCATATCCCTGTGTCTTTGAAGCTACCAGAGAGAGTTGATGTGAAATCAACTACCATGACACACATATAGCCCTTATCAACTAATATCACTGGTGAGAAATGTGTGCAGTATTTCATCATCACAGTTTATTCATGATATTAATATTTATGTCAGAGGAATAAAACTGCACCAGGCAATTTCTATCTCAAATGACCTGAACAAATCTCTACAAGACAAGAAAACTGGTTATAGTGCAATAGGTAAGCTTACTAATAGGCTATAGTACTATACATTGTGTGAAATATTATCCTTCAAATATTCCCCTTCTATGATTCTGATAATGAATATCACAGTTATAAACAAGCGCAACCAGCTTTTTCATACATACATGCATATACACACACACAAAGCTTCATCTTATAAATACATAGAAAAATATACTTATAAATAACTATAGAGTAACTTTTTTTGGACATTTCATGAAAATAGTGAAACATACATCGTTAGAGATTATGACAACAAATGTTAGGTTATGGCAACAAAACAAGGACCATTTTGACCGCTGAAAGCTTATCTTCATCATCAGTGCATCAGGTCTGTGCAAATGCAATGCCTGCCAACACATTTCCTTCATGGATAGTATCAGTAGGAGGGTGGGGAAGTGGCAGGCAAAGGGAGACACATTTCCTTCATGTACAGTATCTCTAGGAGGGTTGGGAGGTATATCTGTCATCTACCAAGGCCGTGTGACGAGCACTGAGAGGAAGGTGAGGCTGAACGTAGTCAGGAGGCTGATCCTGCTGGTGACGACGCCTGAGTTTGTGCTGACAACTGCAAGGCAACAGAGAAATAAGGTCAGGTGATCAACATTCTTAAAAAAGGCCGAAAGTAATTATAGATTTTTTTTACTGTAAGTCCACATGTTGGAACAGGCAAGAGTGAGGCTTCAAAACATGCACTTATCAACATTTGAAGCTGGAAAAATGTTAATGGATGCGATGACAATTAAAGTTACATGCTTTTTTTAAAGGCTGTACATGTATTGAGTATCATTGACAGGAGTCCCTTAAGAGTCCCTCAAGCATGCTTGCAAAACACAGGAGAGGCTAGATATCACTCATAAAAACTCACCTGTGCCATTGACAGTAATGATGGTAAAAGTCAGGTTGCCACTTCGTGCTGCTCGTAGCATGGTGTTGTATATGGCTGTATCACTTGGTAATGTGGCGTTGTATGTGAACCACAAATCTGACTGGGTCACAATGGAGCTGGAGTAAACTGTTCCATCACTAAGAAAGAGAACAGTGTTTAATTAATAGTGTTTCACCTAATGGGTTGATAACATTGTAGTTGCACAACTAACTGTGGTTTTGCAAGAGTTTGTGTAAACACTGTATCATTGTAAACACATTTATAGAAGGTAAGGAAGTATTTGTAATATCTCATGATAATTGAACTAAGTCTGTGTTACCACTGAAATATAGCTATGAAGTGTTTTGAAGTTGTAGAGTGAGTTTGGTGATACCTTGGGATAGTTAAAGTTTTAAGGGTATGTACATGTTGCAGCATAACATCAGCAGCACTCTAATGTAATAGACTTATATCAGTGATTATGGAGTGTTATGAATGAGGTCTTATGGTCACCCTTTATCAATTACAATACTTTATGGACATAGTGGTGAAGAGATAAGCATAACTAAATATTTGTAATAGTCAACACTTACGTGTACGTTGTTGGTGTCAAAGAGACAAAGTCTGTGGAATAATCCTCAAGGAAAAATGGCTCCAGCTGTAAAGGAAGATCAGCAAGAAGACAAGAGTGAGGCCTTGTGGCAGAGAGACAGAGTTGGGTGAAGGTGCTATTTCACAGATAACACTAGAAGCCACAACTGACAAACTCACCTCTGATTTGATTATGGATGTCCTGTCGCGGTAGGAGGTCGAATTCATGGTAGCCAGGGTGAGGCTAAAGGTTTCATTGATGGTGGTAAATTGAGCATTGGGTTTCATCTGTGGAGAACCTATAAGAAATGCAGACAATAAAATCTGTGGTGAGTCTCTGTCTGTTAGTGTATGTGTGTATATTTGCTCATATAAAATGCTCCTGTTGTTAATAAGTGAAGTTGAAATCTGTGAAACTCACGGAGAACGGTGATGGCATCTGTGTCCAAATTAAGTGTGTTGTTGGTGGTGGCTGCGTCCTTCAGCTGCTGGGCTACCTCAGTTGAATCGGGGGCCACCTCTGGCACGCTTTGATCAAACTCAACCTCCAACTCGGCCTCTGTGCTGTCCTGACGAAAACGGCTCACAGGCCTGAATAAAGCAAAACAGGAGTAGGTGTTAACATTTGCTGAAAGCATGACTTTGATAACTAGCTGTCCTTATACATGCAAAAACACCTGATGCTGGAAAGAAACGTGTAACCTACCTCAGTGCAATGATGACAACTCTGTGGAACCTTGACCCATACTTATTTTGGTAGATTGGTGTGGACTGTGAAACACAGATTTATCATTACAGTGGGAACTAATACAGTTTTAAAGCCTATGTTAAAGACATGCTCATGCAGTACAGTTTCATTAGCATGAAAAAATCACACAGAAGATAACAATTTTAGTTCTTATGTTTAGGTGATCGCAATGAGGTGACAAAATCATGCCCAGTATACGTCAAATAGCCTTACCCAGCTAATGATGGACGCTGTCAATGACTGGTAGGCAGCACTTTGTGGATTATTGTACTCAGAAATGTAGAGTTGGTTCAGCACAAGGTTCAGTGCCACCATGTAGCGGGGAGTGTTTATTACAGATGTTGCTGTTGTTGTTGTGAGTGCTGCAGTTGTAGTTGTTGGTGCAGTTGTAGTTGTGGTTGTGGTTGTGGTTGTTGCAGTTGTAGTTGTTGCTGCAGTTGTAGTTGTGGTTGTTGTTGTTGCTGCAGTTGTAGTTGTTGCTGCAGTTGTAGTTGTGGTTGTTGTTGTTGCTGCAGTTGTAGTTGTGGTTGTTGTTGTTGCTGCAGTTGTAGTTGTGGCTGTTGTGGCTGCAGAATAAGATAATACAATCATTTTATGAAATCTGTGCAGATAAGGCCTACACAGTAAAATCAGCTGCACTCTTTTAAACTCTTTGAGGACTGATTTTAACACCATTCTTTTAACACTTGGAATCAGGGAGAGATTTGCCTGCTTACTTTCAAATTGTCCTGAACCTTCCTCTATGACTGCCCGTGGGAGTCGTTTTAGTGACGGCCTCCCTGAAGCGCCAATCTTCTTTCCAGATTCAGGAGTAGGCAGTTCGCTTTTGTGGCCCTTTGAGGTAACCAATATGAATTCAGGATCCTCTGCAAAAATTACATTTTCTTCCAAACTGGGCCTAGAGTCACTTTGACTCAGCCGGAGGTGTGACACTTCCAGGTCTCTGTAGAACTCAGAGTTATGAGACTGGCTTGGTAAACCCTTAATAGGGATACACAGTAGAAGAGCAAGGACACCTGTACAGGAGAGAAGTCTTGTTTATCATGTATACTAAACAACTATCTATCTTTACATGTACACATAAAAGGTTACAAGCCAACCAATACCTTATTTAGATGGCTAATTGATGGGAAAAATGATAGTGGTCCTGCTATGGATATGACAACCAGTTCAAATGTGACAAACATCATTTTTGCAGCAGACAAATTGTTATCAGTTCATAATCCATGAATACACAAGCTATTTTTATATAAACACAATGTCATCTAAGGCTACCAAGTAGTCCAACACCTCATTTAAACAGCTAATTGACTAGCACAGACATGATAATTAGTTCAACTGTGACAACATTTTCATCCCTGAAAACAAAGTTGGACCAATTGGCAACTGGAGTGTATGGGTCACAAATATGCAAACTCACAGATAGGATGAGTTCTTTGTCCACTGCAAAACCTAATGCTCATCCTCAGATTTTTATTTCAACCATCTTTCAAACTAGATGTACCGCATAGCGATACATGGTATGACCGCCGCAATGTATTGAAATGTGAGAACTGTTGGCATGACAAGTGTGTGGTAGAACAGGTGGGAGTGATTTATGAAAGGGTAGGTGTTGTCATAGTATGTATGTAGCCTACATGTGTTAATTTGAACTCTTGCCACTTGGTGTTTGTGTAGAGATGGTAGTCATAAGATTGTCTTGTATGGAGTATTATATAAAAAAAAAAATATATATATATATAGGTCTTTTGACACCTATATATGGCGATAAACAGCGCCCCCTATGACGAAATGTCACAAAATTTAGTACACATGACAAGAAAGCTGTTTAGAGATGGCATGTCAACTTTGACCAAATTTAAGCAATTAAAAGCCAAGATATGTACTTTTGAAAATTTTTAAGCTACGTGTTCAATGTTCATTGACGTGTAACTTCGAAACAATTTATCTCAAGATAAATCCTTTGATAACTTTTTGTTAGCATTGTCTGCAGATGACGTATACCAAATTTGGTGAGATTCTCATTAACGGCCTATGACGGATTCGTTCAGATTCATTTTCGCAATGTTCAAATTTCATGTAAATTGTTTTCGTTGGAAGTGGGCGTCGACCAGTGTTTTCCATGCGTGAGGTTCAATAGATTTCACGATAAAAAAAAAAATGTTGTAAACATTAGCATTCTCTAGATAATAGGCAAAATGACATTTTCTACAATTACAGCGCCCCCTATGGACCAAATTTTATGGCATGTGCTGTGGTTTCAGAGGTCTTTGTGGTGATTGTACATGACATATTTCGTGCAGTTCCCACCTTCTCGGTCCAAGATATTGGCAACTCAAAATCCCAATTTTTGCATTTACCCTTATCATTAGGTGGCGCTATGCTTCAAGTGAGTGTTTATGGGCTGGGTCGATACGTCTCTGTAACACCGACATATTACAAAAATTTCGTGTTGTTGGGTGAAAGGTTCATCGAGTTATTCAGCGAAAACTTTTGCCGGTCTCCCCCTCTTTGACGGACACTGGCACAGTGGGGGGGGGCCCTTGGGGGCCAAAAGCTCATATTCGCTCACAAACTTCTAGGGCTACATGCCTACAAACATTCATCTCCCCCTGAGTTTCAGTGTCCCGGGAATCGTTGACGGAAAATCGGTGAAAAAGAAAAAAAAGGGAAAAACGTGCCGCAACACCAATATGACCGCTTTCGCTAGCTTCGCTAGCGGCGGTCATAATTATCAAGACATAATATCGAGCATATGTAGCGGTATGAAGTGGTTTGGCCTGATCAAAGAAATATACGTATTACAATGGATTACTACGTACTGTAACTAAGCACATGAGCTAAAACCAACCCAGCATTTTTTTTGCAACCCTTTAGGCAGAATCTTTCTGTACATCATACTTGTACAGATGCTTGTATAGATGCTCTGCATTAAGCAGTGGCAGCGCTGCTGTTATTTTAAGTTTAATAACATGCTATAGCATGTGGATAAGCTGCCTTCAAATATATACAGCCTAATATTGGTAAAATTACTTGCGCAATGTAAATGAAACATAAAGGAATATCACTAACCTGTGGACAGCATAAAGATGGACATGGCTATCAGTTTATCTGAAATGAGAACGAGGTCGTTACAACACAAAGCCACAATCCAGGCAGGAAATTACCATATTAAATATGAATTCAAGGCCACATTGACTTTTTGAGTTATATAAATTTGCACAAACACTGCAAATACATCATTAAAGCAGGCTCTACAGCAACTAGAGATAAATAAAATAAGTCATTGGAAATAATAATAATTGAAAATCTAGGTTTCAGAGTAAATCATATGTGTGAAGACACTATAGTCAACATAGTTTTTGTAATTAAAACATCTTAAACACATAAAATATACACCTTAAAAGAGTCTTACTATTAAAGCTCAGCATTTTGTATTAAAAGTACATAGAAGAAGTGACAACAAGTACCTTGAAAGTGTTGAACGTCCTTAAGTTTGTCAATACTGATATTATGTAACCCTGTAGTCCTCTCCGAGTGTTTGAGTTGTCTGACTGAGGAGCAGAGGATACTGAACATTTAAGAGTGATGGTAAAGAATTCTGCCCTCCTACTAATTCTATTTTGATCTGCTATTACGTAGATTGCCTGTAACCTGCTTATAATACCTTAGTTGTCCACACAATCAAACTCAGCCCCACCTATTGAAAGAAAACAATACATGTCACGCAGTAAGGCAGTCAGCACCTCTAAATTTCAGTGATAGGTGTGTTATGTTCTCAGAACTTTTTTCCAGGTGGCATCCATGACGAAGGTTAATGGGTTGGTGCATAACTGGGTACTTGTAAGCCTCATTGTTACTTGACAATGTTGCAAAAAATGGATTTTATGCCAGAAATGTATCTTTGAAGAAAAAGAAGTGGCATGTTATCACACACAAATTAGGATAGATTTTGTTGATGAACTGAAATTCAAAAACACACCCTGTTATTTTCCTCTGTATTTCTTTGGTTGTATATAGACAGCCTCTGTATTTCTATGAACATGCTGCAAATTTTAAAATGAACTTATACATGCATTTTAAATAATTATTTAAACATTTATATCTATATTAAGTGTTTTTTCTATCTATCTATCTATCTATCTATCTATCTATCTATCTATCTATCTATCTATCTATCTATCTATCTATCATCAGTCTTTAAAATGTAAAAATATTTTTAATATTCATGATCTTGATGCCTTATCACAACGAAGCTCCATTGCTAGAGAACTGGAAAATAACTAGATGTACCGCATAGCGATACATGGTATGACCGCCGCAGTGTATTGAAATGTGAGAACTGTTGGCATGACAAGTGTGTGGTAGAACAGGTGGGAGTGATTTATGAAAGGGTAGGTGTTGTCATAGTATGTATGTAGCCTACATGTGTTAATTTGAACTCTTGCCACTTGGTGTTTGTGTAGAGATGGTAGTCATAAGATTGTCTTGTATGGAGTATTATATAAAAATATATATATATATATATATATATATATAGGTCTTTTGACACCTATATATGGCGATAAACAGCGCCCCCTATGACGAAATGTCACAAAATTTAGTACACATGACAAGAAAGCTGTTTAGAGATGGCATGTCAACTTTGACCAAATTTGAGCAATTAAAAGCCAAGATATGTACTTTTGAAAATTTTTAAGCTACGTGTTCAAAGTTCATTGACGTGTAACTTCGAAACAATTTATCTCAAGATAAATCCTTTGATAACTTTTTGTTAGCATTGTCTGCAGATGACGTATACCAAATTTGGTGAGATTCTCATTAACGGCCTATGACGGATTCGTTCAGATTCATTTTCGCAATGTTCAAATTTCATGTAAATTGTTTTCGTTGGAAGTGGGCGTTGACCAGTGTTTTCCATGCGTGAGGTTCAATAGATTTCACGATAAAAAAAAAAATGTTGTAAACATTAGCATTCTCTAGATAATAGGCAAAATGACATTTTCTACAATTACAGCGCCCCCTATGGACCAAATTTTATGGCATGTGCTGTGATTTCAGAGGTCTTTGTGGTGATTGTACATGACATATTTCGTGCAGTTCCCACCTTCTCGGTCCAAGATATTGGCAACTCAAAATCCCAATTTTTGCATTTACCCTTATCATTAGGTGGCGCTATGCTTCAAGTGAGTGTTTATGGGCTGGGTCGATACGTCTCTGTAACACCGACATATTACAAAAATTTCGTGTTGTTGGGTGAAAGGTTCATCGAGTTATTCAGCGAAAACTTTTGCCGGTCTCCCCCTCTTTGACGGACACTGGCACAGTGGGGGGGGGGCCCTTGGGGGCCAAAAGCTCATATTCGCTCACAAACTTCTAGGGCTACATGCCTACAAACATTCATCTCCCCCTGAGTTTCAGTGTCCTGGGAATCGTTGACGGAAAATCGGTGAAAAAAAAAAAAAAGGGAAAAACGTGCAGCAACACCAATATGACCGCTTTCGCTAGCTTCGCTAGCGGCGGTCATAATTATTACAATAATCATCCTATAAATAACTCAAGGTACATTTTTATGTTTTGTATCATGGTATATTATTGTTCAATTGGTAACACTTTACTGGACATCTGAGTATATAACACATTCATAGCATCTGTACAAAGCATTCATGACTGTTTCATTAGACTATTTCGTCAGTCATTTCATTTTCCTTTAAGAGAAAGCATGAAAAGAAATTCAATTCTGTTGTCATTTATCTAAATTCAACTTTATTTACATATTTGCCTTATTTACTGTATTATAGGCCTACATGTATTACTTTTTGTAGTAGGACATTGTATGAGAGTCTCAAGTGATGCAATACCCATGTAATGACCACTGTCCTTTTTGCAGTGTAAAATGCAAGAACAGGTGACAAGGTAACAAAACACTAGTATATAAATTGTACTTTGTGTTCCACAATATACTACACTGACAGAATACTGTAAATGACAAAATAAAGTAAAACCACTGAAATAGCGTACTTCCATCCTCCTAGACTACAGCCTACAACTTGTAGAAAGTCTGGTGCATACCATTGCTAGATTTGTTTTTATAACAAGAAAATAAGTGACCCACTTCTCATATCCTGGCTAGTTGCCTAGTCTCAGCTCAGCTTATTGTACGAAAACAATACCTTTCACAAAGTAAGACAGTTATTACTCTTAACTTCAGAAACAGGCATGTTATGCAGACAAACCAGTTGTCTAAGTAACATTACTGACAAAGATTAAAGGGCGGGTACACAACTGGGTGCTGCTAACTTCTCATTGTTACTTTACAATATTGCAAAAAAATGGATGAGTGTGTGTGAGCAAGTTGTGCAAATAAGAATTTTTGCCAGGAATGTATCTCTAAAGACAAAAAAGTGGTGTATTATCACACAAATTAGGACAGATTTGGTTGATAAACACTGAAAAGGAAAACGTGAAATCAAATTCCTTGATAAATTCAAAAATACACAGTAGAATGATGTGCTTTACATAAAGACAAGAGTTTGCCAGAATGTACCTCAGTAAGGCAAAATGCTTCTGGGAGAACATCTTGTGGATAGATGAGACCAGAGTTTTTCGGTAAAGCACGTTCTTCTGCTGTTTGTAGAAAATGAAATGAGGTCTACAAAGAAAAGAACATGGTATATAGGATCAAATATGGTGGAGATTCAAAGATGTTTTTGGTTGTATATAGACAGCCTCTGTATTTCTATGAACATGCTGCAAATTTTAAAATGAACTTATACATGCATTTTAAATAATTATTTAAACATTTATATCTATATTAAGTGTTTTTTCTATCTATCTATCTATCTATCTATCTATCTATCTATCTATCTATCTATCTATCTATCTTCATCAGTCTTTAAAATGTAAAAATATTTTTAATATTCATGATCTTGATGCCTTATCACAACGAAGCTCCATTGCTAGAGAACTGGAAAATAATTATTACAATAATCATCCTATAAATAACTCAAGGTACATTTTTATGTTTTGTATCATGGTATATTATTGTTCAATTGGTAACACTTTACTGGACATCTGAGTATATAACACATTCATAGCATCTGTACAAAGCATTCATGACTGTTTCATTAGACTATTTCGTCAGTCATTTCATTTTCCTTTAAGAGAAAGCATGAAAAGAAATTCAATTCTGTTGTCATTTATCTAAATTCAACTCCATTTACATATTTGCCTTATTTACTGTATTATAGGCCTACATGTATTACTTTTTGTAGTAGGACATTGTATGAGAGTCTCAAGTGATGCAATACCCATGTAATGACCACTGTCCTTTTTGCAGTGTAAAATGCAAGAACAGGTGACAAGGTAACAAAACACTAGTATATAAATTGTACTTTGTGTTCCACAATATACTACACTGACAGAATACTGTAAATGACAAAATAAAGTAAAACCACTGAAATAGCGTACTTCCATCCTCCTAGACTACAGCCTACAACTTGTAGAAAGTCTGGTGCATACCATTGCTAGATTTGTTTTTATAACAAGAAAATAAGTGACCCACTTCTCATATCCTGGCTAGTTGCCTAGTCTCAGCTCAGCTTATTGTACGAAAACAATACCTTTCACAAAGTAAGACAGTTATTACCTCTTAACTTCAGAAACAGGCATGTTATGCAGACAAACCAGTTGTCTAAGTAACATTACTGACAAAGATTAAAGGGCGGGTACACAACTGGGTGCTGCTAACTTCTCATTGTTACTTTACAATATTGCAAAAAAATGGATGAGTGTGTGTGAGCAAGTTGTGCAAATAAGAATTTTTGCCAGGAATGTATCTCTAAAGACAAAAAAGTGGTGTATTATCACACAAATTAGGACAGATTTGGTTGATAAACACTGAAAAGGAAAACGTGAAATCAAATTCCTTGACAAATTTAAAAATACACAGTAGAATGATGTGCTTTACATAAAAGACAAGAGTTTGCCAGAATGTACCTCAGTAAGGCAAAATGCTTCTGGGAGAACATCTTGTGGATAGATGAGACCAGAGTTTTTCGGTAAAGCACGTTCTTCTGCTGTTTGTAGAAAATGAAATGAGGTCTACAAAGAAAAGAACATGGTATATAGGATCAAATATGGTGGAGATTCAAAGATGTTTGGGTTGTTTTGCTGCCTTTGGTAATGTGTGCCTTGACTGTGTGCATGCCGTCATGAAATCTGAAGATTCCTAAAAGACTTTAGAGTGCAGTGTAGGGCTCAGTGTCAGAAAGCTGGGTTTGTCAGAGGTCATTGGTGTTTCAGCAGGACAATGACTGCAAACATACTTCAAAATGCAACGATTGTTGGAGACAAAACACTAGAGAGTTCTGAAGTGGCCAGCAATGTGTCCGGATTTAAATCCGATTGAAATATCGCAGACAGATCTTTCAACCTGAGAGAGCTGGAGTAGTTCGCAAGAGAAGACAGGTTCAAAATTACAATGGAGAGGTGTGAGGAGCTTGTTGATAGTTATAGGAAGCGATTAGATTCAGTTATTTACCAAATGGTGTGCAACTAAATATTAAGTTCTGTTCATATTATATGAAATGTGGCTTTTGTTCTTTTTGTGATGTTCCAATGCATATAAAGGATATGAACATATATAAACAAAAACACTTGAAACTGCAATAATATTCTGGGAGAAACGGTGAATTTTCTGCCATGACTGTAACTGTGAAGTATCATGTCGCACCTTCCAACATGCCATGCACAACGCATAGGCCAGCTCTGACATAGGGTATAGATGACCCAGTTACTCAGTTATACAGCCAACGTATTTTGGCCTATACCACTGAGAAACTAACTGTCTAAACTATTTAAAGGCCCATCCTGTTTGCGCATGTATAGGGATAAATGCACATGTCACCTAGTTTTACCGGTCCGTGACCAGACAGTATGGTTCGGGTAACTCGCAAACAACACACGTGGAGGCAAGAAAGTTCTTTAAAACACACTTTATTTATACAAAGATCGTAAAAAGGTTTGCGCAATATAAGACAGACATACAACACAGAAGAGGGTGAGAATCCCAGTTTATCTGGGTCCCGGAAGGCAGCTCAATAGTCAGTAATAATAGCGATAGCAATGAAGCGGTGGACAGTCAATGCACACCTATAGTGCAGCAATAGCAGTAGCACAGTAATAGCGATAGCGCGCAGTAGCGATGGCACAGCAATAGCGATAGCGCCGCAATAGTCAGTATGAGTGTGCGCAAAGTCAATGGAAGGCAAGGGCACTTAGCATTGGTCGCTAGCTCCACGGAAGCTGGTTGGCGGTGTCAGCTTGGAGCTATTTGCGGCCTAGTCCCGAGTCTTCAGGTAATCCAATGCGATCGATGGATCTAGCGATCGAGTCCATACGCGCAGCGCAGTCGCTACCAGAGCGTGTGGAGTAGAAGGAGGATTAGCCTGGGTTAGCTGGCCCAGCTAAAAGGAGTTCCACACCTGGAGGTATGCGCCTGGTCTGCTCACTCGCCCAAATAGCCCCTCACCATTCCGGCCTGTACACAAGAGACAGCAGCACTCATCTATTCCTTCACAAGCGTCGTTAGCAATATGCACAGTGTAATCCACACTCACATTGCCGGCCCAGATTCCCATCTGGGTCCGGAGGCGAAATCACAGCGTTGAATTCACTCAGCCCGCACCGACCCCACTTCGGCGTCTCTGCAAACACACAGGAAACCACGCGGCAGTCGGCATCCTTCACAAACTCAATATATACTGCAACGATCGGTAAATGGCCTCTTACTTTGCCCGAGTCCAGGCGAAACCTGAACTCCGGGCTGATGAATACTGCGCGTTGATCACACCGTGACAATCCACTTGTACACCCGAATCACCGTTGCCCGATTCTCCTCTCCTGCAAAGATAACACACTTCGACAGCGATATGTTCACTCTGCAAGCCCAGCTCAACAAAGTGCAAAAGAGCAATCACTTACTTCACTGGGGGGTAGGCTTAGCCTAGTACCCCCAGTTGTAGTCAAGGCTTGGTCAAACCCAGCGAATTCGGCTGGGATCCTCTTCCAAGTAATCTGTGTCGAGTCCAGCATGCGTGCTTCGCCTCTCTCTCTCTCTGCCGTGTGCTTCCGTAGGAGGCTCAGTGCGTTCTCCATGATGGCTTGGCCACACATAGAAAAAGGATTCCGGGATTGCCTACACCTGGCGCCTCATCAATTACCTCGTCAGGTAGAGTGGAGGTAATCCACTCTACCTGGAGAGAGAGAAAATGTCTAAACACCGCCACGCCTCCACTCCTCCACCAGAGTTCGCCAGCGGGGCTACCGGCCACCCAGATGCATCCACACATAATAAAGTCTTCCCCACAGACATAGAATTCCCCCACCACCGTCCACAAGCATAAATACACACACAATGTCCATAGTGCTATACAGGATACATAGTGCAGATAGTCATTAGTGTGGATAGTCATTTTTTCACCGGGTGACACACATACATTAAAAGCTAAATAGATTAGTATTTTGTCTGATTATAAAGGTGTTGGTGTGTTTATCTTGGAAAATAGTAGAATTTACTAGCCTATGTGCTACCCTAGCAGTAGCAAATAGTTTTGATCAGCTGGTACGTCTATCCACACGCCACAGGGCCTCAGTAGGTCTTCTTCCAAGGTTTGCTCGGACTTATAGAGAGTTGCTTAGACGTACCCTAGTGGTAGTCATCTTATCACAAGGAAAAATGGCTCCAACTGTCAGGGAAGACCAGCAAGAAGACAAGAGTGAGGCCTTGACTGTGCCAGAGATACAGAATTCAGTGAAGGTGCTATTTTACAGATACTTCCTTTGCACTAGAAGCCACAACTAACAAATTGACACCTCTGATTTAATTGTAGATGTCCTGTCGTGGTGAGAGTGAGGGTAGCCAAGGTAAGGCTAAAGGTTTTATTGATGATGGTAAATTGAGCATTGGGTGTCACCTGTGGAGAACCTATAAAAAATACAGACAAAAGAATCTGTGGTCTGTCTCTTTCTGTGTTAGTTCATGTGTGTGTGCATTTGCTTCGATGCATATATAATGCTACAGTCACATACAATTGTATCATGTCATATAAAATACTCCTGTTGGTAATAAGGCAAAAGAAAATGTGTGAAACTCACAGAGAACGGTGATGGCATTTGTGTCCTCATTATGTGTGTGTTGTTGGTGGTGGCTGTGTCCTTCAGCTGCTGGGCTACCTCAGTTGAGTCAGGGGCAGACCCCATATTGTATATGAACACACTGAAGGTCATCATGCAGTCTAACACCTGATCTAATTGGCTAATTGGGGAAAGAAAGACAGTAGTCTTCCTACAGACATAACGTGACAACGTGACAAACATCACTTTTGCAATAACAGACACTTTTTTAGCACTGAAAACAAACTTGGACGTGTGGCAACTGCAGTAAGTCGTCCATGAATATGCACGCATATGGCAGCTGGTGGATCCTTATAAGAAGCATGCTGTCTCTCCCTTGATGCACATCATTGTAAATAAAACTCAGTTCCTGATTTTTTCTATTGTCGTCTGACTTGTCTCCTGTTCGACTGACATAACCAAAAAATACTATTATGATAAATCAAGGTCAACATTTTCTGGACCTTTAATCAATACTGAGTGTTTTTTTATACACGATCCAAGTATAGATGGTCAAGTATGAGAGAACTGAGCAGTGGCAGAACAATTGTTTAAAACTAATTAATAATAAATTACTAATTAATAACATGTTAAACCAGGTTATGTCTTTTTATGAGTTCTTGCACCCTTAATGGTGATTAATATTCAAGCTACTTGCATGTTGGTGAGCTTGAAAATAAAAATGCAAACTGGAAAATGGAAAATAGAAAGTATATCACCAGAAGGTGTGGTTTTCTTTAGCGTTTTTATTATGTAGCTTGTAGGAGGGAGCGCAAAGTAGTTCTGTTGTTCGTTTCCCTTATTTTTCTAATTTATTTTGTCCCCCCTAGCCCTGTGTATGTGCTGTCTTATGCGATTGGTCCGTAATTAGGCACTGGCACCTTTATAGACACCCTTGGGGTCCTTGTCAGGAAGTTCTTTCCGGGCATTAGCTTTGTGGCGGCCGGCGTTTAGCAGATCCTTATGCGCAGTTCAGCTGCTGTTCTCTTTTAAGTTATTATTCCCAGCGAGTGTATGAAGTGTGTGTGCGTCTGGTGCTAGCTGCTGCTGCCTTTTGGTTTTGGTCTGTGTTTTGACTATTCCCCCCCTCTGTCCTGGTGGCCAGAGGATTGAGTAATTGAATTGTATAGCGGTCTACCGGCTGAGGGGGGTTTACTATTTTGTGTTTTTTTTTTCAATTGCTTTATTTGTTTGTCTTCCCCCTGCCATAAGTCCCGTAGTTCCCGGTAACGGCCCAGCTCTATTGGCGGTTAGCCGCTGCCTAATAAGGGCATATAGCCTCCCCTTTTTACTAGTCACCTGAATGTTATGGTGTGAGTGTGTAAGCTCTATCTGATTAAGTGTGCTTGAATATTCTGAACTGTTTGTGTTCTGCCTTAGGGGTTTGTTCCCTTCACATGTGTAGAAGGGGGGCTGGCCCTTGGCATAGCCACCAGTCAGCTAAATAGGCTGGTAGCCTGGCCAGGTAGTGTGGAAACTTCTGCCCCCCCCCCCCTCCCCAATGTGTCTATTTAATTTTAACTTATTGCAACATTTCATATGGGAGTTTTAATGTGTAACTAATAAAGATTTTACTTTTATACTTTTACAAACCTTTGCCTTGTGGATTTTTTGGGACAGAGTTCCCCTTGCTCTAAAGGCATAAAGATTCCTGTGAAGTGTTGCAATAGGATTCCATTTTTGTTTGGTGGTTTGTTTTTGGCGCAGCAGCGTGTTTGTGTGTGTGGGTGTAGAGAACAGCAGCTGACAAGATGGCGGAGCTCCAGCAGCTACGAGATCGCCTGCAGCAGCTCCAAGCGGAGAACGAAAGACTATCAGGTGGTGCCCAGTTTGGGCAACGCGAACAAATATTGTATATTGCCAGAGAGAGACGGTGTCCTAAATTCTCTGGTGCTTCTGTGGGTGGGTCTTTGTCGGTTGAAGAATGGGTGGAGGAGGCCGAGAGCTGTATTCGGTCAAGACACATGTCCAACCATGAGAAAGCCACCTTTTTGTATGATCACCTCGAGGGTGAAGCCCGAAATGAAATTAAATATCGGCCCACAGCAACTAGAGAAGACCCAGTAGAAGTTGTTAAAGTTTTAAAAGAGGTTTATGGTTGTGCTCAATCTTATGTACTGTGGCAACAGCGTTTTTTTGATAGGAAACAAAAAGAAAACGAGTCTTTGTTTGAATTTTCACATGCACTAATGGAGCTCGTGGAGAAGATCAAAATGTCAAAAAGTGACTGTATGACTAACTCTGATTTAGTTTTGAGGGACCAATTTTGTAAAAATGTTTATGACCCTACCTTGCTAAGAGAGCTTAAGAAGTTGGTGTGAGAGAATGCGCGTTGGACGATTTTGGACGTGCGCCGGGAAGCCACTAGTTGAGTGGAGGAGGGCCACTCACCGTATTTTCTAATGTTCGGGCAGCATCCTAGACTGCCTGTGGACTTTCTTCTGGGCAACAGCAGCACGCCTCATGGCCTTGATAGCTTGGAGGAGTGGATCCAAAGGCACCAGCAGAGTGTAAACATGACCCAAGAACATATCAGGCAGCGGGCCGCTGATCAGGCACGGAGGCGGAATCAAGGCCACAATGACCAAGTGAACGATGTCGGAACAAGATCCAAGACCATTGGCATGCCAATATGTTCCAGGTATTACGTAGCGCAGGTACTGTTTATACAGTGGCTCCCTTGGGCGGAGGACCCTGCCGGCAAGTTCATCGGACAGAGCTAAAGGCAGTGCCAGAGGGGTGGCAGCCAGAGACTGCTGGGGACGCCCCCCCTGTGATGCAGACGAATCGAGAATGTGTGGGTAGAGGCCCTACTCCCACAGATTCGGATCCATCTGATGGCATGGTGGTGATGTATGGTGGGCAGAGGCCCCAAGAAGACCCAGATCCGGCCAGACACCCGGCCCTGGGAGCGGGGGAGCCCCTGTCTGAAGATCTGGCATCCCACGAGCCCATGCCCCAAACTGGAGCAGACCAAGAAGAAACCCTGCTGTCTGAAACTCTGGGGCCACCTAGAGCCCCGTCCCCAGATGAGATAACTGTTCCACAGGAAGGTGTGCCCCTGTCGTTGCGGCGTACTACCCGAGCCACAGCAGGCTGCCATTCTAATCCTCACCGACTTCCCCGAAGCACCGTCATAGCCAGTGGGGAGGATGGCCCACAAGAGGAGGGCCACCATGAGGAAGCATAAGCTGCGATCATCGGGCCGCCGATTCAATTGGAGGGGGTGATTGTAGCCTGTAGGAGGGAGCGCAAAGTAGTTCTGTTGTTCGTTTCCCTTATTTTTCTAATTTATTTTGTCCCCCCTACCCCTGTGTATTTGCTGTTTTACTCGATTGGTCCGTAATTGGGCACTGGCACCTTTATAGACAACAATCTTTCAAACAAACAATATTTCATGCCGTAAGACATCAAAGCCTCAGGGATAGGTATGTTACACAAACATCTTGACAAACATCTTGTCATGGTAGTATTACTGATGAAGAGTAATGGAATGGTACATAACTGGGTGCGGCAAACCATTCACTCTACATAACAATTCAATCTTACATAACAAAATCTGTTACATTTCAGATAATAAAAAATGGATGAGTGTGAGTGTTGTAATGTCCTGGTGGCCAGAGGGATGATTAATTGAATTGTATAGCGGTCTACCGGCTGAGGGGGGTTTGCTATTTTGTGTTTTTTTTTTCCTTTGCTTTATTTGTTTGTCTTCCCCCTGCCATAAGTCCCGTAGTTCCCGGTAACGGCCCAGCTCTATTGGCGGTTAGCCGCTGCCTAAAAAGGGCATATAGCCTCCCCTTGTTACTAGTCACCTGAATGTTATGGTGTGAGTGTGTGAGTGTGTGAGCTCTATCTGATTAAGTGTGCTTGAATACTCTGAACTGTTTGTGTTCTGCCTTAGGGGTTTGTTCCCTTCACGTGTGTAGAAGGGGGGCTGGCCCTTGGCATAGCCACCAGTCAGCTAAATAGGCTGGTAGCCTGGCCAGGTAGTGTGGAAACTTCTGCCCCCCCAGGATTCCATTTTTGTTTGGTTGACAGTTAATACATCAAAGCCTCAGGGATAGGTATGTTACACAAACAAACATTTTCTCATGGTAGTATTACTGATGAAGAGAAATGGAATGGTACATAACTGGGTGCAGCAAACCATTCACTATTATGTCAGGAATGGATCTATGAGGGAAACAAAAGTGGTGAACCACACACATATTAAGATAGATTTGATTAATGAACAGGGGAAATGAATTTGTAGGTACATTGTAGGTCCTCTGCAGTGACTATGAGGACTTATTGAGTATCTCTGAGATATATTGCTACATTACATCAAGTTCCAATAACGATTAGGTTTTTATCCAACGTTGAAAAGCAATGTGATCATCCAAATTAGAAATCCTGACTTGACACTCAAAGGGGTTACTCTACCACTACCAACTCTGGTTTCTCATGAGGTACAGTGTGAGTAAGGGTAATGGAAATGTAAAGTTAAAGTAACTCATAGAGAAAAATATTTAATATGTTGTCTGTGTACATGAGACTGAATACCACAGACACTCACAACAGTGTCAACTCAGAACAGCAGCACCAGCAGCAACAATAGTGATTAAATAATTTATTCCTTCGCCTCTGTCCTCTTTCATTTTAGCACTTTGAAGATGTTTGTTTGATAAAAAAAAAGAATAATAAAATAAGTAGCCTACATAAAAAAATATATTTAATTTGATCTTGGAATAGGTGCAGGAGTGCACTTCATGAAATACCAAACACTGCTAGGAGCTTTCTGGGAGCATGCTGTTAATAGATTAATAACACCTGTACTTTTTGAGAAAGATTTAAGACAGCATTTATTGCTCCCCAGTCAGTAAAGAAACATCGGTCACACAAACATCATTGCACATAAAAGATATTGCTACACAGATATTGCTGCACAGCTGTCAAGACAGTAAATTCTTAAGAAATGTGATTACTCTATAGGTACATTTTTATGTTTTGTATCTTGCTTTAGTTCAATATTCAGATACATTTTAGAAAAGCTATAGGTTTGCAATAATACATAACACTCTACCCTCTTTTGTGTATTGAGCTATAGTATTAGCGTAGTAATTCCCCATTTTGTCAGCGAAATCCTTATGACACTCTGTGAAAAAAATGTTCAAAACAATTAATGCCAACCATTCGTCATTCTCACACATTCATTTTTGTCAAGTCTGACTCATTGTATAGACCAAGCATTACCACCTGGGGTGGATTTCTGGTGACTCTAAGCTAGCCAGACAAGGCACTCCTCTAGTTAAAAAAAGATCTGTGGCCACCTACAAGTCACTAAAGGTTACATGGATCAGTATATTGTACTATTTACAGTAATACAGTATTGTTTTTAAGATGTTTCACAGTCATGGAAAGCAGTACAACTTTGGTATAACAATAAATCAAAATACTTCTCATCTCATTGACTATCAGCACATGAGAATGAATGACAAGTATACATATGCAATTTCATTTTTTTTTATATTTCATACATATAGTATGATAAAATGGTATCACATTACTTGATGGGTGAGTGCATATTTTTGTAACCATACATTTTCTACTTGGAAAAATCCAAATCCATTTTCCAAGACTACCCCACCTCAGTATTGTAGCAAAATATAATATTGAGTGGAGGCTCCCCACCGGCACAGCCAGGTTTGATAGTTACGCTATTTAGGTTTGATGATATAACGAGCAAGATTGCGCCAGAAGTTAGTGACAATGCTTTCTAGAAACACCCCAGAATGTTTGAATATAGAAATTTCACAGCTCTCAACACAGATTTGTACATTGACACACTCATATAAAATGGGAATTTACTGTACAATTCACAGTTCTTTGTTCAATTCATTGCCTGTTGTCACAGTGAAATAAATAAACAATGATCTCATCTTCACAGTTTTCTCCATTGGATTACTCTCAGGTAAGAAGGTTGCTTGAAGTTTTCAGGTGTGGTTGTTAACTACTCTATTCTATTTTCTAGGGGCAGGAAGAGGGATGAAGCCTGGGTCTTCCTTCCAAGGTGTGTCTTCAGGGGACAATTCCACCCGCGGGGCGATGTTGCGTCTTGGCTCAGGACCCAGAAGAAACCGTGAGCTCTCCAGGTCATTGTAGAACTCAATGTTGTCTGTGTGACTTGCAAATCCTTTGGGCACTGGGGCACACATGGACAATGCTAAAATACCTGTGTAAAGGATAATTATTACCTTGTTAATAAATGGATATTGCTGTCAGAAGCCGCTGTCAGGTTAAAGTATTGTATTCATTTAATGCTGTTGGTTGAATAATATCAGACTTGGTTAAATGTTTGTAGCCTATTCTTTTTGTTGTTAAACTAATATGTCTCTAAAGGCAAACACTAAATGGACCAAATGCATATCAGTGATCATAAACATCAGCATCAGAACGTTCAACAGTCAGTGAACAATAACTCTGGGTTGGGTAACTAACTGGACCAGAAAATAAAGCATTACATTAGTGAGTGCAAGTGACACCTTGTCAAAAAATGTTAAAACAATCTCAGTTGTTCACAAAATAGACCCTAAGATGGTTACTTTTCACATGTTACATAGCCTACAGCACCTAACATTATCATTATATAATAATAATGATAATGTTAATGATAATGATAATATAATTATATAGTATTATAAGTTAGTGTCTAGTAGTGTAACTCTCTCAATATGAGCACAGCTCAAGTGTTTTAGGTGTTAGTTTACTTGCTCCTCTTATAGTCCATGTTTTGAGGTGAAGTCAGCCTATATTTATCCGACTCCAGCGAGAATAAAACAAATCAGCTAAAAGGGAACTATAAGTAAGTGGTTCAACAAAACATCTTTCCTGCGGATGCAAATTGATAGGATTTTATCACTACTGAATCAATATTATTGATTATTATTGATGCCATTGTTGGTCCTGCTTATGGTACTTTCTTTTATCAATTCCAGTAAAGAAGGCAGTCTTAGCTTTTAGTATCAAAACGTGTTATAGTGTGTATCAGTATATCAATCACCAATGCTTTCTTATCTGGAATTTTGGAATCTCCCTTAGAGTTTATGTAGGATCATTTTCCTTTCCCTACCTTTTCCCTAGATAGCTTTTTTCCTTCCATGTATTTCATTTTACCCAGTGGCCTTGAGTGTATTATGACAATTGGTAAAATAGACATAAATTGTAGCAAGGTGAGAAACAATGAACAAAATTTAGACAGCATGCTAACCTGAGAAGATAATGAGACGATGGAGCATATCGATTGTGATGCTGTCCTTGGAGAACTAAACAGGTAACACACCACTGGGTTCACTGAAAAAATACAATGCAAAAGGAATCCATCAGCTTCCCTTAAAACATGAGTTGACAGACTTGAGTTCAGACTAAATAAAGGCAATTCTATCTCAGATCCAGATAGGTAGACAGAGAGATAGATAGATAGATAGATAGATAGATAGATAGATAGATAGATAGACAGATAGATAGATAGGTAGATAGATAGATAGACAATTCAGTTAATCTCATCAGTATTTGTTACTAGGCTCAACTTTTTACATGTGTACATACAAAGATGTAAATATGTATCTGGATGAAAAAGAAAATAGTTTACACTCGTTCTACTTAATAATCAAACAATCAATAAGTAAATCAATGAATACTCACAGGATAATTACTGTCTGTAGTGTAAAATGAAGCACAAGCTCTGAAATTCTGAGGTCTTAGTGTAAAAGAAAGTTTGGGGCACCTTTCAGGTAGCAGGGCTTTTTAACAATGACACTTAGAAGTCTGTAGTGGAATGCTGCACGTCAGCCTACCCACCTTCTTTGTACACCTATCTAATTTCCATTCCGTTGGCATTTGACTAAGCCCATAAGTATGCATCACAAACACATTTAAATCATTTTTGTGTTTGTTTGCTGTGGAAGCTTTTCTTTATTCTCTGTATTATCATTATGTGACTTTTCACTGGCATCTGGAATTTTACAACAAAACATCTTTTACAACAAACATTTACATTTACATTTACATTTACAACAAAACAACGAAACAAAACAACACATGTGCATGACGGGTCATATGTGTGTGTTATGTGGGCGGGGTGGGGAGGCAAGTGTGTGTGTGTGTGTGTGGCAGGGAGGGGGGGGGGCAGTTTGGAGTGGTGGGACAGGGTATGGGGGGCACTGGGATGTGCATGTGTGAGTAAATGTATGTGATGGTGAGTTAATGTCAGGCCAGGGAGATGGAAGCTAGACCTCATTGAAGGATGTAAGAAGTAGAAGAGTATTATTTTATTTCTGTATTTATTTATTTTATGTATAAAAATAATGATCATTTTGTTGACTGAAACGACTACCTGAGCCCCCATTCATAGCTACGAAGCTGGACTGCCCCCATCCAAGGGCCCCCACCCCCAGACTCGCTACATTCTTATACCAGCCCCTCACACCCTTTACACCACTCACACAACACGCCGAACTTGTCCTATGTCTGAATGGATATGACAGGGTAATGTGCCTTCTCTAATGTGTTTTGCATTAAAAGAAGTGGGTGTGTTGTGCCTTAACAGGAACAGTAATAGTTTCCAGTTTGAAGGTAGAATTGCAGACTGGTGGCAGACTCTGGAACTTCAGGAAACAGGTTTAATCATTACAGTGGCGCGCATCAAGGGAGACATAACGGTTTCAGTCCGAAAGCATCCACTATTAAATCTAACTGAACAATGTAAGTCTACAACTTAAATACACTTCACCGAGGAGAGTTGCATACAGTTAGCAACAGCTGAAGGAAGTACAATGGAATGTGACTGGTTCTTTACCTGGCGCCAAGGACACACCTATGGCAAGTAGCATTGTTAAGTGGCTATCCACTTGTACATATACACCCAGATTCAGAAATATCACTTATAGATTGTTTTGATAAGCCATACACTTTGATTACTACATTCATTTTACTGAGACCATTAAAATGATACCAAACATGAATACATTCACATTTCATAATATACAGAAATACAGTGCGGCTTTTATTACTCTATGTAATAACCTGTTTTCTCATGCCCAAAGTCTGCATTAACCTTTTTTGGAGTTGCATGCATTTTCTTTTGAAGAACAAAAGGCCCTACTCAGCCACGGAGGTACTGGCAGTTAATTTACATTGAATCACTGGGGGAGGATGATTCTTATTGTTTCTGTGCCATACAAATGCATGGCGGCTCCTGGCTGTCTGAGGCAGAATATACTTCTAAAATTATTGCAATCAACAGGTATGCGTCAGAGGGTCAAGTCAAGTCTGTAAGTAGGTGATGAAGAATGACCAAGGGGAGGGTGTATCTTGAGTGTTGTTTTAATCCAGATCTTTTAACGGGTTTTTCCAATAGGTAATGTGCACAGTATTTCTTGATTTCCAATTCATGAGGATTGAATTCTTGGCAATAGTTAGTGGCTTAGAGAGGTTACAGATGTCTCTCCTAGTATGCAAAGTGAAGACGTTGCTGGGATGCGACAGCCAAAGAAGGTAGTGAGTGATTCTGTAATGTTTACCCAAAACCGACTGATCGGAGTGCAATGCCAAACAGCGTGAATGTCTGTGTCTGGGTTGTTTTGCTTGCAGTGAGAACACAATTCAGACCATTCTGATTCCCATTTGTGATATGGTAGGGTTAAAGTTTTTTTTCGGCTGTGATATAATTTTATATTTTGGAAATAGTTTTTTAGGGGGAGTGTATGTTTATCAATTCCAAGATTGGTGGGGGGGGGGGGGTGTCTAGGTTAGCCATCTAGATATTAATTTTTGCTTGGATAGTTGAATTAATTTGTATTTATTCTAAGGAATGTTTTCTCTCAATGCTGTGCTTCTGGACCAAATAAGTGAATGTCATTCATTGTCATGAATGATGGTGGTGATGCCCTTGCCTATCCATGTGCAGGAGTTAAGTGCTTTTGTTTACAGTGACATCGGGATTGTTCCAGATAGGCGTGAGTTTCTATGGTGTTACAGGTGAATTAGGTGAATTTTCACCAGGCTGTCACTGGATGCTATTGTTGGGGCTTTGAAGGACGGATGTTTTTGATTAATTGACTACAGAAAGGTAAGTCTCAGATCTGAATATCCTTGCATATGGTTTGATTTAAGTCTAACCAGGTGTTTTCTGAAGGGGTGGAATGTAACCATTTGTATATGTATTGAAGCTAGTTGGCCAGTGCATAGTGGTGGTGTAGTGTGGTGGCTCTAGGCCTCCTAGTAATTCGGTTTTTTGGAGGGTGGTCAGTTTAATTCTCAGTGTCTTGTTTTTCCAGTAGAATGTAATGATTGTTGAGTCGAGTGATTTAAACCACAAGTGGATAGGCTGTGTTGGAATCATTGAAAGTAAATAGTTAATTTTGGGTAATATTGTCAATTTAACAACCAATGCCTTGCCCATAATGGATAGTGGAAGGTTCACCCAGTGCTGGAAGTTGTCAGTCATCTATTGAGTTGAGTAGGGGAGTAAAATTTAGTCAAAATATGTCTGACATGTTGGGGGAAACCCTTATTCCCAAGTATGTGATATAACTGTGGCACAGAGGAATAGGTGATGAGTGGGCTGTCACATCCCAGCTGCTGGAAGGATTGCAGATTTATTCCAGTTGATTGAGTATTCAGAGATGTTATAGCATATATAAATGGGTTTAGTTGTTTGTGGGGGGTCTTATGGGAAAAGTAGAGTATCATCTGCATAGAGGTTAATTTTATGAGGATGCTGACCATTTGTTGATAAAGAATTCTGCCCTCCTACTAATTCTATTGGTCTGCTATTACGTAGATCGTCTGTAACCTGCTTATAATACCTTAGTTGTCCACACAATCAAACTCAGCTCCACCTATTGAATGAAAACAATACATTTCATGCAGTAAGGCAGTCAGTACCTCTAAATTTCAGAGATAGGTGTGTTATGCATTCAGACCAGGCGTCTAGGTAGCATCACTGACCATGGTTTGGCACATAACTGTGTACTTCTAACGTCTCATTGTAACATGACACTAGTATACACATTGTATTTTGTGCTCCTAAATACACTACACTAACAGAATACTGTAAATGACAAAATAAAACCACTGAAAAAGAGCACAAAATACATACATACTAGTGTCATGTTACAATGAGACGTTAGAAGTACACAGTTATGTGCCAAACCATCGTCAGTGATGCTACCTAGACGCCTGATCTGAATGCGTAACACACCTATCTCTAAAATTTAGAGGTACTGACTGCCTACTGACTGCCTGAGTAGTGAACTTTTTAAAATTAGTAACAAGTAAAGTAACTTTTAGTAACTTCCCTAACACTGCTGACATGAAAGTTGTGGTAGCCATATGATCAATGTACAATAGCATTTTAAGTAAGCCTTTTGATGAAAAAAAAAAACGATTGTAAAATGCCAGATAATTTACTTGTCACTGACAATACAGAGAATGAAGAAAAGCTTCCACAGCAAACAAACACAAAAATGATTTAAATGTGTTTGTGACGCAAACTTATAGGCTTGGTCAAATGTCAACGGAATGGAAATTGGGCAGGTGTACAAAGAAGGTGGGTAGGCTGACGTGCAACATTCCAACTACAGACTTCTAAGTGTCCTTGTTAAAAAGCCCTGGTACCTGAAAGGTGCCCCAAACTCTCTTTTACACTCAGACCTCAGAATTTCAGAGCTTGTGCTTCATTTTACACTACAGACAGTAATTATCCTGTGAGTATTCATTGATTTACTTATTGATTGATTGATTATTAAGTAGAACGAGTGTAAACTATTTTCTTTTTTATCCAGATACATATTTACATCTTTGTATGTACACATGTAAAAAGTTGAGCCTAGTAACAAATGCTGATGAGATTAACTGAATTGTCTATCTATCTATCTATCTATCTATCTATCTATCTATCTATCTATCTATCTATCTATCTATCTATCTACCTATCTATCTATCTATCTATCTATCTATCTATCTATCTATCTATCTATCTATCTCTCTGTCTACCTATCTGGATCTGAGATAGAATTGCCTTTATTTAGTCTGAACTCAAGTCTGTCAACTCATGTTTTAAGGGAAGCCGATGGATTCCTTTTGCATTGTATTTTTTCAGTGAACCCAGTGGTGTGTTACCTGTTTAGTTCTCCAAGGACAGCATCACCATCGATATGCTCCATCGTCTCATTATCTTCTCAGGTTAGCGTGCTGTCTAGATGTTGTTCATTGTTTCTCACCTTGCTACAATTTATGTCTATTTTACCATTTGTCATAATACACTCAAGGCCACTGGGTAAAATGAAATACATGGAAGGAAAAAAGCTATCAAAGGAAAAGGTAGGGAAAGGAAAATGATCCTACATAAACTCTAAGGAAGATTCCAAAATTCCAGATAAGAAAGCATTGGTGATTGATATACTGATACACACTATAACACGTTTTGATACTAAAAACTTAGACTGCCTTCTTTACTGGAATTTATAAAAGAAAGTACCATAAGCAGGACCAACAATGGCATCAATAATATCTAATAATCAATAATGTTGATTCAGTAGTGATAAAATCCTATCAATTTGCATCCACAGGAAAGATGTTTTGTTGAACCACTTACTTATAGTTCCCTTTTTGCTGATTTGTTTTATTCTCGCTGGAGTCAGATAAATATAGCCTCACTTCACCTGAAAACATGGACTATAAGAGGAGCAAGTAAACTAACACCTAAAACACTTGAGCTGTGCTCATATTGAGGGAGTTACACTACTAGACACTAACTTATAATATTATATAATTATATTATCATTATCATTAACATTATCATTATTATTATATAATGATAATGTTAGGTGCTGTAGGCTATGTAACATGTGAAAAGTAACCATCTTAGGGTCTATTTTGTAAACAACTGAGATTGTTTTAACATTTTTTGACAAGGTGTCACTTGCACTCACTAATGTAATGCTTTATTTTCTGGTCCAGTTAGTTACCCAACCCAGAGTTATTGTTCACTGACTGTTAAACGTTCTGATGCTGATGTTTATGATCACTGATACGCATTTGGTCCATTTAGTGTTTGCCTTTAGAGACATATTAGTTTAACAACAAAAAGAATAGGCTACAAACATTTAACCAAGTCTGATATTATTCAACCAACAGCATTAAATGAATGCAATACTTTAACCTGACAGTGGCTTCTGACAGCAATATCCATTTATTAACAAGGTAATAATTATCCTTTACACAGGTATTTTAGCATTGTCCATGTGTGCCCCAGTGCCCAAAGGATTTGCAAGTCACACAGACAACATTGAGTTCTACAATGACCTGGAGAGCTCACGGTTTCTTCTGGGTCCTGAGCCAAGACGCAACATCGCCCCGCGGGTGGAATTGTCCCCTGAAGACACACCTTGGAAGGAAGACCCAGGCTTCATCTCACTTCCTGCCCCTAGGAAATAGAATAGAGTAGTTAACAACCACACCTGAAAACTTCAAGCAACCTTCTTACCTGAGAGTAATCCAATGGAGAAAACTGTGAAGATGAGATCATTGTTTATTTATTTCACTGTGACAACAGGCAATGAATTGAACAAAGAACTGTGAATTGTACAGTAAATTCCCATTTTATATGAGTGTGTCAATGTACAAATCTGTGTTGAGAGCTGTGAAATTTCTATATTCAAACATTCTGGGGTGTTTCTAGAAAGCATTGTCACTAACTTCTGGCGCAATCTTGCTCGTTATATCATCAAACCTAAATAGCGTAACTATCAAACCTGGCTGTGCCGGTGGGGAGCCTCCACTCAATATTATATTTCACTACAATACTGAGGTGGGGTAGTCTTGGAAAATGGATTTGGATTTTTCCAAGTAGAAAATGTATGGTTACAAAAATATGCACTCACCCATCAAGTAATGTGATACCATTTTATTATACTATATGTATGAAATATATAAAAAAATGAAATTGCATATATATACTTGCATACTGGTATCTGAAATCACTTTACAATCTGAATGAAAATCTAGCTGCTGTGATAGACATAATGTATGTTAATGACCATGTTGTGTCATTCATTCTCATGTGCTGATAGTCAATGAGACGAGAAGTATTTTGAGTTATGTTTATACCAAAGTTGTACTGCTTTCCATGACTGTGAAACATCTTAAAAACAATACTGTATTACTGTAAATAGTACAATATACTGATCCATGTAACCTTTAGTGACTTGTAGGTGGCCACAGATCTTTTTTTAACAAGAGGAGTGCCTTGTCTGGCTAGCTTAGAGTCACCAGAAATCCACCCCAGGTGGTAATGCTTGGTCTATACAATGAGTCAGACTTGACAAAAATGAATGTGTGAGAATGACGAATGGTTGGCATTAATTGTTTTGAACATTTTTTTCACAGAGTGTCATAAGGATTTCGCTGACAAAATGGGGAATTACTACATTAATACTACAGCTCAAAACACAAAAGAGGGTAGAGTGTTATGTATTATTGCAAACCTATAGCTTTTCTAAAATGTATCTGAATATTGAGCTAAAGCAAGATACAATATAGAGTAATCACATTTCTTAAGAATCTACTGTCTTGACAGCTGTGGTAGCAATATCTGTTATGTGCAATGATGTTTGTGTGACCGATGTTTCTTTACTGACTGGGGAGCAAATTCTCTCTTCTGCTGTCCTAAATCTTTCTCAAAAAGTACAGGTGTTATTAATAATAATAATAATAATAATAATAATAATTAACAGCATGCTCCCAGAAAGCTCCTAGCAGTGTTTGGTGTTTCATGAACTGCACTCCTGCACCTATTCCAAGGTGAAATTAAATATATTTTTTTATGAAGGCTAGTTATTTTATTATTCTTTTTTTATCAAACAAACATCTTCAAAGTGCTAAAATGAAAGAGGACAGAGGCGAAGGAATAAATTATTAATGACTATTGTTGCTGCTGGTGCTGCTGTTCTGCGTTGACACTGTTGTGAGTGTCTGTGGTATTCAGTCTCATGTACACAGACAACATATTAAATATTTTTCTCTATGAGTTACCTTTACATTTCCATTACCCTTACTTACACTGTACCTCATGAGAAACCAGAGTTGGTAGTGGTAGAGTAACCCCTTTGAGTGTCAAGTCAGGATTTCTAATTTGGATGATCACATTGCTTTTCAACGTTGGATAAAAACCTAATGGTCATTGGAACTTGATGTAATATAGCAATATATATCAAAGATACTCAATAAGTCCTCATAGTCACTGCAGAGGACCTACAATGTACCTACAAATTCATTTCCCCTGTTCATTAATCAAATCTATCTTAATATGTGTGTGGTTCACCACTTTTGTTTCCCTCATAGATCCATTCCTGACATAATATTGAATGGCTTGCTGCACCCAGTTATGTACCATTCCATTTCTCTTCATCAGTAATACTACCATGAAAAAATGTTTGTTTGTGTAACATACCTATCCCTGAGGCTTTGTGGTATTACTGTCTTACGGCATGAAATATTGTCTGTTTGAAAGATTGTTGTTGTACTGAATTAAAGGTTTTGTTTTCATTCAATAAGCAGAGCTGAGTTTGCCTGTGTGGACAACTAGGCAGGGTATGAGAAGCAGGTAACTGACAATCTGTGTAATAGAAGACCAAAATAGAAGTAGTAGGAGGGAAGAATTTATTTCTGATACTATTACATTTTCAGCATGCTCTGCTCCTCAGTCAAACAACTCAAACACTCAAAGGGCTCTATTTTCACGATCATATGCGCATTGTCTAAAGTCTGTCGCGCATGTTGCTTTGGGGGCGTTCCCAACACAATTTGGTATTTTGACAGCGGGAAAAGCGAACATTGCACCAGGCGCATGGTTCAGAAGGGTTGGTCTTAAAGTACTTCATTAGTCATGGGTGTGTTTTGGGCGTAACATGCAATTAACCCATTAGGATTTATACTCTTATTCCCTTTAAAAGCCAGCGGCGCATTTTCCATGGTGTGTTGCTATTACGATGGCGAATTTACCCGGAAGACAGGGGCGTTTTTCGATGGAGGAGACCGATCTGCTAGTGCGTGAGGTAAAAGCGTGTGAACAGGTTACCTTCGGGGATGGAAAGAATCCCCCCAAACCTCCACGGGTCAAGGAAGTATGGGAGGAAATATCCTCAGTTGTGTCCTCCGCCTTTGGCAAAAAAAGAACATCCGAACAGTGCCGAAAGCGGTACAGTGATGTTAGAAGACTAACATTAAAATACATTTTTCGGGGGGGTGGGGGGCACGGGTTTGATTTGATTGACTTCATAATTTTTTTCTCCACATGAAAAACTTTTGTATAAACCCTGCTGCACGCTCCTGCTGATGAGAGAAGCAGGGTGTACGTGCATTGTGCACGCTTTCATATCCCAAAGCGCTGTGCGCCCCTAAAATAGCTTTTCAGCAATGCGCAACTGACGACAGACCAGGGTTTTGTTGGTTACTGGCGGATGTAATTTTTGCGTCCTTATAATAGCATCTGGCACGCTTTGCGCCAGACCACACCTCTTCTTTTCGCTGACACACCCGTGACGGCGCAGTGTCATCTGCTATCTAGACAACGTGATTTTTTGCCTGAAAAAATGAAGGATGCGCTGGCACAGAATAGTAATGACACCATGCGCATGTCGCGAATGCACAGTGATAGGGCCCAAAGAGGACTACAGGATTACACAATATAAGCATTTTGCACTGAAGACAAAACAAAGTATTTGTTGTTACTTTTAATACAAATTTGTCATTTCATTTTCATTGCCATCCTGGTATATACAGTGAGGTCAATAAGTATTTGATCACCCTGTGATTTCGCAAGGTCTCCCACTTAGAAAACATGGAGGGGTCTAAAATTTTCATTGTAGGTGGATTTCCACTGTGAGAGACAGAATCTAAAGAAAAAATTCAGAAATCAAATTGTACATTTTTTTAAAGAATTTATTTGTATATTACTGTGTCAAATAAGTATTTGATCACTTCAGTTTAACAAATTTAATATTTGGTACAGAAGCCTTTGTTAACAATTACAGAGGTCAAACGCTTCCTGTAGTTCTTCACTAGGTTTGTACACACTGCAGCAGGGATTTTGGCCCACTCCTCCATACAGATCTTTTCTAGATCTGTTAGGGTTCAGGGCTGTCGCTGAGCAACACGGAGTTTCAGCTCCCTCCAAAGATTTTCTATTGGATTTACGTCTGGAGACTGGCTAGGCCATTCCAGAACCTTAATATGCTTCTTACGGAGCCACTCCTTGGTTTTCCTGGCTGTGTGCTTCGGGTCGTTGTCATGTTGGAAGACCCAGCCACGACCCATCTTCAACGCTCTGACTGAGGTAAGGAGGTTTTTGCCCTATATCTCACAATACAGGGCCCCGTTCATCCTCTCCTTAATACAGTGCAGTCGTCCTGTCCCCTGTGCAGAAAAACACCCCCAGAGCATGATGCTTCCACCCCCATGCTTCACTGTAGGTATGGTGTTCTTGGGATGATGCTCCTCCTTCATCCTCCTCCAAACATGACGAATGGAGTTAAGACCAAAAAGTTCTATGACCACAAGACTTCCTCCCATGACTCCTCTGGATCATCCAGATGGTCATTGGCAAACTTCAGACGGGCCTTCCGTGTGCTGCATGATTTTAAACCATGACGTTTCAGTGTATTACTGATAGTAGCCTTGGAAACGGTGGTCCCAGCTCTCTTCAGGTCATTGACCAGCTCCTCCCGTGTAGTCCTGGGCTGATTCTTCACCTTCCTTAGCATCATTGCTACCTCACGAGGTGAGATCTTGCGTGGGGCCCCAGTCCGAGGGACACTGACAGTCATCATTAGCCTCTTCCATTTTCTGACATTTGCTCCAACAGTTGTTCTTTTCTCACCAAGCTGCTTGGCAATTGCCCCGTAGCCCTTTCCAGCTTTGTGAAGGTCTACAATTTTGTCTCTTGTGTCTTTTGACAGCTCTTTGGTTTTGCCCATGTTGGTAGTTAGACTTTTGACTGATTGTGGGGTGCACAGGTGCCTTTATGAAAGCTAACGACCTCAGACAGGTGCTACTAATTTAGAATCATGAGCAGAGTGGAGTTGGACTATTTAAAAGCGGAACAGCAGGTCTTGCTGGTCAGAAATCTGTCTGATAAGCAAGTGATCAAATACTTATTTGACACAGTAATATACAAATAAATTGTTTAAAAAATCGTACAATGTGATTTCTGAAATCTTTTTTTAGATTCCGTCTCTGACAGTGGAAGTGCACCTACGATGAAAACTTTGGACCCCCCCCATGTTTTCTAAGTGGGAGAACTTGCAAAATCACAGGGTGATCAAATACTTATTGACCTCACTGTATAATTGCCAGATCTTAAAATTTAAATGCTAATTTAAAAATGACAATCCAGCCAAATTCACTTTGGCTTTGCATTTTCTAAGTCCTAAAGTCCTAAATATGTGTCAAAATAATAAAAACGCTAAAGAAAACCACACCTGCTGGTGATTTACTTTCTATTTTCCATTTTCCAGTTTGCAGTTTCATTTTCAAGCTAACCAACAGCTTGAATATTAATCACCATTAAGGGTGCAAGACCTCATATGAAGTCATACCCTGGTTTAACATGTTATTCAGTTTTAAACAATTGTGCTGCCACTGCTCAGTTCTCTCATACTTGACCATCTATACTAGGATGGTTTATAAAAAAACACTCAGTTTTGACTAAAGGGCCAGACACCGAATGTTGACCTTGATTATTCATGATCGAACAGGAGACAGAAGTCAGACGACAGTAGAAAAAATCAGGAACTGAGTTTTATTTACAATGATGTGCATCAAGGGAGAGACAGCATGCTTCTTATAAGGATCCACCAGCTGCCATATGCGTGCATATTCATGGACGACTTACTGCAGTTGCCACACGTCCAAGTTTGTTTTCAGTGCTAAAAAAGTGTGTTATTGCAAAAGTGATGTTTGTCACGTTGTCACATTATGTCTGTAGGAAGACTACTGTCTTTCTTTCCCCAATTAGCCAACTAGATCAGGTGTTAGACTGCATGATGACCTTTAGTGTGTTCATATACAATATGGGGTCTGCCCCTGACTCAACTGAGGTAGCCCAGCAGCTGAAGGACACAGCCACCACCAACAACACACTTAATGTGGACACAAATGCCATCACCGTTCTCTGTAAGTTTCACACATTTTCTTTTGCCTTATTACCGACAGGAGTATTTTATATGACATGATACAATTGTATGTGACTGTAGCATTATATATGCATCGAAGCAAATGCACACACACATGAACTAACACAGAAAGAGACAGACCACAGATTCTTTTGTCTGTATTTTTTATAGGTTCTCCACAGGTGACACCCAATGCTCAATTTACCATCATCAATATGTTTATATATGTTCATATCCTTTATATGCATTGGAACATCACAAAAAGAACAAAAGCCACATTTCATATAATATGAACAGAACTTAATATTTAGTTGCACACCATTTGGTAAATAACTGAATCTAATTGCTTCCTATAACTATCAACAAGCTCCTCACACCTCTCCATTGTAATTTTGAACCTGTCTTCTCTTGCAAACTACTCCAGCTCTGGTTGAAAGGGTCCAAACAGCAGTTTTGGGATCTGTCCGCAATATTTCAATCGGATTTAGATCCGGACACATTGCTGGCCACTTCAGAACTCGCTAGTGTTTGCAGTCATTGTCCTGCTGAAACACCAATGGCCTCTGACATAGACCCAGCTTTCTGACACCGAGCCCTACACTGCGCTCTAAAATCTTTTAGGAATCTTCAGATTTCATGACGGCATGCACACAGTCAAGGCACACATTACCAAAGGCAGCAAAACAACCCCAAGACATTTTTGAATCTCCACCATATTTGATTCTAGATACCATGTTCTTTTCTTTGTAGACCTCATTTCATTTTCTACAAACAGCAGAAGGACGTGCTTTACCAAAAAACTGTGGTCTCGTCTATCCACAAGATGTTCTCCCAGAAGCATTTTGCCTTACTGAGGTACATTCTGGCAAACTCTTGTCTTTTATGTAAAGCACATCATTCTACTGTGTATTTTTGAATTTATCAAGGAATTTGATTTCACGTTTTCCTTTTCAGTGTTTATCAACCAAATCTGTCCTAATTTGTGTGATAATACACCACTTTTTTGTCTTTAGAGATACATTCCTGGCAAAAATTCTTATTTGCACAACTTGCTCACACACACTCATCCATTTTTTTTGCAATATTGTAAAGTAACAATGAGAAGTTAGCAGCACCCAGTTGTGTAACCTCCCATTAATCCTTAATGCTACTTAGACAACTGGTTTGTCTGCATAACATGCCTATTTCTGAAGTTAAGAGGTAATAACTGTCTTACTGTGTGAAAGGTATTGTTTTCGTACAATAAGCTGAGCTGAGACTAGGCAACTAGCCAGGATATGAGAAGTGGGTCATTTATTTTCTTGTTAAAAAAACAAATCTAGCAATGGTATGCACCAGACTTTCTACAAGTTGTAGGCTGTAGTCTAGGAGTATGGAAGTACACTATTTCAGTGGTTTTACTTTATTTTGTAATTTACAGTATTCTGTCAGTGTAGTATATTGTGGAACACAAAGTACAATTTATATACTAGTGTTTTGTTACCTTGTCACCTGTTCTTGCATTTTACACTGCAAAAAGGACAGTGGTCATTACATGGGTATTGCATCACTTGAGACTCTCATATATTGTCCTACTACAAAAAGTAATACATGTTGGCCTATAATACAGTAAATAAGGCAAATGTGTAAATGGAGTTGAATTTAGAGAAATGACTGATAAATGGTGAAGCATGAACAGTTATTCTCAGGAACAGTTTTTCTCAATTAAAAAGAAGTAATTAGGATTTATTTGGACACTATTAGGCACTTAGGCTTTTGGGTCTTGTTTCAATGAATATGCCATCTTTTCTAAATATTACTGAAGGAGCATAACTGCTCCTGTTGTACTACTGCCTTATAACTTACTTACTATAAATAAGCAGTAATTAGGAGTTTATATTGCTTAAAATTGTTATTTTTATGACCACAGACAATTGTTTTATCCTGCTGTAGCTAGTTGGAAGTCTACATTGTGTGGATCAGATAGTGTGAGTTATTCAGTTTTATTTAAACAGCGCCTTTTACAATAGTATTGTCTCATGGCTTTTACTGAGGGCGCACCCAAGAGCAACAGGGGCAAAGAAGACACTTTGGGCAGATCCACGACTCAAGGGGCTAACCCAACTGCCAGGGGTCATACAGGAAAATTACAATCAGTAGTCACTATGACAGACTACAAGTTGTCTGTGGTTTTAGCTAAGGTTCATAATAGTTCCAGAGTATTATCCCACTTATGGCTGGACAGTGTAGCAGTGGCCAGACATAGTGTTAAACTCAAGGAGTGAGATGGGTCATGGGGGTAACTACAAGGTCCATTTGACAGTGCCATTGTGAGGGGGGTCAGTCACAGAGCCTCAGGGAAGGGGAGTTGGTCCTGGCATGGGCCTCCCGTAGTGTAGGGTTGCAGTCCACTCAGGAGGGGAGGATGAGAGGAGTCCGCCGGAATGAGGCAGGGTTGACACTCAGCAGAGATGATTGTGGACAGAGGAAGCAAATGAATTAGGCCAGGCTCACACATCAGTGAGCAAATTTGTCATTTGTGCATACATATATGTATATAAATTATAGAGAGAGAGGGTAAGAAAGAGAAAGAGAGGCATGATGCATGAAGGTTTTGTGGTGACACTAGGCTATAGCAGCATAATTAAGGTATTTTGCATGCCAACCAAGCACCACTGAAGGTATGGTCAGTGGCCGCCATGCCTCACAACTGTGGGCAACAACAGAGGCAGTTCCTCTCAAAAGACCCATGAGAAGCGATGATTTGCCATGCACCATCCCTAACTATGGGAAACAGTAAAGAGGAAGGTTTTAAGTCTAGACTTAAAGGTATTGAGAGTGTCTGCTTGTCGGATGTGAGGGGGTGGGGGATTATTCTACAGGAGGGGTGCACGGTAACAAAAGGCTCTTCCTCCAATCGTAGATTTTTATATTCTTGGGATTACAAGAAGACCAGCATGTTGGGATCTTAGGGTTCTCGGAGGGTGGTAAGGGACAAGTAAGTCTTTAATATATGTTTGAGCATGGCCATTGAGGGCTTTGTTGGTTAGGAGGAGTATTTTAAAATCGATTTGACTTTTAATAGGGAGCCAATGTAAGGAAGCAAAGATAGGAGAGATATGTTCATATTTTTTAGTCCTAGTGAGTGTTCGGACCACGGCATTTTGTATTAGCTGTAGGTTTTTGATACAGGTATGACTACACCCAGAGAACAGAGCATTGCAATAATCAAGCCTGGAAGTAATAAATGCATGTATTAATTTTTCAGCATCTTCAAAGGATAGGAACTTTCTAACCTTAGCAACATTTCATAGGTGGAAGTTTTTAAAATATGTTTTACATGACTATTCAGAGAGAAGTCCTGGTCAATAATTACCCCAAGGTCTTTAACTTTTGTGTTACATGTCAGTGGAAAGCCACTAAGCTTTGGTAAAAAGGCAGAATGTTGTTCAGCTGTTTAGGGCCGATCATCATGACTTCAGTTTTATCTGAGTTTAAACATAGGAAATTATTAGTCATGCAGGATTTAATGTCTTGGAGGCAGATATCAAGTTTAGTTCTTGGCATGTAGTCATTAGGCTTCATGGAAAGGTAAAGCTGGGTATCATCAGCATAGGAGTTGAAAATAATGCCATGTTTCCTTATAACAGATCCCAAAGGTAACATGTACAGGGAGAATAACAGGGGTCCTATGCTGAGCTTGGGATGATGACTCATTATGAGCATGCACAAACAGGTAGTGACCAGAGAGGTACGATTTGAATCAGGCTAATGCAGAGTCTTTGATCCCTATCATGTGTTCATGCTCCAAGCTGTTTAGTTCTATTGTATGCCTTTGGAATTCGCCTCACAAAATAGTGAATTAAGAGTACAGTCACTGACGTTAGAGGACAATACGCAAAAGTGGGTGGAGAGTGATGCTTAAAAAAGAATCAATAGTGGAAGTAAAAAGAGCTCAGTGAGCCATAACAAAATTAATATTGGGCAAAATTCCATTGCAGACCCTTTTCCTATGCCTTAAAAAAGATTAACATTCTACATTCTCTTTTAAGGCGGTATTGTGCTGTCGCCCACCACATTTACCCAAATAACAAAACCCCTGGTTGGGCTATCTTGATGTTGTACAGCAAGAACAGTACTGATGACCTGTTTTGAAATAACAAAATTTTTAGAGCAAAACATTCTGGGACAACAGGAAGCATAGCAAGAAGCATTAGCATAATGTGCTGTTGTGGTATAACGTATGCTTGTTAGAATTTGTTATGACTTGTGGTCTTTGTAGGCATGTTGCTCAATTGACAGTTATAGTCAAAAACACACAAAGAGCACAAAAACATGTAAAGAAAAATTTAAGTAATTAAAAATAACAGTACAGTTCAATTTCATTATGGCAGCAATGCATCTCTGGTTATTCTAATTTGGTGCCTTAGCCATAACTATGTCCCGTCATGCAGACTCTAGCTCTACCAAAGCAACCAAAATGACAACAGAATTGAATTTCTTTTCATGCTTTCTCTTAAAGGAAAATGAAATGACTGACGAAATAGTCTAATGAAACAGTCATGAATGCTTTGTACAGATGCTATGAATGTATGAAACATAAAAAATGTACCTTGAGTTATTTATAGAATGATTATTGTAATAATTATTTTCCAGTTCTCTAGCAATGGAGCTTCATTGTGATAAGGCATCATCAAGATCATGAATATTAAAAATATTTTCACATTTTAAAGACTGACGAAGATAGATAGATAGATAGATAGAAAAATACTTAATATAGATGTAAATGTTTAAATAATTATTTAATATACATGTATGAGTTCATTTTAAAATTTGCAGCATGTTCATAGAAATACAGAGGCTGTCTATGTACAACCAAAGAAATACAGAGGAAAATAACAGGGTGTGTTTTTGAATTTCAGTTCATCAACAAAATCTATCCTAATTGTGTGTGATAACATGCCACTTCTTTTTCTTCAAAGATACATTCCTGGCATAAAATCCATTATTTGCAACAATGTCAAGTAACAATGAGACTTACAAGTACCCAGTTATGCACCAAATCATTAACCTTCGTCACTGACTCCACCTGGAAAGCTGGTCTGAAGGCATAACACGCCTATCTCTGATATTCAGAGGTACTGACTGCCTTATTGCATGAAATGTATTGTTTTCATTCAATAGGTGGGGCTGAGTTTGATTGTGTGGACAACTTAGGTATTATAAGCAGATTACGGACAATCTGCGTAATAGCAGACCAAAATAGAATTAGTAGGAGGGCGGAATTCCTTAACAACACTCTTAAATGGTCAGCATCTTCTGCTCCACAGTCAAACAATTCAAACACTTGGAGAGGACTCCGAGTATTGAAACTTAAGGACTTTCAACACTTTCAAGGTACTTGTTATCACTTCTTCTACATACTTTTAATACAATTTTAATACATTTTCAGCTTTAATAGTAAGACTCTTTTAAGGTGTATATTTTATGTGTTTAGGAATGTTTTAATTACAAAAATTATGTTGACTATAGTGTCTTCCCGCATGATTTACTCTGAAACCTAGATTTTCAATTATTATTATTTCCTATGACTTATTTCAGTTTATTTCTAGTGACTGTATAGCCTGCTTTAATTATGGATTTGCAGAGTTTCAGCAAATTTATATAACTCAAAAAGTCAACATGGCTTTGAATTCATATTTAATATGGTCATTTCCTGCCTGGATTGTGGCTTTGTGTTGTAACGACCTCGTTCTCATTTCAGATAAACTGATAGCCATGTCCATCTTTATGCTGTCCACAGGTTAGTGATATTCCTTTACGTTTCATTTGCATTGCGCAAGTAATTTTACCAATATTAGGCTGTATATATTTGAAGGCAGCTTATCCACATGCTATAACATGTTATTAAACTTAAAATAACAGCAGCGCTGCCACTGCTTAATGCAGAGCATCTATACAAGCATCTGTACAAGTATGATGTACAGAAAGATTCTACCTAAAGGGCTGCAAAAAAAATGCTGGGTTGGTTTTATCTCATGTGCTTAGTTACAGTACGTAGTAATCCATTGTAATACGTATATTTCTTTGATCAGGCCAAACCACTTCATACCGCTACATATGCTCGATATTATGTCTTGATAATTTGAAAGATGGTTGAAATAAAAATCTGAGGATGAGCATTAGGTTTTGCAGTGGACAAAGAACTCATCCTGTCTGTGTGTTTGCATATTCGTGGACCATACACTCCAGTTGCCAATTGGTCCAACTTTGTTTTCAGTGATGAAAATGTTGTCACAGTTGAACTAATTATCATGTCTGTGCCAGTCAATTAGCTGTTTAAATCAGGTGTTGGACTGCTTGGTAGCCTTAAATGACATTGTGTTTATATAAAAATAGCTTGTGTATTCATGGATTATTAACTGATAACAATTTGTCTGCTGCAAAAATGATGTTTGTCACATTTGAACTGGTTGTCATGTCCATAGCAAGACCACTATCATTTTTCCCATCAATTAGCCATCTAAATAGGGTATTGGTTGGCTTATAACCTTTTATGTGTACATGTAAAGATAGATAGTTGTTTAGTATACATGATAAACAAGACTTCTCTCCTGTACAGGTGTCCTTGCTCTTCTACTGTGTATCCCTATTAAGGGTTTACCAAGCCAGTCTCATAACTCTGAGTTCTACAGAGACCTGGAAGTGTCACACCTCCGGCTGAGTCAAAGTGACTCTAGGCCCAGTTTGGAAGAAAATGTAATGTTTGCAGAGGATTCTGAATTCATATTGGTTACCTCAAAGGGCCACAAAAGCGAACTGCCTACTCCTGAATCTGGAAAGAAGATTGCCGCTTCAGGGAGGCTGTCACTAAAACGACTCCCACGGGCAGTCATAGAGGAAGGTTCAGGACAATTTGAAAGTAAGCAGGCAAATCTCTCCCTGATTCCAAGTGTTAAAAGAATGGTGTTAAAATCAGTTTAAAAGAGTGCAGCTGATTTTACTGTGTAGGCCTTATCTGCACAGATTTCATAAAATGATTGTATTATCTTATTCTGCAGCCACAACAACAGCCACAACTACAACTGCAGCAACAACAACAACCACAACTACAACTGCAGCAACAACAACAACCACAACTACAACTGCAGCAACAACTACAACTGCAGCAACAACAACAACCACAACTACAACTGCAGCAACAACTACAACTGCAGCAACAACAACCACAACTACAACTGCAGCAACAACTACAACTGCAACAACCACAACCACAACTACAACTGCACCAACAACTACAACTGCAGCACTCACAACAACAACAGCAACATCTGTAATAAACACTCCCCGCTACATGGTGGCACTGAACCTTGTGCTGAACCAACTCTACACTTCTGATTACAATAATCCACAAAGTGCTGCCTACCAGTCATTGACAGCGTCCATCATTAGCTGGGTAAGGCTATTTGACGTATACTGGGCATGATTTTGTCACCTCATTGCGATCACCTAAACATAAGAACTAAAATTGTTATCTTCTGTGTGATTTTCTCATGCTAATGAAACTGCACTGCATGAGCATGTCTTTAACATAGGCTTTAAAACTGTATTAGTTCCCACTGTAATGATAAATCTGTGTTTCACAGTCCACACCAATCTACCAAAATAAGTATGGGTCAAGGTTCCACAGAGTTGTCATCATTGCACTGAGGTAGGTTACACGTTTCTTTCCAGCATCAGGTGTTTTTGCATGTATAAGGACAGCTAGTTATCAAAGTCATGCTTTCAGCAAATGTTAACACCTACTCCTGTTTTGCTTTATTCAGGCCTGTGAGCCGTTTTCGTCAGGACAGCACAGAGGCCGAGTTGGAGGTTGAGTTTGATCAAAGCGTGCCAGAGGTGGCCCCCGATTCAACTGAGGTAGCCCAGCAGCTGAAGGACGCAGCCACCACCAACAACACACTTAATGTGGACACAGATGCCATCACCGTTCTCCGTGAGTTTCACAGATTTCAACTTCACTTATTAACAACAGGAGCATTTTATATGAGCAAAGACACACACATACACTAACAGACAGAGACTCACCACAGATTTTATTGTCTGCATTTCTTATAGGTTCTCCACAGATGAAACCCAATGCTCAATTTACCACCATCAATGAAACCTTTAGCCTCACCCTGGCTACCATGAATTCGACCTCCTACCGCGACAGGACATCCATAATCAAATCAGAGGTGAGTTTGTCAGTTGTGGCTTCTAGTGTTATCTGTGAAATAGCACCTTCACCCAACTCTGTCTCTCTGCCACAAGGCCTCACTCTTGTCTTCTTGCTGATCTTCCTTTACAGCTGGAGCCATTTTTCTTTGAGGATTATTCCACAGACTTTGTCTCTTTGACACCAACAACGTACACGTAAGTGTTGACTATTACAAATATTTAGTTATGCTTATCTCTTCACCACTATGTCCATAAAGTATTGTAATTGATAAAGGGTGACCATAAGACCTCATTCATAACACTCCATAATCACTGATATAAGTCTATTACATTAGAGTGCTGCTGATGTTATGCTGCAACATGTACATACCCTTAAAACTTTAACTATCCCAAGGTATCACCAAACTCACTCTACAACTTCAAAACACTTCATAGCTATATTTCAGTGGTAACACAGACTTAGTTCAATTATCATGAGATATTACAAATACTTCCTTACCTTCTATAAATGTGTTTACAATGATACAGTGTTTACACAAACTCTTGCAAAACCACAGTTAGTTGTGCAACTACAATGTTATCAACCCATTAGGTGAAACACTATTAATTAAACACTGTTCTCTTTCTTAGTGATGGAACAGTTTACTCCAGCTCCATTGTGACCCAGTCAGATTTGTGGTTCACATACAACGCCACATTACCAAGTGATACAGCCATATACAACACCATGCTACGAGCAGCACGAAGTGGCAACCTGACTTTTACCATCATTACTGTCAATGGCACAGGTGAGTTTTTATGAGTGATATCTAGCCTCTCCTGTGTTTTGCAAGCATGCTTGAGGGACTCTTAAGGGACTCCTGTCAATGATACTCAATACGTGTACAGCCTTTAAAAAAAGCATGTAACTTTAATTGTCATCGCATCCATTAACATTTTTCCAGCTTCAAATGTTGATAAGTGCATGTTTTGAAGCCTCACTCTTGCCTGTTCCAACATGTGGACTTACAGTAAAAAAAATCTATAATTACTTTCGGCCTTTTTTAAGAATGTTGATCACCTGACCTTATCTCTCTGTTGCCTTGCAGTTGTCAGCACAAACTCAGGCGTCGTCACCAGCAGGATCAGCCTCCTGACCACGTTCAGCCTCACTTTCCTCTCAGTGCTCGTCACACGGCCCTGGTAGATGCCAGGTGTGGTTGCCTGCCTGCTTGCCACCTCCCAACCCTCCTAGAGATACTGTACATGAAGGAAATGGGTCTCCTTTTGCCTGCCACTTCCCCACCCTCCTACTGATACTATCCATGAAGGAAATCCTCCTTTGGCAGGCATTACATTTGCACAGACCTGATGTACTGAAGGTGCAGCTGCAGGTGCAGGTGAAGGTGCAGGTGAAATGGACTTTTTTGGTTTTGTTGCCATAAGCAATTGTTATAATGTGTGTTTTATCATTTTTATAACCATATGTCCATAAAAAGAGTTCGTTATTTATAAGTATATTTCTTTCTATGAATTTATTAGATGTAGCATTACGAGAGGAATGTGGATATCTTAAATATTTAAAAATTAAACGTGTGTGATATTGTGCGTGTGTGTGTGTGTGTGTGTGTATGTGTGTGTGTGCTGACTGTGCTGTATAACTAGCTGGCTGTTTGATGCTTGTGTGTAACTCTGATATTCTTCAATATCTGTATCATAAAAGGAGAGTATTTGAGGGATATCACACAAAGTATAATTTAATCATAGCTATTGCACTTTAAGCTGTTGAAATTGCCTGGTGCAGTTTTATGCCTCTGACGTAAATATTTATATCATAAATGAACTGTGATAACTATAAACTACTTAAATACTATTTGTTCTGTTGTTATTATCTGTGGAATACAGTCTCATACAGGTCTACACAGTATTTAAAATATTCTGCTTATTTTAACTTTGCATTTCCATCTACTTTACTCAAACTGTACCTTATTAGAATCCAGAGTTCATTCATTCACTCTAGTGAATATAATATCCATATCCACTTGGAAATTTTAAAGTTTCCAGTCAGAATTTCTAATTTGAGTGGTCACAATGCTTTGGATTGGATAAAAACCTGGTTAATGGCACTGGTTGTGATAGTCCTATAGCCTATACTGCCCATACCACAGAGATATGCAACAGGTCCTCAGAGCTTGTGCAGGGGACATGCTATATAATGCCAATTTCTATTTTTTTTTTTTTTATTATTTTGTTGTTGTTTTTTACACATTACGTTCATTTTTTTTACATGTATTTTTGCTACAATTACTGCACATACTACTTGCATTCTTGTAAATTCTACTAATTGTCCAACATAAACACATCAACACCTTTATAATCAGACAAATTGCTAATCTATTTAGCCTTTAGTGTAGTGTCCTCTGACCTTTCTTAGCAAGGGGTTTACATTTACATTTACATTTAGGCATTTAGCAGACGCTTTTATCCAAAGCGACTTACAAAAGAGGATAACATTCAAGCTACAACACAATGAACTAACAAGGAGTGCATATTGCTAACATAGAATCTGCACTGTTTTAAGTTGAAAGTGCAATAGTGTAACACAGTGTAGAAAAATTTAATTATTAAGTGCATTCTCAAAGTTTACGCCAGGAGATATTCTTGGAGGAGCTTAGTCTTCACAAGTTTCTTGAAGGTGGAGAGGGTATCAGTTGATCTGGTAGCACTTAGGAGGTCATTCCACCAGCGCGGAACCAGATATGAGAAGAGTCTGGACTGACCTGCACAAGGTGTTGGCCATGCTAGAAAACGTTCCTTAGAGGAGCGTAGCGGTCGTCGGGTGACATAGGGCTTCAGAAGAGTATTCAAGTAGATGGGAGCAGAGCCATCATTCACCCTGTAGGCCACCATAAGTGCCTTGAATTTAATGCAAGCAGCTAAGGGCAACCAATGAAGTTCAATGAACAGAGGTGTGACATGTGCCCTTTTTGGCTGGTTAAAGACCAGACGTGCAGCTGCATTCTGGATCATCTGTAGCGGTCTCACTGCAAGGGGTTTGCTGTGTCTGGCTAGCTTACCCCTCAAGCCAACGGGACTCAGAAATTTGTATGTCCACCATGGGTCTAAAGAATATTTTTGTCACTGTCTTCTGTCTTGGCTCTGTTGCTGACTAGGAACAGGTCTAGATTCCAGCGCTGAGGCCATTGTGTTGTTTACTGTTTTGCATGTAATACGTTCACTTCCATTTCCCACAATCCTTAGTCACAATGTAAAACAAAATACACCAAAATACATTGCTATTCACTTAACTGATTATTTAATGATCACTATAACATGTTGTCAATAATAATTCAAACATTTCTGTGTACTTACAGCCTCTATAGTTGCCTATTTAATTGGATGTGCTTTAAGAGTCCACCATTGAGGAAGAGTGAGTCTCATTAGGTTAATACCAACTTAAGATATGAAAGCTGGGCGCAATGGAGTACATACATCGTTCTTAAGAAGAAGATTGACTGACTTGTAGAGTAGACTGGTGGGCAATCTCAATGAACAAATGCTGGGCTTTGGATTGCCATGGGCCTGTACGCAAGTCCAGTTCCTCCTTACCAATAGTAACGCCACTGAAAGAGACAGTAAATGCAAGTTAATGGAAGACACAGCAGACACAAACGAATGCTCAAACTGACACACTCACACAGATCACAGCTACCCTTCCCACATACATAGACAACCTCACATACACAAAACCACCCCTCTGCCCCTAGCTTTGACAGCTATAGTGCCATCCTCCAAGTTTGCATATGAACATACGCACACAAGACACACATATAGATATACACACACATACGCAAATAGACAGGTGTGTGCACATGCACACATAGACACACACATACAATAATAAAAGCTCAACAATACTCAGATAATATCTCATGTTATTGTGGTTACCTGATAACTACATTGTAATTTGTGTGTTCCCTTTAACGACCAGAGTGCCTCAGGAGCAACATTTCAGAAATATATAGGCTGACCTAAATGACCCAAAAATGCCAATTCATCTGAAAAGCATCATGAAAAGGATGTCTTCCATCAATAGAAACCTCCATCAATAGTATTTTTCTCTCAAGTAATGTCTTGTTTTCTAGAGGGTTACATCATTTTTGTTAACCATAACTGCATCAGAAATTCACTTGAGTTGGTACTGATTGACATACAGTGACTCAAGCACTGATTCAGCACAGACCCAAAGGAATGTGTGAGAATGACTGATTTAAAAACTGGCAAAAATTGAGCATTGTATCATACAGTGCCTTAGGAAAAGACAATATGTAAAAGAAAGTGGCTCTTAGAGGACCATGACAAAATTTATATTGGGCCAAAATTGCATTGCACGCCTTTTTCCTATGCCTAAAAGAGAATGAGCATTCTACTTTCTCTTCTGAGGTGGCATTGTGCTATCGCTCACTACATCTATCCATAACAAAACCCCTAGTTGGACCAACTTGATGTTGTACTGTTGTACAAACAACGCTGATGACCTAGTTTTGAAATTACATTATTAGTGCAAAAAATTCAGTGACAACAGGAAAAATTCTGTTCTTAGGCGCAAAATGTTATAATGTGATGCTGCCCCTATATGTAACTGCAACAGATTAGTATAATATTCTGTTATGGTATTAATACAATAGAAGCATGATAGAATTTGTTATTACTGTCGTGGAAAATCACCTCGACGTAGCAAAACCCCAGAATCAATGTCCTAACGCACCTGGCACACTTGGTCAAAAACTAAGAACTTGCTGTCCACAAGTTGGAGTAGAGTTGTTGACAAAGACTTTATTCACAATACTAGCAAAGTATACAAGAGACAATTGCCTCACAGTATAAGTGCGTAGTAGAGTGAAGGAGATCCACTGCAGATAGGATACCGTTTACCTTGAGAGTTGATCAAGCTCTAGCTGGCCTTTTCTAAGCATCTGCTTTTATACTATTCGAATCACCCAGAGACCCCCCTGATTTACCTGTGTCATATTAATTAATCAGGGGGCCCTGGTCTGATTCATATTGGTGGATTTTTCTACCCATTCTGTTATTTAAAAAAATATTATTCTTCCTAGCTGGGCTTTTAGTTTTGACGTGTATTCCTTATGCTGGGCTTTTAGTTTGATATGTATTCCTTATGCTAGGCTTTTAGTTTGATCTATATTTTCCTCTATTCAGTGGTTCTCATGTAAACACTACCCATTCGCACAGCAGACCCTATTCACTGGACCTTCCTCGCATGTCATGGTACTCACTCAATGTATAACATTCTTCAAACAACACCTCTTCCAGATTGAGGTATCCTAGGCTCCGAAGCATCCCCCTGCATTAAGTTTTGCTCGTCACCTAGCCTGTAAAGGCCTTCCCTCTGCTCTTGAACTGTCTAGGACCCCATGTCCTTTGAACTATCCAAGTCTCTATTCCCTCTGTCTGAACTACCTCGGTCTCCTAGGTTACCACTGACATGTTACAAACAACACTCCTTTCATATGTTAGTATAAGCATAACACTCTGAAGTGGTACTACCATATATGTATATAGTGAATGAAACTCTCTAGATAATAATGTCCACATACTCCCCCCTTTGTGGCTTTGAAGAAGCCACACCTATAAGGCCACATGAACAAATACTATACAATCAGGTGTGCAGTTCACTTTGTCTTTTTTTTTTTTTTTATATGGTAACATGCATACACACCTGCAGCTAGAAACGCAAAGCAGTAATAGGTAGGAGCAGGGATATGTGCCACAAGAAATGAACGGTACGGGGCCACCCACCTCAAGATTCTCTAACAATTCTATGACAAGCTACTACTTAAACAGGACAGTGATCAGTGCACTGTACCCTAGGTAACACTTGCCACCCCTATTCATTCATCAGCACCATTCACATCCGTGTGGTACCAGGAACCAAGACTGATAGGGCCTGAGACTGTACTACCCTCTTGCTTCCTGAAGATCAACCTGTACAGACAAATAAACAGCAAGTTACTGCCACCAATATACCCGCACCCAACAGCAACTTAAGAATCCAGCCTATGACTGTGGTCCCTAGGGATCCAAACGTGTTCCCCATCCAGCCCCAAGCAGATGTAAAGAAAGATCCTATGCTAGACACATCAAGGCCGTCAAGACTGGGACCTTCTCCTGCATTACTGTGGGTCTCATCCCTTTATCTCCTAAGTTGGTTCATGGCCTCGTGGAATGTACTGTCAGAGCTACTGTCCTCGGGGATGTATGTGCAGCAGGTTTCCCCCACCACAGCACATACTCCTTGCCAACATGCAGTCCAACACCATTCTGTTCTCCAATGTCATTCGGGTGTTGGCATCCAATCTCACGGCCAGAACTTCTACCCTGTCATTCAGAGCATTCAAAGCGTCCATGGTGTACTTCAGAAAGTGCATTTGATTATAATAAATATAGTTAATCCATCTTGTATTCTCTGAGATCCGGAGTCCTGTTCCAAAAAATGGGAGGGCTCCAGGAAGCCCGCCAGTATGTGGTCCTGTGCCATAAATTCCTTTGGAACATCCTGGCTGAATCCCGGAGCTAGGTTATCTTTGAAAATGTCCCGTGGTTCTCGGATCTTAATGTTTGGACCCTGGGTCGTGGTATTTCCTTCTTGGGAGAAGGGTAGGATGTGGGTGGTCTGGACAACCCTCACCCAAGCTAGTTCTTAGGCAGAGTCTTTTGTACTCCATATTACTTCCCGGTACATACCTTCCAGTGGGGTTTCCTGTTCTATAAACCCCTTAAATTCAGCCTGGTATGCAGTTGCACAATGTTCATCGTTTCTGAAGCTACTACACCAGGCTTCCTTCTTTTTCCATGCATCTTCACAACACCTTTCAGGAGATAGCCACCTTTTCTCGACTCTCCTCCATGTACTCTTACAGGGGCCTGTAAACTCCCCTACCTCCACCCAGTTCCTACTCTCACCTAAGGGTCCGCCTTCAGCACTTTGTCCCTTGTAATATGATGATTTTTCTCCAATTATACATTCATATCCTGCGTTCCAATCAATCTCATACTCCGTGATGTGTTCATTCTCTGTGGCCCTTAGGTTTGGAAATGACCTTTCGCAGGCTTCTTTTCTCTTTGCTGCTTGCTGTAAGACGTGGGCGGCATGGATTGCATATCTAGCTGCAGTTTCTACTGTTTTCCCTTGCCCTGGGTTTCCCATCTCCAAGATACATCTTCAGTATGAGACTGTACCTCATCTCTTTTCCATCTCCATTTCCGTCGACAAGTTGCCTGGAAGTGGTATTGTTATGGGTCTAGGTATCTGTCATATATAGCACATATAACACATATATAGCAGTTTCCTTTGGGATATATTGATTTGGCTGTATATGTAGCCCATCGTTGACTCCAGCCAACTTTCCAGTGTCTTTCCCGGTTGTGCCTTTGGTTCTTTTCCTTTCAACGATCTTGGTCTCCTTCTTATAGACCCCCTTCTTCGGTCCTGGGTCTCTTTGGTTTCCTTAGTTTTGGTCTTTACTATCACGTCTGTTCCTTTGCCGCTTCCAGGGTTCTCTTCGCCTCTTACCAAACAGTAATACTGTCCTGTATCCTTCTTTTCCAGTTCTAATAATATCAAAGTTACTGTATTCTGAGTTTTATTAATCATCAGTTCGGTTTTAGAGTCTATCAGTAAACGTTCTCCTTCTTTTGCCGTAGTAAGGTTGACCATTGCTATTGTCGTGAAAGAACTTCCTTTTTCTAATTTCTGATCTGGTGTATACCTACGCCATATCACCTCGTTGGATCATGCTGGGTAGTTGCAGGGAACACTTATGCTCTGTCCTTCCTTCCCTTCTATCTCGGCTGGGACATCAGGCATTACTTCCAGTCCTCCTTGCTCCTGTTCATTATCGTGCCACCCTTGCATAATGCTTGTCCTCGCTTCAGGGCCTCTGGAGTGTCTATGGTGGCTCCAATATTTGTTCCTGAACTCTCATAGTCTATGTACAATCTCTCTGAAGACTCCTCAGAGTCATAGTCTATGGGTTGAACACCCATGCTCAGTCTATTCATCATGGTCATCGTCTGTGGAGGGTTCAAGTTCTCCCCAGTCGACTCCTGGAAAGCTGTACTGATACTTGGATCCTGACCCCCGTCCTTTCCCTGAGGGACCTGGTTGGGGCGATCTGTCAGGTTCACCAAGAGGCTGCTGCTCTGGCACGTCTTCAGCCCCGTAGCCTGTTTCAGGGCTGTAGAGGTCTGCGAAGAACTCTTCCAATACATCGTTGGTGTGAGAGGTCCTGGGGTCATAGAGCTGTTCCAGATATCCTCCACGGACGCAGGGCTGTACTCCTTGCTGTTCTTCTCCTGGTAGCCATAGGTCATCTCCAATTGTGAGGAGCTCTGGCCCATGTTCCCCCTCGATGGAGCGATGTCGATCTCTGGCCGAGTCAACGGTAACTCTGGTCTCCTTCCGTTTCAGGATGAAGCTGGTCTCGGGACTCTGAATGTGTGGCACTCGCTGCCCCCCTTTTTTGCCTTCGCCTCTGGTTCTCTGGGACTTCTGGGCCTTCTCCCTCACTGTCGCTTTCGTCCCCACTGTCGGTCTGGGCCCACAGGGCTGGTACGGCTCTTGACCTCTGTCGAACAGCCTTTTTTTTTGTAGTCGCAGTTTTTTTTATCCACAGGGCGGCAACAGCCCTTGTGGCACCAGTTGTGGCTCGGGTGGAAGCCGGACCTGGTTGTACTCCTTCACCCCCCTGTTGACTTGGCCCCGCTCTGGGTTCATCTGGATCACCACCTGCTGACACAGACTGGGGAGAGAGAACACAAGGCACCCCAGGCATGTCAGCCCTAGGGCGTACAGCAGGAACCGGCAACCCCTTCCGGGCTGCAGTCCGATCCTCATCTGCTGCCCCCTGGGGTCCACCACCATCATTGTCCTCGCTGCCTCTCACATGGGGTCCTTGGTCCCCGTCATCCTGTCCTCGTTCACCTTCTGGTCTCTGTGCCCTGAAACAAGAATAAGGTGATACCACATATTTGAACCTTCAACTCTTACCACTCTGGGGGTAGCTTGTGCCACTTTGTATGCCTCTCAGCTCTGGAGTCCAGGCAGGATCGTTTGAACACCTCTAGGTAAACGTAATCGCCTGGCCGGATTGGCCTCCTCTCCTCCTGGACGCTCTTCCCCAGCCGGCTTTCTCTTGCCTTCTGCTCTTTGAAAATAGTTTTATGAACATGAGAAAGTTGTCTAATATACTCTTGGATTTCTCGGTTCTGGTTTTCGAGACTTGGGCCTCGTCCGTTTCTGATCATAGGGGCTGGCATTGCCCTCCCTGTGAGCATCTCATGAGGTGTCAAATGGGTGGAGCGTTTTTTCTCACTCCGCATTTTCATCAGAGCTATGGGCAGGGCATTCACCCAGTTCATGCCCGTGCTCTGGCAAATTTTAACATTTTGTTTTTCAATGTTCAATTTGCCCTTTCTACCATCCCCTGGCTCTGGGGGTGATAGACACATCCATACCTTACCCTCATGCGCATTTTGGGGGTTAGCTTGCATAGGCTGAATTTCGTTGCGCATATACTCAGTGGCTACTCAGTAATATGCACCTGCTCAGGGCCAGCGGGAGGCACAATCCTCACTTGAACAGTCCTCCCGTCCTCCATTATGGCATCTCTAGTGGGGCACTGTAAGGCTACAGGGTAATCTGCAGAATTCTTTCAGACGTACGCCCTGTCCAGCGCTCACAGCAGTGTGAGCAACATGTTGGGCATTTTCGTCTCTGACATAGACCACAATCGGGTGGCATAAGGTCATGTAGGTGTACGTCAGGACAATGTGTACACCATAGACACTCTTTCCCCTTTTACTTCTCAGGACATGGACTTGGGCACTTGATCATGCCACCTTGGTTGTATGCTATCTCATGTTGTCGTGAACGTGGGAAGGCAATGAATACAAAATTGCCTCACTTGGTGTCACAGGATGATGCTCTGCTAATCGAACAATAGCTTTATGATCTACCAACGCCTTGAGTGGGGAGAGGGTAAGTTTCTTTGACCACTAAGTCTAAGTAATGGGCTAATATCACTGCTTGGCGAGGGTTAGGTATCAGGATATCAATTAGGCTGTCACCCTTAAATTCCTCAGCTGCTTCAAGGAATGCAGCCATACTGATAGTAGGATCATGGCCATTGTTGCCACATCCAAACAGAGTCATAGTGATAAGTTATGTTGCATTATCACTGCAGTCTTCACACACTCTTTGGTATAGGTCTTGAAGCACACCTCGCGGGGTGTTCAGCGCATCAATCACATACCAGGGCACTATGGGAATGTGGACAATACGAGAGTACTTGTCCTCCAACTCATAGGGACCTGTCACAAAAATCTCCCCAGGTTTCAAGGGCCCCCCCTTTGCTATTCTCTCGTCACATTCCCTCTGATATTGTTCCCCAGCCAACTTTCTAATGGCTAGAGCCATTCCCCCACCATTCATCAGGCGATCATTTGTTGGATTTACCAAAGTGGCCTTCAGGCCAGGTGAGTATGCTTTGAACTCACGGTCTAATACCCTGATGTCTTTAGCGGTTTCTCTTGTCAATATGCCCCGTCTGACAGGTATATTTGTTCTGCAATCTTGAACCTTGGCCGAATCAGCATATCGACGCCTTTCCTCCCTTGTTGGGAGGAACTCTGGTCCTTCCCCACGAGACTCTAAGTATTCTTCTAAGTATTCATTGTGGGGATATCGCCTCACACAATTTAGTTGCACACTCAGGGCAGTCTCCTCTCATGCAAATTGCACATTCTATTGGCTCAGCGTGGTGTCGATGGTTTACATCATCAAACCACTTAGAGCACCATTTACACTCATGTCCCGTGGGAAACGGGCATGGTGCTGGACACTGAACTCGCAGGCCATCTTTTCCCATGATGTGCCAGTTGATAGTATGAGTCTGCATGGCTATTACGCCTATCGCAGGCTCAGATTACTTTGGCCTGGCTCGCAGGCCAGCCTCCTTCGCAACCTCATCTGCCTTCGCGTTTTCCAGGGTGACATAATCCTGCCCTTTGCTATGTGCCTTGCATTTGCAATTAGCTAATCTCCTGGGTAGCATCATTGCCTTTAGCAATTGTTGTATATGATGCAGATGCTGTATAGGACTGCCATCTGACTTCTTGTAGCCCCTTTGTTTCCATTGGGCTCCATGCACGTGACAAACATTGTGAGCATAAGCACTGTCTGTATGGATGGTTACATCCTTGACTTCTCCTAATTGACATGCCGCTGTCAATGCCTTCAATTCGGCTAGCGGAGCTGAACATGGTTGTTCGCATGGCTCGCTCAGAATTATTTCAAACTGGGGTGCCTTCCACTGTATCACGCTATACCCTGCATGTGTCTTATTATCATAGTTATGGCTGGATCCATCCACAAAGTAAATCACTCCTTCCTTTAATGGCTCACTCTCCAAGTCTTCCCAAAGCTTGGAAAACTCCAGTGAGTCGTACTCTGGGGGAACATAGTCTGCTGGGTTGTTACATACCCTGATTGTTACATCTGGGCAATATGTGAGATTGTAATAGCGAAGCGGCCTCTGCGGGGTAAGACAAAACTTTCCCTGTTCTGCCAATTGAACTACTGCTTGTGTAGATCCCATCGTAATTGCTGATGCTTTCACATATGCAGAATATACTGCCTCCAATCCCTGGATTTATATTTATTAATTTCTTTTATTGTCTTACTATCTGCTATCTGCTATTGTCTTGCTATCTTTTCTTATGTGATTCTATTGAGTCCCCTCAATTACTGTTATTCCAGCTGCTATTCCCTTGATCCAATTTCTGATCTATTCCCCCAGAGACAGTTATCACTAGTCCCACAATAAAGACTATGCTTGCTATTATCCAACCAACTATTAGACAGTGAAATATAAACTTTTGGAATGGATCCGCCATCTGGATTCACTGTCTTATTTTACTCTCTATCCCTAGTCTTCTTGTTCAAATTCCCACTTTAGATAATTCAGCACCCCTCTTGAGGGTCTATATTTTATTTCAAAATCAGTTCCCTTCTCTATGTCTGTCACCTTTATCCAAAATTTGTTTTTTCCTTCTTGCACTATCTCTATCTTTCTCTTCTTTTCTGGAATTACTACTTCCACATTTTTCATTTGTTTTTTATTTTTTTAATCACTCATATAGTCTCACTCATTAGTTTATTTCCTTATAATCTGTTTTATTATAATCCTCTATTCCTTTCTCCTATCTTGCTTTCCTCTAACCAGACTTCCTGCTTTATTAACAATGGGCACACCTTTTAATCAGTTTTTCTTTATTATTTTTTCATGTTGAATCAAGGCATACAGACAGTATAGCTCAAGGTTACATTTCACATGCATATGCAAATCTCTATCAAATTTTCATCAATTGAATCTTTTAATTATTTATTTCAGCATAAAAACAATTATCCTGGGAGAGCAGAGGTTACACACATCTGTACTTCCTTTTTGAGCCACCCTCCCTACACAGTTGACCCATTAAAGCATTTCTTATTTGATCATCAACTTGGAGTATCATGCATGCTCCTTCAACAATGCGTTGGAGGGCCTGCTCTTTTCTTTCTGTGGTGAGTTCACTTCTTCTTTCCCTGTCCTCATTTCTTGCCCTAATATAAGTACAGTAATCTCCACTGCCCAGTTGGATTTTCCAATCACTTTTTTCTCTACTGACTGGGATCCCCCTATCTTTTTCTAAAAACTCCTTTCCTGTTCTCTTTTTTCTCTGGGTTGCTCAGCTGTTAAGATTTGTTTTCCCCACTCTGTTAATTCTTTTATATCTCTGTCAATTATTTTCTCAAGCACTTCTTCTATTTCTTCATTAGCCAGAATTCCCTTTATTCTTTCTTTTAATTCTTCTAACCTTGTCTCCACTATTGCTTCAAAGCACACTAATTTCTTCTCTAGATCATGCTCCTCATCTCCCTTTTCTCTGTCACTCTCAATGTCACTTTCTACACTCTCAGGTTTATTCCTTAATGAGAGTGAGTTTCCCCCTTGCTCCTCTGCTTCAGGCTCCTGCTCTCCTTCACTTTCTATTGGGGAAATATATCCTACTCCTTCTTGTTCAATCTCACTATCACTATCCCAGCAGTTGTTAATAGTTTCCTGTCTTTGTTCAAGCTCTCCCGTCCTGCTCTTTTTCCTCCACAAGAGGGCAGTCACGCTCTACTAATGGAGATCCGCACTCAGAGCTGAATGAAGCTCTGGTTGAGTCTTCTGACCCCGTGAGTGATGTGGGGGAATAATCTGGCTCACTAAGCTCTCTATCAGGGTAGCGGGCAGAGTTATCTGGCAGCCAGGTCTGTGCTGATTCTTGGGGTGGATAGGAGCGACAATCTTCAATTTCTGCACCACTCTCACACATCCACTCAGTCACTCTCCTCAACACTTAATTCGCTGGCAACAGAAATCCTTCTTCAAATGCAAAGACTTGTGGGTGTGACTCAATAGCCGTCAAAGTGAAGGTTCTTCTAGCTCGTGCTTTTAATGCAGAGGGTTGTCTCAAGCTCATCTAACTTACGGGCGTCCCCGTAGACAGACAAAGAAAAACATTCAAACATTCGTTTAGGTTTTTTGCAATTTCCACACAGCATATTACCACATCATTCATAACAAGCTTTTCTTAATACATTTTTTCGCTTTGCTTGCTTTTTAACACATCTACACTTTATTCACAATACCAGCAAAGTATACAAGAGACAATTGCCTCACAGTATAAGTGCTTAGTAGTGTGAAGGAGATCCGCTGCAGAGAGGATACCGTTTACCTTGAGAGTTAAATCTGACGTATACTTCACTATGCTGGACTCTTATCTTTATGATTTATATTCCCTTAATTTAATCAGGACCCATTTGTACCATGGTTCTGATGTGAACAGCATCCATTCATACAGCGGCCCCATTCACTGCCACTTATCATGGTATCCTCCCAATGCTATCTTTACCATGGTTCTGATGTGAACTGCATCCATTCATACAGTGGCCCCATTCACGGCCACCTTATCATGGTATCCTCCCAAACTGAGGTATCCCCAGATCCGAAGCATCACCCTGCATTAAATCTTGTCTCTTGAACTGTTCAAGGCCTCTTGCTTGTCCTTGTCCTCTGTTTGAACTACCCAAGTCTCTACTCTCTCTCTGCCTGAACTGCTTCGGCCTTCTGGGTTACCATTAACATGTTACAAACCACCCTTCTTTCATATGTTCATATAAGCAGTACACTCTCAAGTTAATATTGTATATACTAAAACAAACTTCATCTTCATGATAATAATTTCCACACTTCCCTCCGGGAATCCTGGCCCCCTCCCCTCCCCTCCCCTCCCCTGAGGGACCTGGTCTTGGTGAGCTGACGTGCTCGCCTGAGGGTTGCTGCTCGGGTGCTCCCCCAGCCCTGACTGAGACCCCAGTCTGACTCAGGGTCGTAGCGTCCTGGGAAGAATTCTCCCAATACCTCATCGGGGTGGGGAGTTCTGGGGTCATAGAGTTGCTCCAGGTATCCTCCACTGATGCAGGGCTGTCCTTCTGGCCATTCTTCTCCTGGTATAGCCATAGGTCATCACCAATTGTGAGGAACTCGCTGGAGTGATGTCGATCTCTGGCCGGGTCAGCAGTAGCTCCTCTCAGTGGTAGCCACGGGTCGTTGCCCTGTGTGAAGAACACGGCCCTTGTTTGTCTCTGCCTTAGTGCTTCGCTTTCTTGCCTTGCCCGTTCAGCTTCCTCTTCCTGGTGTTCGCACCACCTTTTTTCCTTATCATCCTCTTCATCGAACAGAGTCACATCCTCCATAGTCAATCCAAGTTCCTTCTCTAACTCTGCCATTCTCCCTTTCAATTCTCCTATGGTTCGCTCCCCTTCTAAGGCTCTACCCAGTGTTGCAATCCATTGTGTTGCATTCTTCTTTTCTTTTCTTTCTCCTTCCTCTTGCATTTCCTTCATCATTTGCCTGACTGTCCTTTCTTCTATTATCTCGTCATTCATCCACCTTTCCCTCTGCTTCTTCCTTCTCTCCTGCTCCAGTGTTTCCATCCTTGTTCCCTGGGCTACCTCTTGGTCTGGTGCCCATTGTCTATAAGGGTTCCCTTCTTCCTCTAAGATGGTGGACATTCCTCTTTCAGCTCAACCGGCTTGTTCATCTTTTTCTTCCCACCAATCACTTGTCTCTGACGGCTGGCATCTGGGACTCACTCCTTCGTAATTCTTTGTTGACTCCTGCTCCTCCATCGCCTGATAACATTCCTGTTGTGTCCTCATTAGGGGCCTTTCGTGTGTGCTCGTTTTCAGCATTTTTCCTGGAGTCCAGACTAAGAACTCTCTTTCCTCTCTCTGCCTAAATCTGTCCTCACCTTGTCCCTCTTTGCTTATCTGTGTCTGCCTCGAATGCCCCATCTGGTCCTACTCCTAGGGCCACAGTCGGTTGTCTATCTTTCTGGTTGGGCCCATTTGTCTGAGTCACTTTTTCCGCTTGCCCTGGGCCTTGAGCCTGAGGTCAGCATTCCCTGTGCTGGGCTCACCTCCCTTTCTTCCCTTTCCTCTTGATCTTCTTCATCACTACTGGTCAGATCGTCACTCTGCTCCATGGCATGCAACTGGCGAGCCAGTTTTGCTAATTCCTTTGCTGATCCCATGACGTGTATTTCTCCCACTCGTAGTCCAGCCCCTACCCTCATTACTGGCAACATAGCATCTGTTTTGGGTAGGTCCAGGTTCAATTTCTCCCCTGGTGCGTATGGTTTGGGTATGGGTATGGTATGGGTTTTTCCTTTTCCTCAACTGGACATGATGGTTCTGAACACTCTCCTGATTCTTCGGAGGTCACTGGTTCTTTCACTGACTGCTTCTTTTTGTATTCCTTTTCCTCTATGTCTGCCAGCTGGGCAAACTTTAACAGTACTTCATGTTCCATTTCTTCATGTTTCCATTTTTTGCTTGTCTCTTCTCTCTCCGGTTTCAGCCTTCCTGTAGTTTTTTTATTTTTTCCTCCATTTGGCACAAGACTGGCACTTCTAGCATGCCTATTCCTGGCCATGGAGTAGCATCATCTTTTGATCTCTCCATCCATTTCCTGCATACTCGTTCTATCAGTCTCCTGCTTCCCAGGTTTGCTCTAATAACCCTTTCCATTGGCGTTAATTCAGTCATTTTTACTGATTCTTCTCTTCCTTTCCACTGCTCTTCCTCTTTTTATTTATTTATTTATTTGTTTATTACTGCCTTACTTTGTTATTTTTCTCATGTGATTCTTTTGAGTCCTTTTAATTACTGCTATTCCAGCTGTTATTCCCCCGATCCAGTTTCTGATCTATGTCCCAAGACACAGTTATTGCTAGGCCTACAATAAAAACTATACTTACTATTATCCAACCAATTATTATACAATGGAATACAAACTTTTGGAATGGATCCGCCATATAGATTCACTGCCTTTTTTTATCTTTTATTCCTAGTCTTCTTGTTAAAACTCCCACCTTAGGTAATTCAACACCCCCCTTGGGGTCCTGTATTTTATTTCAAAATCAGTTCCCTTCTCTATGTCTATCACCTTTACCCAAAATTTGTTTTTCTCCTCTTGCACTACCTCTATCTTTCTCTTCTTTCCTGGGATTACTACTTCCACCTTTTTTATTTATATTTATTCAATCACTAACACATTTAGTTTATTTTTCCTTAATCTGTTTTTATTATAGTCCTATATTCCTTTCTTCTTATCTTATTTATCTATTCTAAGTTCTTTTGCAGACTTCCTAGCTTTATTAACAGTGAGCACAGTTTTGAAGCAGTTTTCTTTTCGTTTATTTTTTTATTGGATCAAGGCTTACAGACAGTGTAGCTCAAGTTTACGTTTCACATGCATATCACAGATCTCTATTCAGTTTCATCAGTTGTATCATTTAATCAAGTACTTCAGCATAGACAAAATTATCCTGGGAGAGCAAAGTTTACACACATCTGTACTTCCTTTTTGAGCCACCCTCCCCACACAGTTGACCCATCAAAGCATTTCTTATTTGGTCATCAACTTGGAATATCATGCATGCTTCTTCAATAATGCGTTGAAGGGCCTGCTCTTTCTTTTCTGTGGTGAGATCACTTCTCCTCTCCCTGTCCTCTTTTCTTGCTCTGATATTCATCTGTAGTGGGGGTCTGTCCTCAGTTCTCAGCACAGTAATCTCCACCCCTTCCTCTAACCCAGATAACCACCACCCACTTTCTGGTAGTCTCCTTTTCTCTTCTGAGTCTGTCCCGCTGCACTTTTCAATCACTAACTTCTCTGCTGACTGGGATCCCTCTGTTTTTCTTCCCAGGCTTCCTCCCTGCCTTTTTTTCCTTCTAGGTGGATCAGCTGCTAAGACCTGTCTCCCCCACTCTCTTAGCTCTCTAATATCTTTGTCAATGATTTTCTCAAGCACTTCCTCTGCCTCTTCATTGGCCAAAGTCCCTTTTAGCCAATTCTTTAGCTCTTCTAGTCTTCTTTCAACTGTCACTTCAAAGCGCACTAATTTCTTCACTTGTTCATATGCCCTATCATTTTCCCTATTGCTCTTTTCTTCGTCGCTTTCAATGTCACTGTCTAAACCTTCAGGCTCACTCCTTAGTGAGAGAGCGTCTTCTCCTCTCTCCTCTGCACTGTAAAAAATGAATCTTGGCCTTTGTAGATGTAAACAGTTGGCTAAAACAAACAAACAAAAAAGCATGCATTGAATCAAACTCATTTTTAGGAAGTAGAATAAACATGTATTGCATTTCCTGTGCGGCACGAACTGCAAAACTTGTTTCAAGAGGACTTGGTCAGGATTGGTGAAGACCAAGGACATTTGCTGGCTATTTTGGAGCTTCTGATGCGAGTTAAGACTTCGTGCTTTTGGTATTGTATATAAAAGTCATGCTAACGATCAGTACTTTTCTTCACAAATATGAAAGTACGTGAAAATATCTGCTACCTCGAAAATCGATAGCTGTTAAACAGCTAGTGCAGGGTTAGCTTAATCAGGCGTATTTAATGCACGGTGTATTAATTTTATGTTTTTGATGTTCAAAAATGTATTGTTAATGCCAGAAAAACGTAGTCATTAGGGTGTTGTAACAGTGTTTTTATTAGGACGCCTTGTTGAACCGACTGGAAAACGTGGCTGAGGTGAACTATATAAATAGGTTCTCTTGGCATAGGCTACTTCAAATGGTTATGGGGAAATGTAAATTTAACGGAGCATGGTGGGAAAAACATTTTTTGTCATTAGTTAAAACCGGTGCACAACAATATGTCTGAGGCTTTTTGCACCGTATGCAAAAAAAGATTCAGCTGTTTACAATGTTGAAGGCGTTAGAGTCTCATGCTTAGTCGTCCAAACACATGAACTCTATCAAAGGAAAAGAACAACTCCTTCCATCGCCGACGTGTTTCAATCTGCTGAAGTGGCATAACGTTAGTCAGCTAGGTGCTAATATGCTAATATTAACACATTTTAGAAAAGGCCGTTTTATATATATATCACACACACACACACCCCGCGGGATACCTTATTACTTTATCACCCAAACCTAGTAGCTAGCTAACATAACCAATGTTAAAAAAAAAAAAAAAAACTTCACAGACTTTTTATTGGTCTGCTGAACATTTTTTCAATTTTTCACACCTCTGTTTGGCTTGTTGTCTGTGCTCTACTATGCTACAATGAGGTTACATCATTCTTCCATCATCCTTTACACATTCCACATTTTTCCACATTTTAGGTATATATAGGTAAATAAGTTTTTATTATAAATGGTCTTAAAAAGGTCTTTAAAAGACTTGAATTCAACTTGAAGAAACCTGTAGGAACCCTGATTATCAGTATTGTTTCAAATTTTTAGATTTTACAGATTTAACAGAAAGGCCAATCCTTGTAGGATACTACTGTGTTTAATACTGCGTGTTTTTACAGTGTATTTACAGTCTTCTGCGGCCACTGTCAATTGCCAGTGTCAAATTCACAAAAGTTTATCTTAAGGTAAGTTACCATGTTGCATTTTTCAGACATCAGGAGCACTTTTTTTAATTATTATATATTTTTTTATTTATTTATTTTAATTTTTTTGCAAAAAAAAAGTTGTTGAAAAGTTTGAAGTGTTTTACAGGCATTCTGTATTACTTTCTATAAGGTTTCTTTACAAGGACTTCAAAGGTTCTTATCTTCCTGAGGGTGTTTGGAAACAGAAAATAAAAATGTTCTGTCAAAAGAAATCCATGGTGTCTGGAATTGTATTTAAATAAATATACATCATATTTTTGTATTATGAAATTAAAGAAATTTTAAATAATATCAATTTAATTACTAATTTGATATGAGTATAAATGACCGTAAATGTAAAACACATTATTCACACAATATTTTTTTCAACTTATAATTAATGAGTTATCTTTAATGTAATTTTGCATTTTGGGTGAGTTGCATCTACTTAGTTTTTTTGAGCTAATTTACCTAAAAACTCTAGAAATAAAACCAACTCATTTAAATTGAGTGTAAATTGTTACCTCAAGTAGGTTTAACATATCATTTTTTACAGTGTGACTCAGGCTCAATCTCTCCTTCACTTTCTATTGGGGGAATGTCTCCTATTCCTTCTTCTTGCTCAAACTCAATGTCACTCACATTCCCACCCCAGTAGTTACTAGAAATGTCCTGTTCTTGTTCAATCTTTCCCCTGTCTTGCTGTATTTCCTCCACAAGGGGCAGTCCAACCCTAATTTTGGAGATTCCCATTCATAGGTAGATGAAGTTCCGTGTGAGTCTGTAAAATCAGGGTTAGCAATCTTGTAAAAGAGACCAAGTTGGTGAGGTGGGAGAATAGTCTGGTTCCAGGAGCTCTCTATCAAAGTAGGGGGCAGAGCTATTTGGCAGCCAGATCTGGGGAGGGCAGAAACACCAATCTTCAATTTCTGCCCCACTCTCACGCATCCACTCAGTCACTTTTCCCAACACTTCACTTGCTGGGAATGGAAGTCCTCCTTCAAGCGCAAAGACTCGTGGGTTTGACCCACTTGCCTTCAGATTGAAGGTTCTTCTAGATTGTGTCTCTAAGGCCGTGGGTTGTCTCAAACTCATCTAACATACAGGCGTCCCCGTAGACAAACAAAAAACACATAGAAAAAACACTCTTCTAATTTTTGTACATTCCATACAGCACATCACCACATTATTCATGACAAGCTGTCTTAATATATTTTGCGCATTTTAACACATCCACACACACATTTTATTCATGTTCAGCCTTTCTTACTTACACACCGGGCGAGACCCCGACTCAAACCCCAGGCGAGACCTCGTCTCAAGCCAATATCCTAAATACTACACAGGACGACATTTACATGCCCATGGATCGGTTTATCAAAAGGTTTACACCAATTCTCGCAATCCGACTGAAATTTCAATCCGAAAGAGCGGAATCCGGTCGGATGGCGTGGATACATGGAGTATTTTTTATCAGATTTGCCCTATAATCGGCTTAGACACGCTTCTTATACCCTGCCTAGTTTCCCACGCAATCAAGCTCAGCTCTGCTATGAAGATAACACCTTTTACGCAGTAAGACAGCTCTTAACTTCAGAGATAGCTGTGTTATGCAGTCAGACCACCTGTTAAAATAGCATGAAAACAATACCTTTTTTTGCAGTAAGACAGTTAATAGCTTGTGTTATGCAGTCAAACCAGCTCTAGATAGCCTTACTGACAATGATTAATAGGATGGTCCACAACTGGGTGCTGCTAACTTCTCATTGAGTGTGTTTACATGCAGCACTTTCAGCTAATTATAGGGCAAATCTGATTAAAAATACCCTATGTATCCACGCCATCCGATCGGATTCTGCTCATTCGTATTGAAATTTCAGTCGGATTGAGAGAGTTGGTGTAAACCTTTTGATAAACCGATCCATGGGCATGTAAATGTGAATCCAGTTCATGGGCTAAAGTTTCCTTTTTGCACATGTACAGGGATAAATGTACATAGGATAGTTTTGTGCTGCCTAGGTATACGTGTATTGCTTATACATATTGGCTCTGACCATTAAAGAACAAGTTCAGTTTTTTGACACTTAAAGCCTAGTTTTTTCATCGTCTATGATTAAATACAATGGTCAAGATCAACATTTTGAAGAATTTCTGTTTTGAGAATTTTTGGTTCCAATAGCAATCGTATAACACGTTCATTTGTACAGACATGAAACTCATCGAGTGGTCAGTAATGTTCATTGATATGATGACACAAAAAATCACCAAGTTTGGCTTTCATCATCACTTGTATTACTTTAAACTCCTAGCTGGAAGGATACAGGTGTGAGGAGTGTGAGGAGAAAAATAGGACCACTAATAAGAATGAATGGCCAAAAACCTGTTGGAAACCATACAGTTTGCAACAAATTTTGTGTCAGCATATCAGTGAACATTACTGACGATTATGTGTGTTTGTAACTGTCAGTTGAAGAATGTGCCTACAAAGACCTCAAGTAATAACAAATTCTATCAAGCTTCTATTGTATTAATACCATAGCAGCATATTATACGATGATATCGTCGCGCTCTTCGTCCTTGGACTCTTTATTTGGGTACTGTTTAGTCCCTCGTTACACCATGTTCTTTAGTTTGTGCTTAGTTCATTTTATGTTACCTTTTGTGTTTTAGTTCTGCCTTAAACTTCTGAGCGTTATAGTTATACCCTTTGTCCTCGGCTATCGTTAGCTGATGTTGACCTTGTTTGAATTTTGTTTAGCTTATTTGAAAATAAAAGCCCCTGCTTGCAAAAATCTAGTTGTGTTTATTCTGTGCCTGACACTAGACCTGTTCCTAGTCAGCAACAGAGCCTAAGACAGTGACAAAAATATTCTTTAGACCCATGGTGGACATACAAATTTCTGAGTCCCGTTGGCTTCAGGGGTAAGCTAGCCAGACACGGCAAACCCCTTGCTAAGAAAGGTCAGTGGACACTACACTAAAGGCTAAATAGATTAGTAATTTGTCTGATTATAAAGGTGTTGATGTGTTTATGTTGGATAATCAGTAGAATTTACAAGAATGCAAGCAGTATGTGCAGTAATTGTAGCAAAAATACATGTAAAATAATGAACGTAACTCATAGAATGTGTAAAAAACAAAAAATTTTTTTTTTTTTTAAATAGAAATTGGCATTATATGGCAGGTCCCTTGTACAAGCTCTGAGGACCTGTTCCATATCTCTGTGGTATGGGCAGTATAGGCTATAGGACCATTACAACCAGTGCCATTGATTAAATTATACTTTGTGTTATATCCCTCAAATACTCTCCTTTTATGATACAGATATTGAAGAATATCAGAGTTACACACAAGCAGCAAACAGCCAGCTAGTTATACAGCACAGTCTGCACACACACAGACATAACTGGAGAGGCTAGATATCACTCATAAAAACTCACCTGTGCCATTGACAGTAATGATGGTAAAAGTCAGGTTGCCACTTCGTGCTGCTCGTAACATGGTGTTGTATATGGCTGTATCACCTGGTAATGTGGCGTTGTATGTGAACCACTAATCTGACTGGGTCACTATGGAGTTGGAGTAAACTGTTCCATCAGGTGTTTCACCTAATGGGTTAATAACATTGTAGTTGCACAACTAACTGTGGTTTTGCAAGTTTGTGTAAACACTGTGTCATTGTAAACACATTTATAGAAGGTAAGGAAGTATTTGTAATATCTCATGATAATTGAACTATGTTCTGTGTTGCCACTGAAATATAGCTATGAAGTGTTTTGAAGTTGTAGAGTGACACCTTGGGATAGTTAAAGTTTTAAGGGTATGTACATGTTGCAGCGTAACATCAGCAGCACTCTAATGTCATAGACTTATTTCAGTGATTATGGGGTCTTATGAATGAGGTCTTATGGTCACCCTTTATCAATTACAATACTTTATGGACATAGTGGTGAAGAGATAAGCATAACTAAATATTTGTAATAGTCAACACTTACGTGTACGTTGTTGGTGTCAAAGAGACAAAGTCTGTGGAATAATCCTCAAGGAAAAATGGCTCCAGCTGTAAAGGAAGACCAGCAAGAAGACAAGAGTGAGGACTTGTGCCAGAGAGACAGAGTTGGGTGAAGGTGCTATTTCACAGATAACACTAGAAGCCACAACTGACAAACTCACCTCTGATTTAATTATGGATGTCCTGTCACGGTAGGAGGTCGAATTCAGGGTAGCCAGGGTGAGGCTAAAGGTTTCATTGATGGTGGTAAATTGAGCGTTGGGTTTCATCTGTGGAGAACCTATAAAAAATGCAGACAATAAAATCTGTGGTGAGTCTCTGTCTGTTAGTGTATGTGTGTGCATTTGCTCATATAAAATGCTCCTGTTGGTAATAAGTGAAGTTGAAATCTGTGAAACTCACAGAGAACGGTGATGGCATTTGTGTCCACATTAAGTGTGTTGTTGGTGGTGGCTGCATCCTTCAGCTGCTGGGCTACCTCAGTTGAATCAGGGGCCACCTCTGGCACGCTTTGATCAAACTCAACCTCCATCTCGGCCTCTGTGCTGGCTCACAGCCCTGAGTAAAGCAAAACAGAAGTAGGTGTTAACATTTGCTGAAAGCATGACTTTGATGACTAGCTGTCCTTATACATGCAAAAACACCTGATGCTGGAAAGAAACGTGTAACCTACCTCAGTGAAATGATGACAACTCTGTAGAACCTTGACCCATCCTTCTTTTGGTACATTGGTGTGGACTGTGAAACACAGATTTATCATTACAGTGGGAACTAATACAGTTTTAAAGCCTATGTTGAAGGCATGCTCATGCAGTACAGTTTCATTAGCATGAGAAAATCACACAGAAGATAACAATTTTAGTTCTTATGTTTAGGTGATCGCAATGAGGTGACAAAATCATGCCCAGTATACGTCAAACAGCCTTACCCAGCTAATAATGGACTCTGTCAATGACTGGTAGGCAGCACTTTGTGGACTATTGTAATCAGAAGTGTAGAGTTGGTTCAGCACAAGGTTCAGTGCCACCATGTAGTGGGGAGTGTTTATTACAGATGTTGCTGTTGTTGTTGTGAGTGCCTGCAGATGTAGTTGTTGCTGCAGTTGTAGTTGTGGTTGTTGTTATGGTTGTTGTTGTAGTTGTAGTTGTTGCTGCAGTTGTAGTTGTGGCTGTTGTTGTGGCTGCAGAATAAAATAATACAATAATTTTATGAAATCTGTGCAGATAAGACCTACACAGTAAAACCTTTTAAATTCTTTGAGGACTGACTTTAACACCATTCTTTTAACACTTGGAATCAGGGAAAGATTTTCCTGCTTACTTTCAAATTGTCCTGAACCTTCCTCTATGACTGCCCGTGAGAGTCGTTTTAGTGACGGCCTCCCTGAAGCGCCAATCTTCTTTCCACATTCAGGAGTAGGCAGTTCGCTTTTGTGGCCCTTTGAGGTAACCAATATGAATTCAGGATCCTCTGCAAACATTACATTTTCTTCCAAACTGGGCCTAGAGTCACTTTGACTCAGCCGGAGGTGTGACACTTCCAGGTCTCTGTAGAACTCAGAGTTATGAGACTGGCTTGGTAAACCCTTAATAGGGATACACAGTAGAAGAGCAAGGACGCCTGTACAGGAGAGAAGTCTTGTTTATCATGTATACTAAACAACTATCTATCTTTACATGTACACATAAAAGGTTACAAGGCAACCAATACCTTATTTAAATGGCTAATTGATGTGAAAAATGATAGTGGTCTTGCTATGGACATGATGCAGCAGACAAATTGTTATCAGTTCATAATCCATGAATACACAAGCAATTTTTATATAAACACAATGTCATTTAAGGCTACCAAGCAGTCCAACACCTGATTTAAACAGCTAATTGACTGGCACGGACATGATAATTAGTTCAACTGTGACAACATTTTCATCCCTGAAAACAAAGTTGGACCAATTGGCAACTGGAGTATTTGGTCCACGAATATGCAAACACACAGACAGGATGAGCTCTTTGTCCACTGCAAAACCTAATGCTCATCCTCAGATTTTTATTTCAACCATCTTTCAAATTATCAAGACATAAGGTCAAGCATACAGTGTTTCCCACAGACCAAGTAACATTGTGTGGTGCTAGATGATGCACCCCCATTTGAGTTTGTATGGGCTAATGCTATAGCCTTACCTACATCACCGCATTTAATCTTAATAGCATTTTTGCTGAGTTACCAACGTTGTCTATGCTGACTTGCTGGGATATTAATAAAGATATTGTTATCTTTTCTAAACTCATAAGGACATTATTTTTTCTGAACTAACAACAGTTTTTGCCAGGTGTGTTTAACCACAGCATATCGTAGCCTACTAACCTTTCGTAAAGCGCAGGTGTCGCCGACCGTCTTCTCTGTGCCAAATATCCCGCTACTTCGGGGTTTCCTTCGATAAGCTTCAAGCATTGCACGTGGACAGGAGTAGCGGGCAAATCAGCCCTCACTGAGTGTGCATGTATCAGTGATGATACACAGCTGATAAAAAATTAAGCGTTTGCGAGTCACTGAAAATATTTCAATGACATTCGGGTCGGTTAAAATAAAGGTGCCAAAAACACTTTTGTAATTTATAGAGTAGCCTATCACAAGAAAAGACAAAGCCATCATTGGATGAATGACTTGGGCAAAGGCAGCCCGAGCTTTCCAGGAGATAGCATCAATTAGGCAAATCAATTTGTGGTGCTCGGTTTTCATTCTGTGGCGCTGCGCCACAGAATGGTCTATGTATGGGAAACACTGAGCATATGTAGCGGTATGAAGTGGTTTGGCCTGATCATAGAAATATATGTATTACAATGGATTACTACGTACTGTAACTAAGCACCTGAGGTAAAACCAACCAAACATTTTTTTGTACAGAATCTTTCTGTACATCACACTTGTACAGATGCTTGTATAGATGCTCTGAATTAAGCAGTGGCAGTGTTTAATAACATGCTATAACATGTGGATAAGTTTTATCTGAAATAAGAAAGTATATTCAAAACATACAATACAAGGACACATGATGTGTCATTTGTCAGTCTTGCATTCCTCGCTATCGACATGCGTATGTGAGTTATACGAAAGTTATTGTCCCAACAGTCCAACAGCCCACAGCCTCCAAAAGTCCACAAAAAGTCCCAGAACTCTCTCCAGTGGCATGCGCGAAACAAAAAGTCCAAAAAAAACAAGAACATAATCCAAAGCGAGTGATGAGTGATCAAAAAAAAGATCAAGCAACCGACGACACCTTTCGGTTGTTTATAAAATAAAAATACCCTTAACATGCGCTACAGAATATTTACATATTCAAATTAAAATAAACAAAACACTTGTCCATCACACCTTCCCCATTAAAGTGAAAATTTTTATTTCAAAGATCAAAATTTTCAATCATGTTCCTCATTCATCCCATTGTTACCGTTTTCAACATCGATAGACAATCAGCAATGACATTATCTTTACCTTTTATGTGTTTGATCACAATGTCATATTCTTGAAGAATTAAACTCCAGTTTAACAATTTTCTATTCTTGTTTTTCATCTTACCTAAGAACACTGAGGGATTATGATCCGAATATACAATCAGGGGTTTCTGGCTGGTACAAACATAAACATCAAAGTGTTGGAGGGCCAGAATCAGGGCTAAGAGCTCCTTTTCAATAGTTGAATAGTTTCTCTGATGTCGGTTTAGCTTTTTAGAAAAGTAAGCTATAAGATGCTCAACATGGTCACTCTCATTTTGTTGTAGTAACACGGCACCTGCTGCATCATCACTAGCGTCTACTGCTAAGGCAAATGGTTTGCCAAAATCAGGTGAACTGAGAACAGGGAAATGACACAACAAGAATTTTAGTTTGTCAAATGCCTTCTGGCAGGCGTCAGTCCAGACAAATTTCTCACGTTTCTTGAGCAAATTTGTCAGAGGCAGGCCTACATCGGCAAAGTTCTTGCAGAACTTACGGTAGTATCCTACCATACCTAAAAATCGCTGCAATGCTCTCTTACTGGTAGGAACAGGATAGGCCACTATAGTCTGGATCTTAGCATCAACAGGAGCCACCTTGCCTTGGCCAATCACATGCCCCAGATAAGTAACACTGGCACAGCCAAATTCACTTTTTTGGTAAATTAACTGTAAGATTGGCCTCTGGCAGTCTCTGGAACAGTTTTTCAACATCAGTGATATGACCTTCCCATGTGTCACTTCCTGTAACCAAGTCATCAATGTAGGCACTGGTGTTGGGTAAGCCCTTAATCACAGAATGAATCATTCTTTGAAATGGCGGGCGAATTCTTCATTTCAAAAGGGAGTACATTGTACTCATACAACCCAGACGGTGTGACAAATGCAGATATTTCTCTACCCCTATCAGTTAGTGGAACACACCAATACCCTTTTAACAGGTCAATTTTGGTGAGAAACTTTGCGTGTCCGACTTTGTCAACACAGTCATCCACTCTTGGGATTGGAAAAGCATCTGTCTTGCTAACAGCATTTACTTTTCTGTAGTCAGTACAAAATCGTGTACTACCATCGGGCTTAGGTACAAATACACATGGCGAGCTCCAATCAGAATGGGACGGCTGAATAATGTTGTGCTGCAACATGTACAGCACCTCACTTTCAGCAAGTCGACATTTTTCAGGACTCATTCTATAGGGGTGTTGTTTGATGGGCGGAGCGTTACCCACATCAACATCATGAACGGCTACATGAGTTCTCTTTGGAACATCTGGAAACAAATCTTGATACTTAAATAGCAATGCGGCCATTTGGTCTTGTTGCACAGGTTCTAAGTGAGACAATTTTGAGTCAAAGCTCTGCAGAATTTCAGAATTTGACAGTTTACAGGGAATGATGTCAGGCTTGACAGAGGGTTCCTCATCCTGCAACTCCTCATCCTCTACAGAGCTCTCACTGAACTGCTGGCTAACCACTGACACAGCCCCCATAGATCTATCATGGTAAGGTTTCAACATGTTGATATGACACAACTGTCTAGCCTTCCTTCTGTCCGGAGTGGACACGTGATAATTAAGGTCATTGACCTTTGAATGGATTTCATAGGGGCTATGAAACCAAGCTTGCAGGGGATTGGACTGCAGTGGAAACAACACAAGCACTTTGTCCCCTGGTCTAAATGTCCTAGCCCTAGCTTTACGGTCATACCAAGTTTTCATTTTTCCTTGGGTAGACTCAAGCTTTTCTCGAGCCAATGCACAGGCCCTGTAAAGGCTCTCCTTGAAGTTCAAGACATAATCTAACAGATTTACATGTGTGTCTTTGTAGGTCCACTGCTCACACAAGAGAGCTAACGGTCCTCTCACCTGATGCCCAAACACCCATTCAAATGGACTAAAACCAAGAGACTCTTGGACTGACTCTCTAGCAGCAAACAACAACAAATGAACCCCTTCATCCCAGTCCTTTTCATTTTCAAAGCAGTATGCTCTAATCATTGTTTTCAGAGTAGAGTGAAATCTCTCTAGCGACCCCTGACTCTCAGGGTGGTAGGCACTTGAAGTGATCTGCTTGATCCCCAGCTCATACACAACCTGCTGGAAGAGTCCAGAGGTAAGATTACTACCTTGATCTGATTGGATCTCTTTAGGCAGACCAAACAAAGTGAAAAATTTAGTCAGGGCCTTCGAAACAGTAGCTGCTTTGATATTCCTAGGTGGAACTGCTTCAGGGAACCTTGTGGCGGCACACATAATAGTCAACATGCACTCATTTCCAGACCTAGTTCTTGGCAAAGGTCCTACACAATCCACAATCACTCTGGAGAAAGGTTCACCAAAGGCTGGGATGGTTTTCAGTGGAGCCACAGGAGGATCTAACTGATGTTTGCCAACTATCTGACAATTATGACACGTCCTACAAAAGTTAGCCACATCCTTACGTAACCCTTGCCAAAAAAAATTGCTTCATAATCTTGTTAACAGTTCTGTTAATTGCAAGATCGTCAGACACGTGAAGATCTTCACCTGCTTCTACTGGTGAACTACCAAGATCCTGTTCAAACAACGTGCCAAGAAAAGTGCCTGACAATTCATCATGACAGCCACTCTCACCAAAGTCCTGGCCTACATGAAGTCCAGACTCCTCACTGACCTAACATAGGGCTAAATTGCACATGGTCCTCCTCTTCTTTAGCCTTTCTGGCCATAGTTCGAGTAACTGCACATGAGGGGAACACATCGGAGTCCACATTAGACTCCTCTTCAGTACTCGGCTGAGAAGTCAACTCCATAGAGGGGACAATCTTACCACCAGCTAAGTCATTGCCGAGCAACAAAGAAATACCTTTAATAGGCAGACTGGACATGAGGCCCACCTTAACTTGTTCTGTAACCAAGTCTTACTTCAAAAGCAATGATCTTCAATACCCTGAACAAGAGTGAAGTCACCTATAGCAGTGCCTTCACAGTCACCGGAGGACAACGCCTCCTTCAACAAAAGTGACTGGGAAGCCCCAGTATCACGAAGAATTCGAATGGGTTGAGGAGCAGAACTTTCACTTGAAGACACAAATTCCTCTGACACAAAAGGCAGGAACTCTTTCCTCAGAAGATTAGACGACTCAGCCTTTTTAATCTTATAAGGACAAGATGGCTCAGTTGAACCAATGTCAATAGGCATTTCTATCCAAGACGTCACTAAACCATTACCACTAGCAGACGCCTCTCTCTCCAGTTTCTTCTTCAGGTTTAGACACTCAGACAAGACATGACCTGGTTTCTTGCAATAGTAACAGGTAGGACCTGCAAACGCCTCCTTTTTGGCATCATCAGTTTTGGCTTTACTCTCAGCCGCTTTGACTTTAACGTCTGTGGTCTGTGCTACAGCGGGTTTACCACCAGTCTTTTTAGCAGCCGACTGCCGGTCCTGGAACCCAAACTTAGACTTATGTGTCAGTGCATACTCATCAGCTAACTTAGCCGCTTCTTGGAGTGTCGAGGCATCTTTTTCATCCAGATACGACTTAATGTCATCCTTGACACACCGTTTAAATTCCTCCACCAACATCAAGTCCTTCAGCAGTTTGAAGTCACCACCAACAGACCTAGACGTGCACCAGCGTTCAAAGTACACCTCTTTATCATGAGCAAATTCAACATATGTCTGATTTTCATTCCTTCTAAGTCTAAATTTTGTATGCCTAATCGTAGCAGTCATATCTTCCCACATATTCCATCACAGCAATCGCTTCCTCTCTTCCTCCCTCCCTTTCCTGTCTTGTCTCCTTCCTCTGTCTTCTCTTTCCCCACTTTGCTCAATCTTAATGTTCTCCAATTCCAAACTGTCTCTCCTCTCTTTCCTCTCTTCTCCTTCTCTGCAATACTGTTCTCTCTTTTCCTCTTCTTTCCATTTCTAACTGAAGTAAACCTGGAGGTTCAGGTTCTGCAAACTGAGCTAAATCAGTAATGGTAAAAACGTCTTCATCATAATAATGGTGGGCTACAGCAAGAGCTATTTTAGCTTTTGTGCACCCTGAAGTTATATCAGCTAGGTTTAGAGACTTAGCAACATCTAGCAATTCAGTTTTTTTCAAATCCTGCAGACCTTTAACAATTGGACTCTCCACAAAATCATGCGCTGCTTTCGCCATGATGAACAAGGGAAAAAAAGAGCCTAGATGCTAAATTTGCCTTTTCAAAACACTAACAAAACAAAACTTAACAAAACGACTCGCTAACCATGGCTTGGATCCCGCTAGAGTCCCCAATTATGTTACGTGTGCGATTAGCAAATGTCCAACACAAGATTCTAGAAAAGTTTTCGTTTTATCTGAAATAAGAAAGTATATTCAAAACATACAACACAAGGACACATGATGTGTCGTCTTACAATCCTGCATTCCTTGCTATCGGCATGCGTATGTGAGCAAGTTATTGTCCCAACAGTCCAACAGCCCACAGTCTCCAAAAGTCCACAAAAAGTCCCAGCACTCTCTCCAGTGGCATGCGCGAAACAAAAAGTCAAAAAAAATAAAAACATTATTCAAAGCTAGTGATGAGTGATCAAAAAAAAGATCAAGCAACCAACGACACCGCGCACCTTTAGGTTGTCGAGCACCTTCCAGTGTGCCACAATAACGTCTCTGCATACCTCCCTTTCGCGAGCAGTTCACGTGAAGTTCCAATAAACGATCAGCCAATCACAGCGTTGCAGCTGCATCTCAATAACTTTAATGCAGATGCACATTTTTACAAGCAAAACCAAGGGAGGTTTGACATTATGATATACATAACACAATGTATGCTACCACAGTCAAAAAAATTAAATAAAAATACACTTAACATGCACCACAGAATATTTACATATTCAAACTAAAATAAACAAAACACTTGTCCATCACATATAAATTTGCTGAAACTCTGCTAATCCATTACTAAAGCAGGCTATACAGAAATAAACTGAAATAAGTCATAGGAAATAATAATAATAATAAAAAACATGCGTGAAGACACTATAGTCAACATAATTTTTCGAATTAAAACATCCCTAAACACATAAAATATACACCTTAAAAGAGTCTTACTATTAAAGCTGAAAATTTTGTATTAAAGGTACGTAGAAGAAGTGACAACAAGTACCTTGAAAGTGTTGAAAGTCCTTAAGTTTATCAATACTGATATTATGTAACCCTGAGTGTTTGAGTTGTTTGACTGAGGAGCAGAGGATGCTGACCATTTAAGAGTGTAGGTAAGGAATTCCGCCCTCCTACTAATTCTATTTTGGTCTGCTATTACGTAGATTGTCCGTAACCTGCTTATAATACCTTAGTTGTCCACACAATCAAACTCAGCTCTACCTATTGAATGAAAACAATACATTTCATGCAATAAGGCAGTCAGTACCTCTATATTTCAGATATAGGCGTGTTCAGATATATGCCTTCAGAACAGCTTTCCAGGTGGCATCAGTGACGAAGGTTAATGGTTTGATGCATAACTGGGTACTCGTAAGTCTCATTGTTACTTGACAATGTTGCAAAAAATGGATTTTATGCCAGGAATGTATCTTTGAAGAAAAAGAAGTGGCATGTTATCACACACAAATTAGGATAGATTTTGTTGATGAACTGAAATTCAAAAACACACCGTGTTATTTTCCTCTGTCTTTCTTTGGTTTTGTCAGGTCGGCATCAGATCTGGTCACGGCCACGCCCCCTCACTCAACCCCACAGACTCTCATTCCCTCTCCCCGTACGCTCCCACTTCCCTGTGCACGTTCACCTTCCCCTGAGTATTAATTGGTGTCACCTGGTCTCCACCCTACTTAACCTCCCCCCTGCTTCACCTGGGGTCTGGCCTCGTCAATGTTACCTTGGACTTCCTACTTGTTTGTTGCGCTTCCTCCGTCTCCCGCAATCTCCCGTGTCATCCTCCCCGCGAGCCTAGACTTCCCCGTTGGTATTGTTATTCTCTGTGTTTCCTAGTTGTTTAATCCAGTACGTCTGTATTTGCCTCCTTATTCTCCTGTGTGTTAGTTTACCTCCAAACTTCTGAGCGTTATAGTTTTCTGTTCTCTCCGTTAAAGTAACGGATGCGACTTTTGTTTATTCCAGTTTCGTTTGCCTTAATAAAACACCTTTGTGTAAAGTTTGTCTCTGCCAAGTCTGTGCCTGACAGGTTGGCCTTTGTATTTCTATGAACATGCTGCAAATTTTAAAATGAACTTATACATGTATATTAAATAATTATTTAAACATGTACATCTATATTAAGTGGTTTTTTTTCAATCCATCTATCTATCTATCTTCATCAGTCTTTAAAATGTGAAAATATTTTTAATATTCATGATCTTCATGATGACTTATCACAACAAAGCTCCATTGCTAGAGAACTGGAAAATAATTATTACAATAATCATCCTATAAATAACTCAAGGTACATTTTTTATGTTTTGAATCATATTGTTCAATTGGTAACACTTTACTGGACGTATGAGTATATAACACATTCATAGCATCTGTACAAAGCATTCATGACTGTTTCATTAGACTATTTCATGAGTCATTTCATTCTCCTTCAAGAGGAAGCAGGAAAAGAAATTCAATTCTGTTGTCATTTTGGTTGCTTTGGTAGAACTAGAGTCTGCATTACAGGACATAGTTATGGCTAAGGCACCAAATTAGAATAACCAGAGATGCATTGCTGCCATAATGAAATTCAACTGTACTTTTATTTTTAATTACTTAAATTTTTCTTTACATGTTTTTGTGCTCTTTATGTGTTTTTGACTATAACTGTCAATTGACCAACATGCCTACAAAGACCACAAGTAATAACAAATTCTAACAAGCATACATTATACTAATACCACAACAGCACATTATGCTAATGCTTCCTGCTATGCTTCCTGTTGTCCCAGAATGTTTTGCTCTAAATTTTGTTATTTCAAAACAGGTCATCAGCACGGTTCTTGCTGTACAACATCAAGATAGCCCAACCAGGGGTTTTGTTATTTGGGTAAATGTGGTGGGCAACAGCACAATGCCGCCTTAAAAGAGAATGTAGAATGTTTATCTTTTTTAAGGCATAGGAAAAGGTTGTGCAATTGAATTTTGCCCAATATTAATTTTGTTATGGCTCACTGAGCTCTTTTTACTTCCACTTTTGACTCTTTTTTAAGCATCACTCTCCACCCACTTTTGCGTATTGTCCTCTAACGTCAGTGATTGTACTCTTAATTCACTATTTTGTGAGGCGAATTCCAAAGCCATACAATAGAACTAAACAGCTTGGAGCATGAACACATGATAGGCATCAAAGAGTCTGCATTAGCCTGGTTCAAATCGTACCTCTCTGGTCACTACCAGTTTGTGCATGCTCATAATGAGTCATCATCCCACACCAAAGTAGTTTGGTGTACCCCAAAGCCCAGCACTAGGGCCCCTGTTATTCTCCCTGTACATGTTACCTTTAAGATCTGTTATAAGGAAACATGGCATTACTTTCACACAAATTTGCTCACTGATGTGTGAGCCTGGCCTAATTCATTTGCTTCCTCTGTCCACAATCATCTCTGCTGAGTGTCAACCCTGCCTCATTCCGGCGTACTCCTCTCATCCTCACCTCCTGAGTGGACTGCGACCCTACACTACGGGAGGCCCATGCCAGGACCAACTCCCCTTCCCTGAGGCTCTGTGACTGACCCCCCTCACAATGGCACTGTCAAATGGACCCTTGTAGTTACCCCCATGACCCATCTCACTCCTTGAGTTTAACACTGTGTCTGGCCACTGCTACACTGTCCAGCCATATATGGGATAATACTCTGGAACTATGAACCTTAGCTAAAACCATAGACAACTTGTAGTCTGTCATAGTTACTACTGATTGTAATTTTCTTGCATGACCCCTGGCAGTTGGGTTAGCCCCTTGAGTCGTGGATCTGCCCAAGGTTTCTTCTTTGCCCCTGTTGCTCTTAGGTGCGCCTTCAGTAAAAGCCATGAGACAATACTATTGTAAAAGGCACAGTATAAATAAAACTGAATAACTCACACTATCTGATCCACACAGTGTAGACTTCCAACTAGCTACAGCAGGATAAAACAATTGTCTGTGGTCATAAAAATAACAATTTTAAGAATATAAACACCTAATGCTGCTCCTAATACTGCTTATTTATAGTAAGTAAGCTATAAGGCAGTAGTACAACAGGAGCAGTCATGCTCCTTCAGTAATATTTAGAAAAGATGTCCTATTCATTGAAACAAGACCCAAAAGCCTAAGTGCCTAATAGTGTCCAAATAAATCCTAATTACTTCTTTTTAATTGAGAAAAACTGTTCCTGAGAATAACTGTTCATGGTGCATACCATTGCTAGATTTGTTTTTATAACAAGAAAATATGTGACCCTGTGAAAAGGCAGCCCCTCCTTTTCCCAAACGCGGCTCACCCTGCCCGCGTCATTTAAACTGACACGCACGTTTACATGCTAGCCAGTGATGGTTTCAATTACGCACGGTGCTGGCAACTGTGTGTTGATTCCGGTTTTTGTAGACACGCTCTTTACGCACAGAGCTTTCGGTCACTTACCCATTTTACTCCCAACATCTTAGCAATCGGTAAGGTACCTGCCGATATTGCTCAATAATCCAGTACATGCTGTTAGTCCATTCATTTCATTTGCAAACACAAACAAACACTGACAACACTTACTTTCTGGTCCCGCAAACTTTCTTTCCCCCGGGGGACACGAACCCCATTTGGAGAGGTGCTTTATTCCCTAGTTAGGATAGGGGAAAGTGGCAAGCCTAGCGTGGGGGTGTCATGTAATGTTTTGAATAGGGGAATTTAATTCATTTAGGCTATTATGATTGTGTAATTATGTCCGGGCAATACAGGTGTAAAATAATTAATTAACTGGAAGTGCTGCATGTTCTCTATGTATTTTATCATGTTTAAAATGACATTGTATACTGCTGGATTGTTATTACCCCGTGTATGGTGGTATGTACCAATTAGTCACAGAAGTCTTTCCTATTTAAGCTGAGGCTTTTTCAGTCTTGAAAAGGTGGGGGAGACCAGGTGACCCCAATTAAAACTCAGGTGAAGGTGATCGTGCATGAGGAAGTAAATGCAAACGGGGAGACGAGCTGTGTCTGTGGAGTTAAGTGAGGGGCATGGCCGTGACCAGGTCCGATGCAGACCTGACATCAACCCCTCCTTTAGGGACCGCTCCTGGAGTACGAAGTCCCGGGTGCCGGACGCGCCGCCTGGGATGACCCCGACCTCGGGGAGCGGGACGGTCCGGGTGCTCTGCGTGGAAGGTGGTGAGTAGGTTGGGATCTAGGATGTCTTCCCTCGGAACCCATGAGCGCTCCTCCGGACCGTAACCCTCCCAGTCCACTAAGTACTCCAGGCGACCTCTCTGACGCCTGGAGTCGAGGATGGAGTCGACCGCATAGGCCGGGCCGTCGTCCAACAGGAGCGGCAAAGGTGGCTCAGGCCGTACATCGGAAGCTGGGGAGAGAGGAGAAACATTGTGAGGTGCGTGATAGGGCTTAAGCAGGGAAACATGGAAAGTGGGGTGAATGCGGTAGTGAGGGGGCAAACATAACTTAAATGTGACCGGGTTGACCTGCTGCGTGATCTCGAAGGGGCCGATGAACCGGGGGCTGAGCTCCCTCGAGTGCAGTCAGCCAGACCTTCTGGCCCACCACGTAGGGGGGTGCGGGTCTTCTCCAGGCATCCGCGTGGTGTTGGAAATGCCGGACTGCCCTCTGGAGCTGATGGTGTGCACTGTCCCAGACCCTGCTACTCTCCCGGTACCAGTCGTCGACGCTGACCACGCCAGTGGGCTCGGTGTGCCAGGGCAAGAGGGGTGGCTGGTAGCCGAGTGTGCACTGGAATGGGGTGAGTCCGGTGGAGCGCTGGCGTAAGGAGTTCTGCGCGTACTCTGCCCAGGGTAGGAATCCTGATGTTAGGAGCAGAAGGTGCGTAGGAATCGTCCGATCTCTTGGACCTTCCGCTCCATTTGGCCATTCGACTATGAGTGATACCCCGAGGTTAGGCAGACGGCCACACCTAGGCGGCCTAAGAAGGCCCGCCAGAACCGTGAGATGAACTGAGGTCCACGATCGGAAGCGACATCTTCGGGTATACTGAAGTGTCGAAAGACATGCGTAAAAACCGCCTCGGCGGTCTCGGCCGCCAAGGGGACTGACTTAACAGGGATTAGCTTACATGATTTAGAGAATCGATCAACTACTACAAGGACACAGGTAAAATCGTTGGACCTAGGCAAGTCGGTGATAAAATCTACGCCGAGGTGTGACCACGGCCTCTGGGGTATCAGGAGCGGCTGGAGTTTACCTTCTGGTAGATGGCGGGGAGTCTTCGCCATGGCACACTCGGCACACCCAGCCACATACCTCTGGACATCGCGATCCATCCGAGGCCACCAGTACCTGTCGCGGAGGAGAGAGAGAGTCTGGGCAGCCCCCGGATGGCCAGTGCCCAGGGAGGTATGAAGGCTCTCGAGCGCCTCCTGGCGGAGCCCGGCGGGCACATACTGACGGTGGGCCGGGGTCTCATGGGGTGCTGGGTCCTGGGCCACTGCCTGGGTGATGCGGCTGTCAAGAGCCCACTGGATGGGGCTCACGATGAGATGGGCCGGTAGGATGGGTTCGTTGGACTTCGGTGAGTCCGCATCCCCGTGGACTCTGGACAGCGCGTCTGCCACCACGTTCTTGGACCCCGGCCTGTAAGACAAAACAAAGTTAAAGCGAGTGAAAAACAGTGCCCACCGGGGGCGCGGGCAGTCCCGACGCTGGAGCCTTAAGCGTCGGCAGACCGACCCGGAGATGAAGTTCCCAGCGGAGCCAGAGTCGAGGAGGGCCTGAGCTGTAAGAGAATCGCCTGCAGCTGAGAGGGTTACGGTGAATAACAAGGGCGACAGAACAGACGGGTGCAGACAGACTTCACTCACCTGGACGCGAGGCGGACGTACAGAGCATGCGCGTATGCAGTGGCCCGGAGCCCCACAGTAAACACATAGCCCCTGTTCGACCCGCCTGCGTCGTTCGGTGGGGTTGAGTTTGACTGAGTCGACCTGCATGGATGTCTCAGGCGAGGGATCTGGAGGTACAGGTCGGGTGGCTGGTGCAGCGGCGCTGGGGTACGTTGGTAGGCAGCTCTCTCTCCGGTGTGCCACCCGGATGGCGAGCTGGATGAAGCGCTCCAGGCCCATGGAGTCATCATAGGCCGCCAGGTGGAGGCGCAAGGCGGGTTCCAGGCCGAGGCGGAAGGTGGTGATAAGCGCCGGCTCGTTCCACCCACTGGCGGCGGCGAGGGTTCGAAAACGTAGTGCGTTCTCCGATATGCGTCTCCTGCCCTGCTTCAGGTGGTGTAGTTGTTCCTGAACCGAGGAGTCGCCTACCGGAGCCTGAAAGACCTCCCGAAAGTGCTTAATAAACGCATCCACTGACTGAATGGTGGGCCCTGCCTGCTGCCAGACGCTCTCTGCCCACTGGAGGGCCCGGCCGTCCAGGCGCGCTAGAGAGCTCTGAAGTGGCCGGCAATGTGTCCGGATCTAAATCCGATTGAAATATTGCGGACAAATCCCAAAACTGCTGTTTGGACCCTTTCAACCTGAGAGAGCTGGAGTAGTTTGCAAGAGAAGACAACTTCAAAATTACAGTGGAGAGGTGTGAGGAGCTTGTTGATAGTTATAGGAAGCGATTAGATTCAGTTATTTACCAAATGGTGTGTAACTAAATATTAAGTTCTGTGTAAAATTGACTACTGCAATGTCCTCCTATCAGGCCTACCAGCCTGTGCAGTGAGACCGCTACAGATGATCCAGAATGCAGCTGCACGTCTGGTCTTTAACCAGCCAAAAAGGGCACATGTCACACCTCTGTTCATTGAACTTCACTGGCTGCCCTTGGCTGCTCGCATTAAATTCAAGGCACTTATGTTGGCCTACAGGGTGAATGATGGCTCTGCTCCCATCTACTTGAATTCTCTTCTGAAGCCCTATGTCACCCGACAACCACTACGCTCCTCTAAGGAACGTTTTCTAGCACGGCCAACACCTTGTGCAGGTCGGTCCAGACTCTTCTCATATCTGGTTCCGCGCTGGTGGAATGACCTCCCAAGTGCTACCAGATCAACTGATACCCTCTCCACCTTCAAGAAACTCGTGAAGACTAAGCTCTTCCAAGAATATCTCCTGGCGTAAACTTTGAGAATGCACTTAATAATTTAATTTCTCTACATTGTGTTACACTATTGCACTTTCAACTTAAAACAGCGCAGATTCTATGTTAGCAATATGCACTCCTTGTTAGTTCATTGTGTTGTAGCTTGAATGTTATCCTCTTTTGTAAGTCGCTTTGGATAAAAGCGTCTGCTAAATGCCTAAATGTAAATGTAAATGTAAAATTATATGAAATGTGGCTTTTGTTCTCTGTTTTTTGTGATGTACCGAAGCATATAAAGGATATGAACATATATAAACAAAAACTCTTGAAACTGCAATAATATTCTGGGAGAAACGGTGCATTTTTGGCCATGACTGTAACTGTGAAGTATCATGTCGCACCTTCCAACATGCCATGCACAATGCATAGGCCAGCTCTGACATAGGGTATAGATGACCCAGTTACTCAGTTATACAGCCAACGTATTTTGGCCTATACCATTGAGAAACTAACTGTCTAAACTATTTAAAGGCCTATCCTGTATAGGGATAAATGCACATACATTAAAAGCTAAATAGATTAGTATTTTGTCTGATTATAAAGGTGTTGGTGTGTTTATCTTGGAAAATAGTAGAATTTACTAGCCTATGTGCTACCCTAGCAGTAGCAAATAGTTTTGATCAGCTGGTACGTCTAGCCACACACCACAGGGCCTCAGTAGGTCTTCTTCCCAGGTTTGGTTGGACTTATAGAGAGTTGCTTAGACGTATCCTAGTGGTAGTCATCTTATCAGCAGGCAGAGGCAGTATGAAAGACAACCGCTGATTCCGTCCCTTGGATTGTACCCGGCCTACCCGTCATGGCCAGGCTATACATTTTGATGTTATAGTCTGGCTTGTCAGGCTAAAAACTTACCAGAATACAAAGAAGTAAACTGTTCCATTACTAAGGATGACAACAGTTGTTAAATAATAGTGTTTCACCTAATGGGTTGATAACTTGTGTAATTGCACAACTAAGTGCGGTAATGCAGGAGTTTTAAGGGTATGTACATGTTACAGCAGGCTTGTTTGAAATGGCTGGCTGGCTTACTGACTGGCTGACACAAGAACACCTACCTGACACAAGAATACCTACGACATCATCCAGTTCATCCAGTTTCATCCAGTCATCCCAGCTGAAGAGAGGATTTGCTCCCCAGTCAGTAAAGAAACATCGGTCACACAAACATCATTGCACATAACAGATATTGCTACCACAGCTGTCAAGACAGTAGATTCTTAAGAAATGTGATTACTGTATAGGTACATTTTTATGTTTTGTATCTTGCTTTAGTTCAATATTCAGATACATTTCAGAAAAGCTATAGGTTTGCAATAATACATTACACTCTACCCTCTTTTGTATATTGAGCTATAGTATTAGTGTAGTAATTCCCCATTTTGTCAGCGAAATCCTTATGACACTCTGTTAAAAAAATGTTCAAAACAATTAATGCCAACCATTCGTCATTCTCACACATTCATTTTTGTCAAGTCTGACTCATTGTATAGACCAAGCATTACCACCTGGGGTGGATTTCTGGTGACTCTAAGCTAGCCAGACAAGGCACTCCTCTTGTTAAAAAAAGATCTGTGGCCACCTACAAGTCACTAAAGGTTACATGGATCAGTATATTGTACTATTTACAGTAATACAGTATTGTTTTTAAGATGTTTCACAGTCATGGAAAGCAGTACAACTTTGGTATAACAATAAATCAAAATACCTCTCATCTTATTGACTATCAGCACATGAGAATGAATGACAAGTATACATATGCAATTTCATTTTTTTTTATATTTCATACATATAGTATGATAAAATGGTATCACATTACTTGACGGGTGCCTGATTCATTCAGGCATTCATTCAGGATAATTATTACCTTGTTAATAAATGGATATTGCTGTCAGAAGCCGCTGTCAGGTTAAAGTATTGTATTCATTTAATGCTGTTGGTTAAATAATATCAGACTTGGTAAAATGTTTGTAGCCTATTCTTTTTGTTGTTAAACTAATATGTCTCTAAAGGCAAACACTAAATGGACCAAATGAGTATCAGTGATCATAAGCATCAGCATCAGAACGTTCAACAGTCAGTGAACAATAACTCTGGGTTGGGTAACTAACTGGACCAGAAAATATAGCATTACATTAGTGAGTGCAAGTGTCAGGTCTGCATCAGACCTGGTCATGGCCACGCCCCCTCACTCAACCCCACAGACTCTCAATCTCTCTCCCCGTTCGCAGTCACTTCCCCGTGCACGATCACCTTCCCCTGAGTATTAATTGGTGTCACCTGGTCTCCACCTTACTTAAGCCTCCCCACTGCTTCACCTGGTGTCTGGCCTCGTCGATGTCTCCAAGGATTTCCTACGTGTCAGTTGTGTTTCCTCCGTCTCCGGCGATCTCCTGTGTTGAACGCTCCGCGAGCCTAAGACTCCTCAGTCGGTATTGTTACTCTCAGTGTTTTCTAGTCGTTAGTTCTGTACTTTTGTGTTTCGCCTCCTTCATCTCCTGTGTGTTAGTGTTTCCCGAACCTCTGAGCTTTGTACCTTTTAGTTCTCTCCGTTATAGTAACGGACGCGACTTTAGTTATCCCTTGTTCGTTTGTTTGAATAAAGACTCCTTATTTGAATATCTGCCTCCGCCTTGTCTGTGCCTGACAGCAAGTGACACCTTTTTAAAAAAAATGTTAAAACAATCTCAGTTGTTTGCGAAATAGACCCTAAGGTGGTTACTTTTCACATGTTACATAGCCTACAGCACCTAACATTATCATTATATAATAATAATGATAATGTTATATATAAATATGTATCTGGATGAAAAAAAAGTTTACACTTGTTCTACTTAATGATCAATCAATCAATAAGCAAATCAAATGAATATTCACAGGATAATTACTGTCTGTAGTGTAAAATGAAGCACAAGCTCTGAAATTCTGAGGTCTGAGTGTAAAAGAGAGTTTGGGGCACCTTTCAGGTACCAGGGCTTTTTAACAAGGACGCTTAGAAGTCTGTAGTTGGAATGTTGCAAGTCAGCCTACCCACCTTCTTTGTACACCTGTCCAATTTCCATTCCGTTGGAATTTGACTAAGCCCATAAGTATGCGTCACAAACACATTTCAATCATTTTTGTGTTAGTTTGCTGTGAAAGCTTTTCTTTATTCTCTGTATTATCGGTGACAAATAAATTATCTGGCATTTTACAGTCGTTTTTTTTTCATCGAAAGGCTTACTTAAAATGCTATTGTACATCGATCATTTGGCTACCACAACTTTCATGTCAGCAGTGTTGAGGAAGTTACTAAAAGTTACTTGTTACTAATTTTAAAAAGTAACTTCACTACTCCCTATTTTACTTTTTGTTTTTGTTTTCCACTCATATCCAAATTCCCTATGCAGAAATGCATAAACAAGATAGCCTAGTCCTCCATGTAACTTCACTTTTTTTTTTTTTTTTTTTTTTCAATTTTATTTACATTTACATTTATGCATTTAGCAGACGCTTTTATCCAAAGCAACTTACAAAAGAGGAAAACATTCAAGCTACAACACAATGAAAGAACTAACAAGGAGTGCATATTGCTAACATAGAAGCTGCGCTGTTTAAAGTTGAAAGTGCAATAGTGTAATACAGTGCAGAGAAATTAAATTAAGTGCATTCTCAAAATTTACGCCAGGAGATATTCTTGGAAGAGCTGGGTCTTCACGAGTTTCTTGAAGGTGGAGAGGGTATCAGTTGATCTGGTAGCACTTGGGAGGTCATTCCACCAGCGCGGAACCAGATATGAGAAGAGTCTGGATTGACTTGCACAAGGTGTTGGCCGTGCTAGAAAACGTTCCTTAGAGGAGCGAAGCGGTCGTCGGGTGACATAAGGCTTCAGGAGAGTATTCAGGTTGGAGCAGAGCAGAGCTCAGAGCCATCATTCACCCTGTAGGCCACCATAATGCTTTGAATTGAATGCGCACAGCCAAGGGTAACCAGTGAAGTTCAATGAGGTGTGACATGTGCCCTTTTGGCTGGTTAAAGACCAGACGTGCAGCTGCATTCTGGATCATCTGTAGCGGTCTCACCACACAGTTGGCACGCGTGAAGGGAGACGTAACGGTTTCAGCCCGAAGGCATCCGCTATTAAATCTAACTAAACAATGTAAGTCTACAACTTACATACACTTCACTGAGGAGAGCTGCATACAGTTAGCAACAGTTGAAGGAAGTACAATGGAATGTGACTGGTCCTTTACCTGGCACCAAGGACACACCTATGGCAATTAGCATGGTTAAGTGGCTATCCACTTGTACATATACACCCAGTTTCAGAAATATCACTTATAGATTGTTTTGATAAGCCATACACTTTGATTACTACACTCATTGTACTGAGACCATTAAAATGATACCAAACACGAATACATTCACATTTCATAATATACAGAAATACAGTGCGGCTTTTATTACTCTATGTAATAACCTGTTTTCTCATGCCCAAAGTCTGCATTAACCTTTTTTGGAGTTGCGTGCATTTTCTTTTGAAGAACAAAAGGCCCTACTCAGCCACGGAGGTACTGGCAGTTAATTTACATTGAATCACTGGGGGAGGATGATTCTTATTGTTTCTGTGCCATACAAATGCATGGCGGCTCCTGGCTGTCTGAGGCAGAATATACTTCTAAAATTGTTGCGATCAACAGGTATGCGTCAGAGGGTCAGGTCAAGTCTGTAAGTAGGTGATGAAAAATGACCAAGGGGAGGGTGTATCTTGAGTGTTGTTTAAGTTGGGAGTGAATGGATTGTCCAATGATGCATAATCTTTTAACAGGTTTTTCCAAAAGGTAATGTGCACAGTATTTCTTGATTTCCAGTTCATGAGGATTGTTTTCTTGGCAATAGTTAGTTGCTTGGAGAGGTTACAGATGTATCTCCTAGTATGCAAAGTGAAGATGTTGCTGGGATGTGACAGCCAAAGAAGGTAGTGAGTGATTCTGTGAAAACACCGTGAATGTCTGTGTCTGGGTTGTTTTGCTTGCAGTGAGAACAGAATTCAGATTTGGGTCCAGAAGCCCACACCTGGACTAATGGACAATTCTGATTCCCATTTGTGATATGGTAGGGTTAAAGTTTTTTCCGGCTGTGATATAATTTTATATTTTGGAAATATATTTTTAGAGGGAGTGTATGTTTATCAATTCCAAGATTGGTGGTGGTGGTGGTGGGGGGGGGGGGGGGTGTCTACGTTAACCATCTAGATATTATTTTTTTGCTTGGATAGTTGAATTAATTTGTAGGTATTCCAAGGAATGTTTTCTCTCAATGCTGTGCTTCTGGACCAAATAAGTGAATGTCATTCATTGTCATGAATGCTGGTGGTGATGTTGAGTGATGCCCTTGCCTATCCATGTGCAGGAGTTAAGTGCTTTTGTTGACAGTGACATCGGGATTGTTCCAGATAGGGGTGAGTTTCTATGGTGTTACAGGTGAATTAGGTGAATTTTCACCAGGCTGTCACTGGATGCTATTGTTGGGGCTTTGAAGGATGTTTTTTGAAGGGTGGTTTTTGATCCAGAAAGGTAAGTCTCAGATCTGAATATCCTTGCATATGGTTTGATTTAAGTCTAACGAGGTGTTTTCTGAATGGGTGGAATGTAACCATTTGTATATGTATTGAAGCTAGTTGGCCAGTGCATAGTGGTGGTGTAGTCTGGTGGCTCTAGGCCTCCTAGTAATTCGTTTTTTTTGGAGGGTGGTCAGTTTAATTCTCAGTGTCTTGTTTTTCCAGTAGAATGTAATGATTGTTGAGTCTAGTGATTTAAACCACGAGTGGATAGGCTGTGTTGGAATCATTGAAAGTAAATAGTTAATTTTGGGTAATATTGTCAATTTAACAACCAGTGCCCTGCCCAGAAAGGATAGTGGAAGGTTCACCCAGTGCTGGAGGTTGTCAGTCATCTATTGAGTTGAGCAGGGGAGTAAAATTTAGACAAAATATGTCTGACATGTTGGGGGAAACCCTTATTCCCAAGTATGTGATATAACTGCGGCACAGAGGAATAGGTGATGAGTGGGCTGTCACATCCCAGCTGCTGGAAGGATTGCAGATTTATTCCAGTTGATTGAGTATTCAGAGATGTTATAGCATATGTAAATGGGTTTAGTTGTTTTATGTACTGATGGGGGGTCTTGTAGGAAAAGTAGACTATCATCAGCATAGAGGCTAATTTTATGACACAAATTTGGAGTTTGATCTCCCTTGATAAGGGGGTTCTGTCAGATGGTGGCGGCTAATTATTCAATGAAGATGGTAAATAGTGAGGGGGAGAGTGGGCATCCTTGTCTAGTCCACCAGTGCTAAGTTAAACCATGTGATGTTAGTCCATTGGTGATCACTGTGGCTGAAGGTGACGTGTAAAGAATTTTAATCCAATTAATGAGCAATTTAATTTTTTTTCATTTTAAAGCAATGACCTTGTGCAAAGTATGAACATGGTTCAAGGCATAACTTGGCTTCATTAAAACTGGATTACTTACTTACTCATACCCATTATGCCGGTTGGTGCATCGGGCAACAAAGTCTCTCCACTTTGTAGGAGAGAAACTGCAGGCCTGTGTTTTGTCTCCCAGATGTGTGCTCTGTCTTTCTGGTGCTTTGAGATTTAGGTGAGGAAGTAATTTTAACCAATCTGACCCAAATTTATCAAATACCCACTAGGTGGAAGTTAACAGTTAACTATTATCAGTAACACACCTCCTAAGAGGTAAGTTCTGTCCAACAGAACTGGGACAGGTTAAATAGTTTAGTTACAGGAGATATAGGCATAAGAGCTAACCAACAAAACCTGGGTTGATATATTCAGCGATCCGTCTCCTAGAACTAGCCGTGTACGCCTTTATGGCAAGCCATTTTAACTTACTATAGGCCATGGCAAGCCATTCTGTACTAATGCTATTTAAGATAACACAGTTATTGAAAACATTGTAGTTTTAGATATTGATAACAAAGTGAATATATAGCTCAGTACAATTATTGTTATAATAAAAATAATAACAACAACAACAATAATAATATTTTTTTTTTTTTCCTTCAGGTACCGATTTATGTATCGTTTAGGCACCGGCACTGTTTTTTAGAGTATTGATTTAGCACTAGTATCAAATAAACACCAATCATACCCAACCCTAGTCCCATCGATAGTGACTTTGAGCGAGAGGCACAAATGTTTATTTAGTTCTGTGTTCTATTTTTTCAAGGGGGGGGGGGGGGGGTAAATCCCCCTGAATCATTGAAAATTTATCTTGTGACGTAATGTGACTCGCACTTATGCAGACCGAAATTATTCACGTTTGCTCCCATTGTAATGTATTATGTTGCTCTATCTTGCTCAGTATTCAATGATCTTTGCTGTTGCTGTTTGGTATCAGGTGTCCTGTCAATGACCCCCCTCTTCTGTGTTATTTTTTCAGAGAATGTTCTATGCCTGACTTCTCAATGCAGGATTTTAGAAACATGTTGGCTCATCAAGTTTAGTGTAGTGAATACAAACAATAGCCACCAAATCAAAATGAAAATGGTCGAAAACGGAAAAAAAACAGTTTCTTTGTCATTTTTCTGGAGTTATATTTTGGTTTTGATATTACAAAAATGGTGTGAGGCTACTGTACCTGACCTGAAGACAGTAATCACTCCTTAGTTGCCAAGCATCAGGAAAGTAAGCCAGTATCGTAGGCTTGTCAGTAAATGCACAAAATTAATCATACAGATCTTACGACAGTTGTTATAGGCAATACCATTTCTCATCTGTGGGGCGACCCCGCGAGCAAAAATAGCATTGGATAATGTATTTATATTTATTTAAACGTGTTTAAAGGTTAAATATTGTACTGTGTTTGGTCATACACTGATGGCTATACAATCAAGGGGCACAATGTGCTATGAGATATGGCGAGATATGGTGGCCATCAATATTTATATGGATAAATTAGCAATCAGAGTTAAGATGCATAAAGTAATATAATAAGGTATCACTATCAGTGTTCAAGACACTTAATTAACAATTTAAGATCAATTCAGGCAGCACCATCTGCCAGTTCTGCCAGTTGTCTCACATGCACATCTTTAAATTTTCAAACAGAAGTATAACCTCAGTTTACACATGATGTAATTTGCTAGTTGCTGTGACAAACAGTTTGCACGACAATTAACTTGAAAATTGCGTTACATATTTAAATTTGAGCATATCTCCATCTCTGTCTAAAACAAAAATTTTCTCTTCTTTGGATTGTTCTTACAGTATTTGTTACACATGCACACCACACACATCGCATAAAAGTGTATAATCTGAGCTTTCAAATGGTACTAGTTGCTGTGATAAACAATCCTTTTCTCTGTTGAACTACACTCAGTCTTCGTAACACATAGCATATGGTCTATCATACAGTATATAATGTGAAAGTACACAACCTGAACTTAGTAATATTAGTTGAGTACCGTGATAAATGGTGCACCAGACAGATAATGCATTACGTTGCTTGTAATCATATTTTATTCTGCATAAATGCATTTAAAATAGATGTTAAAACATCAAAAACAATCTTACTGAAGCCAAAACTAAAGATTTTTGGAGCACAGGTACAGTCTGAAATTATAGGCGACATTCTAGGCTACTGTAATCTAGTTTGAAATGCTCAGAGAGCTTGTTTGCTCTTCTGTAAAGTAAGCTATTTACTTCAGGGCTATGATCTAACTGAACAATTGTAGGCATGGTTGCATTAGTTTGGAAGATTATATTTTTCAGTTTGTCTAGCCAACAGAATGAGTATGTGGATAATTTAGCATGTGAGTAAATTGTGAATTTAGTGTTTACATTATGCAATGCAACATGTTTTTATCAAGCCAGTGAAAAGAGAGAAAAAGGGAAAGATTTAACAATTCTTTAAAAGCAAAGTTTGAAATGAGACTTGTTTCTCCTGCACAGTAGGCTAAAAAAGAATAAGAGGAAAGTATAGGTTGAGAAGAGAGTTTTGAATGCTTTCCCAGCAAGTTACTTGAGCGTGAATAAGAGGGATTTTGAGCAATTCAGTGTGTGTGTGTGTGTGTGTATGCACATGCATGTGTGTATATTTGTGGTTTTGGCACCCACACTCATGCTGTGTTCAAAGACAGGCCACACATTTTTTGTCATATTCGGATTCCCTGAAGTAGCCTTGAACACCCTATGTGCAAAATTCTAGCTCCGCCACTGCCAAAATGTTCTGCACCTTTTCTTGATAATGTTCAACCGACAATAAACCTTACAAATGGTCTGAATAAACAATAGTGTCGTACTCTGCAGTACTATCAATGGAACTTGGACATGCAAGAAAGAAAGAAGCATGACCTCAGTTACAGCTGTTTTCGGGCTATATCCATGTAAAAATGTATGTGGAGCAATGGAAATGTATGGTAAGAACATAAATAGAAATATATAGACTGTAATGTGTACAATGTTCATATCAGGCCTTACGTCAGTTTTGATTAACCTATTAGCAAATTTGCATCCGCTCTGGCATTTAGGCCTACTTACATTAACGCCATTACATGGCTATATTGGTACGCTGACAATAAATTCATGTTATAGGATGTTGCTACTATACCTCTTTTTGTGTGTAGGGGATATAGAATGGATGAATATTGTACCTTGAAGTTTTGTAACTTGTTCTCTGATGTTGGAATACATTCAACCTTAACTAATCAAAAATAACCTCAAGTGCAATTTTACAAGCCTAGTCAAAACTTTTTAATTAGGCTGGGTATTGAAATGGTCCTTTTGGCTAAATGGTGCCCTTTTTGCCAACCACAATAAAATTGCTTTGTGCTTTTTGACATCACATGTAGGCTTTGTTTTAACTTGCCCATGTTTCAGTGATTATTATTGAAGCCATTGAACATTTTCATATGAAGGAGGAAACAACCATGCCATGATAACTCTTTGGCCATGCACAACCTCTCCTAATTCATCAAAGCCAAGGCAAAAAAGATTTTCCATTCTATGTCTCATTAAACTTTTTTATGTCAAAGTTATGTTATTCTCAGGACAAAGAGTGCAAACAAAGTATTATCAATAATTCTGTGTAAGGAATGTTTGGGGGAAATAGAGCCTACTGGGTATGTTAACAAAGTTGCACACATCATTCTAATCTAATCATATCCAAATACAATCAACCATACAGAAAGTAAAGTATTTTAAGGGAGTGAAATGTGAAACCCTGACCAGAGTTGTAAGTTATTTTTAAACCTGTTCTGTGTTTTAAGGTTACTAGCAAGTAAAGAGCATAAATACAGCACAAGACAGAATCCAAATACTAACACCCATTAGAATGTTAACAGCACTTAGTGCACAGCACAAATTATATTGTGTGCAAACAGAACTGTGTCTTTTTGTGTCTTATGCGGGCACTACACAAACTCTGCTAAACTTAAGGTCATGGGGTTTTTCTCTTTTAGGGCTTAAATTAAAAATGCAGGCAAAGTACTGTCAAGTCTGTTAAGAACCAAAATTCTTATATTTTAATTATATTTATCATGTGGCAAGGGGCATCTGAACTGAACTAACTAACTAATCAGTGTTTAACTATTGTTAACATAGTTTTTTAAAATTAATTCACTATAGTTTGGCTGATTATTAAGTTAGGGTCAGTTAGACTTCAGACTTTACTGTTTGTCCATCATTATAATTTAAGCCTCCAGTCCTTCTTATGGCTTTTCATCTTCAGTTGTGGTCCACTTCACAGGACTCTCACTGGATCCCAAGTTGCGTCCCAGACCCTCGAGCCATCCAGGTTCTTCCTCTGAGCCAGATGCCTCAGGGATTGTGGTGGACTGCGTAATGCCACTCACTGTGGGCTTAACAGTGGTTGGTTTATGCCCTTAAAAGAGCAACACTCTTGTCAGTAATAGTATAGGTATAAATTGTATGTATACATGTCAGCAGTGAACTTGGCTAACTATATGAGATAAACTTTTTTTTATGTTTTTAAAACCTGGTAGTTTCCAAAATTACCTATAATAATAACAGAATGTGATAGTATTGAAAAATGCAAACCATCTGGTTCCAGGCTTACTGCACTATATGTTCTAGTACTTGTGGCCACAGTATGAAATGCAATTCAGCTGAATGCAAAAGCTGCATTCAAGATAACTCAAACTGACACATAACAGGTTAAAGTGTACATTTTACAGTTAGGTAGCCTGGGAAAACCCATCCAGATCTGAAAGAGTTTTGATTTTGCTCTACAGCTCTGTATGGCCACAGCCAAGTATCTACACCACTGCTTCTCAATTATTTGCTGTTACGCCCCGCCTAGGAAAAAGAAAACATTTTGCGTCCCCTACTCTCTGCCGCCACTATAAATGGTATTATTTACTCTTTTTATATGCATGCCAAAAAGAGTTTGCCTGTCCTAAAATCAGAAATGTCTCAGTACCGTGATCATGAAAGATCCGTGTGATTAGAGATCGAACAGTGGATGTTCCTGAAACAAACACATTTGTATCATCAATGTCATTGCACAAAAATACACAAAACTGATAAAGCACAGATCCAAAAGGTACTTAAACAAAATACATCCTATAAGGTATAAAATGCAAAGGCAAAATGAATGCAGAAGATAAAACAATAGTACCTCAGGACTGGTTAGTCTTTCATTTGACATGCAGAAATCGTACCTCTCAACTGATACATACCAACATGAGTCTGCTTTGCAGCTGTGGACAGAGAGGCTAGAGTCTCGTACACAGGCAGTCCTGCAAAAAAAACGACAAACACACGCATTATTTTGAAAACAGAATTTACACAAATGCAGAAACTGTGGAACTGAGATAGCTACTTGTCCTTCACAGAATACTTCACTATTCGTCACTCAATACTGAACAAGAGAATCTCGTGCAACATAGATGACACGGGCACAGTTAGTGTTATCTGCCGTCTGCCATCTCAAATTCGGTCTACGTTGCCCCAAATTCTCTCATTGTCTTACCTACTGACAACTCTCAGCAATGACAAACAACAGGAATACTGATTGATTAACACCAGATTTCTGCTTTAAGGTTCCTCCAACTAGAGGGCTCAGAGGATCAGATAGCTTACCAGCAGATGAGCCCCGTTTGTTGTCTGTTGGGGACAGTAAAATCTCCTCCTGGTCAGTGTGCATTTCAGCAAGGGTTTGGTTAAGTGAATGCTGAGGTATACCCAAGCACAATGCAAAAAGACCTAAAGAGTAAAAAAGCACTGATGTTGGGAGCAACAGGTGAAAGAACATATCTGTGTGAAAGTTTACATTGTGGGCTACTTAAAAAGTGAGGCTATTCACTTTTACACAATTCTATGCAGCAAGTCTTATCTTTTGGGTGTTTCCTGTAGGATATAATTTCCAACAAATAGGTATAGAAGAACATTCAACAGAAAATTGACTTATTAATCACAGCCATAACTGGTAATAACTGTGGACTTATTATCACAGGCATAACTCCAATGAAATGCCATGGTATTTGTATGATGTGAATGATTTTGTGAAATGTTTCAGACATTAAAACAAAAAAAAAAGCCAAAAATAGCAAATGCTCAAATTTCATGTAATCATTCACGCCATACCGTACCATGGCATTTTGGCATTATGGATGTGACAAAAGTCCATTTTCCACGGAACTGCCTAGAACAAAATAGAGATAATAGGTAAAGAAGACAATAAATAGGAAAGCCTCTTACATAACAAGACTAGGAAGGACAGCATGTTTGCCAGTGGATGATTGTTTGCCATCTGAATGAAATGAGACAAGACAGCAGAGAGAACAGGAATGAAAAAGAATGCAATCAAAATCTACTGTAAACACACATGCACAACATTTCACGCATCACTGGGTTACCAACCCATTACACAGACTGATTTTCAGTGCTGTGTGGGGTTGGGGGAAAAAGTCAAGACAGTTACAATGACAGTATTCATATGACTGACACATTGAGACAAAACTGTTCCGTCCATAGTCATCTGTAGTTGACGTTGGATTGGTAAGACATCAAGTACATCGACAGAGTAATGTACATGGAAAATGTGACATAGGCTACCTAGCCGTTCACAAAACTATATTGTTTATTGCATGCATGTAGTTGTTGAAACCTTGTAAAGAATTACTGTTGAATAACTCACCTTTTGCAGGTTATGTGGTGTCCTACCTGAATGGAGACATACAATCTATCAGTGGAGACAGAGGGAATACATATGTGCCCTTGTTCTCTGGTCCACTCAAAGACTCTCTCCTGACTCCATACGAGCTCTTTTACTTTGCCCTGATATCAGAGAAAACAAACCAACAGATTTTATCCAGTGTATGCGGAACACCAGATATGACAAATTCCTCCAAATCCAGGTGTGTACACAAACACACACACACACACACACACACACACCAGTGAAATCTAAAACCACACATGGGGAAAAGACTAACACCCAGCACACCATATGGTAGATTATACCTGTTATAGTATTTCCTGGTATGCATGTGTACCATAGCGGTGAATTTGAAATTTGCAGACTATGCCACCCCAGAATTTTGAGAGATCCAGTTAATCCCAACAGATCATACAGGTTCAAGGTACCATGAGAAAGGTATGTCAAACATAGAATAATTTATTAACAAAATCACACACAAGACACACAATCCTTGATAGCTAACTAACAGCAGTAACACACACACATTGACCTGGGAACTGGCCTAACTAACAAATCTCCTGAGCTGCCTGGTTGGAAGGAAGGCCCAGACTAAAGAAGAATAACTCACAACTGCACAAGTGTTATACAAACATTATGTGATGATGAATTTGATGAGGTGACCAGATTATCTGACACAGCATTGCATAATTCCTTTTCTTGGTCAAACAGCCCTTTTACTGAAGGTGTGGGGTCAGTGTCCTGTCAAAAAACAAATGATGACCCCATTAAATGACACCCTGTCGAGATGGCATGTCCATGCATTATGTTGTGATCGCCATGCTGGTTAAGTTAGCCTTGGATTTTAAATAAATCAACAGTGTCACCTGCAAAGCATCCCCATTTTCCACACCTCCTCCACCATGCTTCACAGTGGGAAACCAATGTACAAACCATCCGTTCACCTTTTGTTCGCCTCCCAAAGACATGGTGCACGGAATCAAAAATATCAAATTTGGACTCATCAGACTAAAGGACATTCCTTGTGTTTTGTGGCCCAAAAGGGGCAACAACTAGAACGAAAAAAAAGCTTTGAGCCAAGAAACCGAAGAAATGGACATCAGACCAAAGAAAAGCTGTCCTTCAGTCAAAACCATTTTTGGTTCAGATTTTGGAATCAGATTTTTGGTTCTGTCTGTAGTAGAGCGGTAAAGTAAGAGGCCAAAAGGGCAATCACTGTAGCCTGACTACGCCACCCTGGGGCCTAATGCCACAGGGATGGATATCTTTATGAGATTACCACCTGATGTTCGAGACAAATGCTTTGCCTTAAAGCTTCGTTAAATTCTTGTCAACAAATTTCATCTTTTTACAAAGTCTCTGCCATGATATCACTCATATTTCAAAGCCTTCTATTAAGCTCCAGTGTTATTATTAAACGCATTCAAAGGTACGCATTCAAAGATATGCGTGGTTCTTTTACTGTATATGATGGCGATGTCAGAAGACCAAGATCACGGCAGGCAAAAGGTAGAAAATGTTTTAATGTTAACGTGGCGCAGTCTATACACTAAACGAACCTGGCCTACCATTAAATAACATCAAAGCTCCAACACCTGTTCAGAAAGCATGCACGTTAACTGCAGTGTAGCAAGTGTAGTTTCAAAGTTGCATAAAAGTTGATGCTAGCCGATTTACAATTGCAAGCTTATATGAACAACATTACTGTTAGTTATTTTTTCAGGTTACGGTGACCAGACGTTCCGAATTTCCAGTGACAGTCTGCGTTTTTCAAAACCTGTCCCCATCAATGCATTTTTTCCTCTATAGCAATTCCAATTTTTAAAATTATTTCTAAATAAACCGTGAACACAGGTTGCGAATTAGATGGCACATCACAGTGTTTTGGCAATTTGGTTGTATTGGGGATAGTTTGGTTGTGTTGGTGATTGTTTCCATTGTTTATCTTTATGATGGTGAGAGCAGTGAACTTATTCACAGATTTATTTTGTGTTCCTTCATGCTTGTACCCCAATTTGACAACCACTGGCCTAGGTCTGTTCACTTGGCTTGCATCACTGTGAGATCCCCACAAGTTCAAATTGCAATACGACCTATTTGTTTATCTGCGGAAGCCAGGAAACGGTACCAGTGTGATAAGCGTGACAAGTTTTCTGTCGGCAAGTAGGCGTAGAGGCTAATGAGGATATAGGAAAATATTTCCCTTCGACGTCGGGGGCCTGTTCGTTCTGTCGGGAAATTTTCCTACAATGTCCAGCGGACAATACATTATCCCTTACTTATTTTACAGATGATCACATGCTTTGCCCAAACCTTTTGGAATTTGTATGAGGGGTATTAGGATTAAGGATTAGGAACCCCAAGCCCCCCTCAGTAGACATATACAAACACATTACAAATATTTCCAATACCCTTGCACTGGTTGATCTACAGGTGCTGGAGCAGCCTATAGTGTATAAGCTATTAGTTTCTAACAATAGAAGTTTGTAGCAATAGAAGCGGGTGTGTCAAAAGTTTAAAGGTATTTTCTCATGAACTGTTAATCATAGCAGTGAGTGACCGGCGACATTGGAATATTTGGATTGTGCAGTTTCACCTGGCATGTGGAAGGTATCTGTGGGTAGAACATAAATCATATCTCACCAAATTTCCACGTCCTGAATTCAACCATGTAGCAACCTTCCTACCACATGGGCACTACATGTTAAGCACAAATAGTTTGCCCAATACCTCAGTAATGTCGAAGGTCACATTTTTTAAGTAAACGTGATCTTGAAGAACGAAGTATATACACTTTCGGCCTATTTTGCAAAATCACATCTATGAATTTTTCAAAGGTACAACATTTTTTCTTTATAATTATGTTCAAATTAAGTTATATAATATACCAAAATAAATAACAGCTTCATAGTTAATTAATTGTTTGAAAATATGCATGACCGAATGGTGGAAGTCAATAAATGTCTCATCCCTATAGACAATGCTAGAACACATCACCAAGTTTATGAATTAGTGATATTAGTCATCACATACTGTTTTAAAATGACTGCTACTGTGAACATAGTACATATGTATTTTATACCCATGCATAAACAAGTGTGATATCAAATATGCCATATAGGTATGCAATTAAATTCAAGCCATCTGGTTGCATAATAATCAAAAGTGTGTTTAGCTATTACAGTATAATGTTGTAAATGTTTTATTGACATGCTCTCTCATACTCCTATTCTATAAAAGAGTTTTGTAGAATTTTAGTGTAGAATATTACTTTGAAAAAGATCTCCAAATACTCTCCAAAAACTCCAAATTAAGCTAGATATAGCAAGTTAAAGAGGCCAGTTAAAGAGTTAATCAGGCTAGATTTCTGGCATTTTTTTTTGTTTTTTTTTGCGGGAGAAATAGTGTAGGTATGGGAGATATGGCATGAGGGCATGTGAAGGCAGTCAAATGCATGCGCCTCACACTCATTGCGTGAGAGTTTGCAATCCTGATTTTGATAGACAATCATATTTGAGAGACTCAATGTGAGCAACAAGACACAAGAGGCCGTGGGTTATGCTGGTTTTGCAATGGCTAAGGGGAGTTGATAAGCATGACACATAGTGGAGGAGAGCACTCACAACAGGGCATTGGGATTTGGCCAGTCACTCATTTAATTATCATAGAAGGAGTGTGATGTTGTCAGGCACAGACAAGGCAGAGGCAAACTTTACACAAAGGTGTTTTATTAAGGCAAACGAAACTGGAATAAACAAAAGTCGCGTCCATTACTTTAACGGAGAGAAGAGAAAACTATAACGCTCAAAAGTTCGGAGGTAAACTAACACACAGGAGAATAAGGATGCAAACACAAACGTACTGGATTAAACGACTAGGAAACACAGAGAATAACAATACCAACGGGGAAGTCTAGGCTCGCGGGGAGGATGACACAGGCGATCGCGGGAGACAGAGGAAGCACAACAAACACGTAGAAAGTCCGAGGTAACATTGACGAGGCCAGACACCAGGTGAAGCAGAGGGGAAGCTTAAGTAAGGTGGAGACCAGGTGACACCAATTAAAACTCAGGTGAAGGTGATCGTGCATGAGGAGGTGAATGCAAACGGGGAGACGAGCTGTGAGTCTGTGGAGTTGAGTGAGGGGGCGTGGCCGTGACCAGGTCCGATGCAGACCTGACAGATGTCACCAAAGCTGGGGTTGTTGTTGCTTCTAGTATGGTTGTTCTTGGTTCACTTGTAATGGTTGATTCCACAGTGGTTGTTGGTTCAACCGTAATTGTCATTGATTTTGTGGTGCATGATGGCAACACTGTAGCTGCTCGTTTCATTGTGTTTGTGGATGCCTCAACTGTTGTTGTTCTCTGTACAATGGTGGTTGGTATCATTGTGATTGTTGTTGGTTTAGTGTTGGTTGTTGTTTGAGCTCTAAAGGTTATTTGCTCATTTGTGGTGGTCTTTGGTCCAACTGGATTGTTGTTTTAACTGTTGTTGCAGTTGCTTCTATTGTGGTTGTTCTTGGTTCAGTTGTAATAGTTGACTCCACTGTGGTCGTTGATTCAACTGTAATTGTTGTTGATTTAGTGGTGGTTGACTGTGTCACCAGGTTTTAGTGTGTCCGTGACTAAACAATGATGCAGGTGTGGTGGTAAGTAGTGAGCCGACAGACAAAAGGTCCAGTTCAACAATTTATTAGTTATTTAAACAGAAGTGGTGCGCCTGTATTCAAAACTCGTATGTCCACAGTCCACAAGTCCCACAAATCACAGTCCCACGATCATAAAAACATATTCCCTGCAATACGCGAAACGCGATCCCACCACCAGCCACCAGGGCGCAGCAGTCCAGCAGAAGCAGCAAGCAAAAGCAAGCGGAGAAGCAATCCAAACGACCCAGCGGCAAGACAGCAACCAATTGTAGCAGCCAGTCCAGCACAACTAGCTTAGCCAGCACATGCAAAATACCATCCCCTCCAAGCGACTCCTCCTCCATTCGTCCGGCTGGCACTGGCAGATACCTCCGAAGGAGAGAGAAGGGGAGAGGGGTCTCAGCAGTGGAGAAGTGCTACCGCAGCAAACAAATTTATCCCGTAATCAATACAGGAACAAGGTGTACCTACTTTACCTGGGTGCGGCTTAACTGCGAACCCAGGAGCAGAATTAAGAGCCTTGTACAACAGTGTGGAAACCACAGTCAGACGCGGGTGTTCTTCTCCCAGTGCTGTCCTCTCCGTCTCTGGCCGGTCGCAAAGAACATAATGCAATGATTGAATTTGCCAATTTTGCAATCATGGAGGACACGTGTAAGTTATTAATTAGCATGGCACACGAAATTAGGTCAACACAGCAAACGTGCATTCCATCATGGCAAACACAAAATTACTATTCAGTTCATTTAGCTTGTCATTGTCCAGTCATCAGGAAAGGCTGTGGGTTATTGGGGTTAACAGCAACGTGAGTACACACACAGCACACAATCAGTGATGCACAGCAAGTGTCAGGAATAAAAATAAACGTATAATCAGGCACTGCACACTGTAACCACAAAACTACAAAAATTACACACAGTGACACCTGTAAAACTGTAGCTGTTGTTGGGTTAATTGTGGTGGTTGATGGTAAAATTGTAGCTGATTTCACTGTTTGTGGTTTCCTCAACTGTGGTTGTTCTTTGTACAATTGTGAATGCTGTTGGTTTAGTGGTGGCTGTTGGTTGAGCTCTAATGGTTATTAGCTCATTTGTAATGTTTTTGTCAACTGGGATTGTTGTTTTCACTGTTACTGCATTTCTTTCTAGAGTGGTTGTTCTTGGTTCAGTTGTAATGGTTGATTCCACAAAGGTCGTTGGTTCAACTGTAATTGTCGTTGATGTAGTGGTGGTTGTGGATTCAGCTCTAGCTATTGTTGGCTTAGTTGTGGTGGTCGATGGTAAAACTGTACTTGCTGGTTTCACTGTGTTTCTGCTTGCCTCAACTGTGGTTATTCTTCGTACAGTGGTGGTTGGTCCCACTGTTGTTGGTGTTAGCTCAACTGTGATTGTTGTTGGTTTAGTGGTGGTCGTTGGTTGAGCTCTACTTGTTGTTGCCTCATTTGTGGGGGTTGTTGGTAAAAATGGGGTTATTGTTGTTTCTAGTGTAGATGTTCTTTGTACAGTTGTAATGGTTGATTTCACTGTTGTTGTTGGCTCTACTGAGGTTGTCGTTAAATCAGTGGTGGTTGTTGGTCCAGCCGTAGCTGTTGGCCTATTCATGGTGGTAGCTGGTATAGCTGTAGTCGTTATTGGCTCATTTGTAGTGGTCATTGATTCGACAGTTCTTGTTAGTGGTACAGTTTTGGTTGTTGGTTTCACTGGAGTTGTTGTTGGCTGAAATGTGTCTGCTGTTGATACAGTTGTGGTTGGTTCCACTGTCGTTGGTGTTAGCTCAACTGTGATTGTTGTTGGTTGAGTTGTTGGTGAGCTCTACTTGTTGTTGGCTGATTTGTGGTGGTTGTTGGTACAACTTGAGTTGTTGCTTCTGGTGTGGGTGTTCTTGTTTCAGTTGTCATGGTTGATTCCACAGTGGTTGTTGGGTCAACTGTAATTGTTGTTGATTTAGTGGTGATTGATTGTAAAACTGTAGCTGTTGTTGGGTTAATTGTGGTGGTTGATGGTAAAATTGTAGTTGGTTTCACTGTGTTTGTGGTTTCCTCAACTGTGTTTTTTCTTTGTACAATGGTGGTTGGTATCATTGTGATTGCTGTTGGTTTAGTGATGGTTGTTGGTTGAGCTGTAATTGTTAATGGCTCATTTGTGGTGGTCTTTGGTACAACTGGGATAGCTGTTTTCACTGTTACTGCAGTTGCTTCCAGCGTGGTTGTTCTTGGTTCAGTTGTAATGATTGATTCTACTGTAGTCGTTGATTCAACTGTAATCATCGTTGATGTAGTGGTGGTTGTGGGTTCTAGCTATTGTTGGCTTAGTTGTGGTGGTTAATCGTAAAACTGTACTTGTCGATTTCACTGTGTTTCTGGTTGCCTCAACTTTGGTTGCTTTGTACAGTGGTGGTTGGTCCCACTGTTGTTGGTGCTAGCTCAACTGTGATTGTTGTTGGTTTAGTGGTGGTCGTTGGCTGAGCTCTGCGTGTTGCTGGCTCATTTGTGGTGGTTGTTGGTAAAACTGGGGTTGTTGTTGCTTCTAGTGTGGATGGTCTTGGTTCAGTTGTAATGGTTGATTCCACAGTGGTTGTTGGTTCAACTGTAACTGTCATTGATTTAGTGATTGTTGTAGGTTCAGCTGGGTTGTCAGGGGTTGTTTTTGGGCTGCTTTGGGCTGGTTTTATTACAACTGTTGTCGTTTGCTCATTTCCAGTGTTCATATTTATTCATGTATTTATTTATTCATTTATTTATTTGTTTGGAACTCACTAAGAATCATCACTATCACTGTAACTGCCTTTTGCCACATATTTATTACTTTGAGGATCTGTGGAGAAAAAAATACATACATGCATACATACTCACATACATAATAGATATATACAGGAGATATCTATCTGTCTGTTCCATGCATATCTCTTGATTCATCCAACTGACCTCAAATTTGTCAGTTGTCACACATGTTGTACCACTGTTCTTATTTAGGTAGATACACTGTAACAATGACTCATGAAATAAAGTGTTACTGGCACAATATAAAACTACTTGATTGTTGTTATTACTATTGTGCACTTTTATGAAAAAAAATCAAAGGAATCAGACTGATAGATAGATTGTTGTTGTCTAATTGTACCCAGGAGTGCAAACAGACACTCTGTAATTGCAATTACAGTCTTTAATATTGGCACACTACCTAAAAATCATGCAACACCTGCTGAAGCACACAAAAATATATCTCACTTACCTGATGCTGGTGTTCAGTTGGTTGATGGCAAAGATGCACAGCGAGCTCTGGTTTACTTCTTTGTGAGTAGATGATAGATAAGTAAATGCTTACTTCACCAGTTGAGTCGTCCTGTTGGTCCTCCTGATAAACCTCTAGTATAACTTGACTTGACTACTATAACTTCTGTTTCTGAGATGACACACGCATTCTTGCACACATATATATGTATAGGTGTGGCTATGAAATTGATCTTTCAAGTCACATTTCTTTTGCATGAGATGCTAAGTAATTATTGACACTAGTGCACACACACACACACACACACACATATTCTCAGTTGTCACACAGTTCTGTAGATTAACCCTTTGATTTGTGACAGTTTGACAACTATGACAGGACTGTGTCCATCAGTGCATTACAAATACAAAGACAACATCAGTGAGGCAAAGGCATTACGGTATTACTGCATCAGAGGAAAAAGACGAAGTCTTAGACAAGCAGCTAGGCCAAAAGCAGGAGACATATGATGGTTTCCCAGAGCTTGGCAGAACTACCAACAAACAGTAAATGTGGCCAAACTCATTGGTTTTGAGCCAAATACTTTGCTCTATACCAGGTCCATATGCTGTAACATACCTGCCACATTACCATCAAAGCATCAATAAGCCTCATCATAATCATGCTTGATAGAATATTTGCATAACAGGCTGTTCTGAGGCAAGGGCTTGAGAAGTTTTAGTTGTAATAGACATAGGGAGAGGGGAAGACTGCAAGTATATCAGGGTCTGTCAGACAGTGAGTTGACTATAAAAATAATCAAGTAAGCATAATTCTGTCAGGGGTACCAATATTGTCCTGTTGCTTTAATCTCCTTTGTTTCTTTTCTTTTTGTCTAAGATTAATTATGGCAATATAAAGGCAGAGCTGGACATCATACACAATTACTTGACTTTAGTCAAATGTGTATTTAGTTGTGTTCATGAAGTTCATTTTGACGTGTAAATGGGAGAAAGCAATCTTTGTCATTGCCCTTGTACACCTGTAGTGTAGCTGTCAAATGAATCTCTGTTTGGAGCTCACATGACTGTGATGTTGTTGATGATGTAACTGACATGTCTTTTGCACGTTGACACAAATAGTTATTAACATAAATTCACACCAACGAACTCTTGGACATTCTTAAATGACATCTTAAATGGCATATTGCATGTGGCTTTATTGTGCTTTCCATCAAAGCATTTCATTGGAAAAAGCAATAACAAAGAATGCATTGTTTTTTGTTCCTCATTCCAACTGTGAAGGATCAAGCTTTTTCATGAGGGAGACATTTTGTCAATGGAACATCAGCCATCTTTCTTTACCCCCACTTTCAACACCATCACTATGCCAGGTGGAACTCTGTATGGACAAAGTTTGACCTTGATCTTTAACGTATGACCTCTAATTGATTTCCTAATCAGCATGGCACATTGAAAAGGAATAAATGTGCCTTGAGTAGTGAGGACTTCAAGAGAAATAGCAGAGATAGCACAGTAGAACAATCTGGTTGAACAGTATTTTGTGCAAAACCCCATGCAATCTTGAATCTTGCAATCTCTCAAAGTGGCAATAATCTGCATGTCATTGGGGAATGTGGCATTAGAGGTCATGGTCATGTTTGTCTGATGGATTATTGTCTCATTGAACAGACTGGTGGAAGGAAATCCAGATTAGTATATATGTCTTACTCACATTAGGTCAGGAGAATGTATGTTCCCATCTGTAAGCCAGAGCACATATACATACATAAATACAATTACCTTTACAGGTATGTTACAAATACAAATATGTTTTACAGTGTGAAATGTCACCTGTAGCTTGTTGGAGTGAGGCTGATGAAATCTGGCTGGTAGTCTTCAAAAAAATGGCTCAAGCTACATACATGGACAAAACAAAAGCCATCAATGACTAGTAGTACTAGTAGTAGTAGAGGTCAAAAATATCTCATATGGTTCAGTGTAAGCTGATCATGCTGTAAGAGCCATGCATTTACAACAGGCAGTAATGTCTACATTTGCTCATTTACAGACATCACAAAGTGCAATGAAGCAAAAATCAGTTGAGTAAAAAAAAAAAGATAAAATTAAATCTTTACTTTTCATGAAAATATGTGACCTAGTAACTCAGAACTTCCTTGTATGTGCATTGACCCACCCGTGTTTGCGTGTCTGGTGGTGCTGAATGGCACTAAAATAGAAAGTTGTCTTTCCTGCGCGATTAAGCTTCTTACAGGCAGCCGTTCTAGTAATTGTCCACTGGACCCTATTCCAATCACACTTCTACAGGCTATAGACACCATTACCATTGTGACAGCAACCACACGTTGTCAATGCTTCACTAACTGTGGGCACATTTCCCACCACCTTCAAACAAGCTCAGGTAACACCACTGCTCAAAAAACCCTCCCTCACTCCCACTTAAGTGAAAAACTACTCTGTCTGTTTGTCTCTCTTCCTTTCCATTCTAAAACTACTGAATGATCAAACTATTCAAACATGTCACAAAATTTCTCTCTCAGCACAAACTCCTTGATTCTTAGCCATCTGGCTTCAAAACTGTCCACTCCACTGAAACGGCACTTCTGTCTGACAGAAGGCTTAAAAGAATCCAGAGCAGCAGGTCAATCCTCAGTACGCATAATGATAATAATGACTTTATAATAATAATAATAAAGTTGTATGCGGGGCTCTAACTTTTTTAAAAATATTAGATTTTTTGAAATGGCAAATATTGAATTGATGAGAACTGAAACAAACGTAATGTCCAATTTTCAATTTCTGTGTCATGGTTGGACTGAATCATCCTTGCAAGGGGACATCCTGGTTCAGGTGGCACCACTTGCCATTCGTAGTGGTATAAATGAGATGGATGGATATCAACTTATCAAGTCCAATTCAGCTCATAGTGCACCAAGTGAGTTTGAGACATACAGTAGGCCTATACCTACCAGACCGACTGGGGGCAATTGAGGACCGCTCAAATCCTCAGTCCCACTTAATCTGGCAGGTCAGGAGGGACCCTCTAGATGTTTAGGCCACAGACCTAATTTGCCACTTGCACTTGTAGAATATTGATTTATAAATAGCTTGGCCTAGGCTACTCTTAAAGTTGTCACATGGGTTAATATTTTAATGTTTTGGGGATATGAACATTACAAAAGGATTTTTGAACCGTAGGCTCACAGCTGAAACGCCTCAGTCCCTTGCACAATCGGTCTCTATCTTAGGAGTGGGTATTGTTATGTGTAGCCATATGTTCCCGGTAATAGGGTACTATGTAAGTGTGAAACTTTGTTCGGTTGATAAATGGTTTTACTAAAGGTGCATAACCCCCACCCACTGTGAATGAGCAAAAATCTCTGCAAACATAGGCTACAAGCTATCCATGTTTAATAACAAATTCTCGCAAAGCTGATGATTTGCCTGCTATTGCCGCAGAGACGCAGATGCCTTTGAATTATTACTATGACATGAGTAAGGTGATGATTGACCTGAATTATGATATCCTGTTTTGGCTTTCCTGTTAACTGCAGTTTATTCACTGTAATGCTGGGGTGACAGCACAGTCATAGCCTAGAAACCTCGTCACACCCTTGCGATACCAAATAGTTTTTGATTGTTCATGGGTACCCTGCATGACACGCAACCAAACAAATGAAGGAGCCTAAATGTTTCTGGTACAAGGAAGGACAAGAGAAGGACAATGTCTGGCTTGAGAATGAGCCAGGGCTGAATGAGCTTCGGCAGAGATATGAGGAGGTGGGGCTGAGCACCGGTGTGCTCCGGCCAAATAACCTCTGCAGCAGGATAAATAGCCTAACTGAAATTATATATTTTAACCCACATTTGGCGGGTTAGCGGGTGTTAGTTTAGAGTCCTGGTCATATTTATTTATCCTGGAACTTGAGTGTTTGTGTTCCACAATACAACACCTGTTCGAACCGGAAGCCAGAACTTTCCAAAAATATATCTCTCTATTTCTCTCCCTTTAAAAAATATATTTAAATTAAAATCTATTTTGTACTCGTCTCTGGCCTGAGGACCTCATTGGGGGTGTGGTGTGCTCCTCAGGGTAGCGGTTGTTTGGATTGGTGACGCACTAGTTCCCCCACCTGGTGGCACTAGGACCATTCTGGTCAAACGGGAGAGGTGAAGGTTGGACTTGAACACATCTAACTGCGGTTTACACCATGTGACTAACTCACGCAAGATAGCTATCTTGTTTTTTTGCATTAAATGCAATTTTACTTCCCTTTCTATTCATTAAAATGAACATGATGACTGCTGAGAAACTAGATGCAGCTCTCAGCGGTATATAATATGACCGCCATCCATTGCTCCATGTGCCATCCGAACATCTTCGCACATCTTTTGAACCACAAGTCTTATAGACTTGTCCCTATGAATTATGCACATCAACACACATACATACTGTTCATATTGTGCTAAATTACTTCTTTAACACAATGCTTTGTGTAATCAATCACAAGGGGTGAAGATATCTAAGATATAGCTATTTTGGTCTGTCGCCTGCTCCTGTAGAACTGCTAATTACCTGCTCCCGTGGATTTACTATTGTTTGCCGCTTCCGTGTTGTGAGCTGTGACGACGCCAGCATGCGAGGGGGTCTGTGTGCAGCGTCGTGACATCAGCAGCCCCGCCCCCTGCCAGCCTGCTGTCTGCCTTCTACTGTGGAGTAGGGTCGGCTGGAGGCTGGCTGCCGCGGAGCAACTGTAAAAGAGACAGTATCATAGCTCCTCCCAGCAATTGTTTTCTTGTTTATTTTTCTATTTTTTTCTTTTATTTTGGCCGGGAGAGGCCCCGGCCAACGAAAATATTTTCCCCTGCCCTTTCCAACCTGTATGTCTTAAGTAGGCTTGATGCGTGTTTGAGTGTGCGCTGATTATACGGGCTGGAGGGGAGGGCAGAGTCAAATGGGGAAATGATAGGGGTTCAAGCAGTATTGCTGTGTGGGTGTATCACTACTGTGTAGAAAACTTGTTGTGCTCTGAAACCTGTGAATTGCATTGTAAATTTGCTGTGCTCCTAAGCTTGTGACTTGCATTGTGAACTTGCTATGCTCCTAAACTTGTTCACTGTGTTGTAATTTGATGTGCATTGCCCTGTGTGAGGGGGTGGGTTTTCTTGCTGGTTTGGATAGCTTGCCCCTGTCCCCTGGTCCAGATAGTTGTGTTGCACTGTCTGTTTTAATATTATTTGTAAAAATAAAAAAGTATGTTTTTCCTGTAAAGCAGTTTCTGCGTTGTGTTGTGTGTAACTGGGGTTTCCTGCATGACCATCCCAGCTTTGGCTGGTGACATTTGTTCAACTGTTGATGAAATATTTATGGTTGTTCTTGGTTGAGCTGTGGTGGTTGTTGGTTGAACTGTAGTAAGTGTTGCTTCAACTGTAGTGGTTGTTGGTTTCACTGTGGTGGCTGTTGGCACATTTGTAGTTGTTGTAGCTCCAACTATAGTGGATATTGGTTCAGCTGTGGTTGTTGTTGGTATATTTATTATTGTTTGAACTGTTGTTGTTGCTTCAAATATAGTTGTTGCTGGTTGTTCTGTGGTGGTTGTTACTTCACCTGTAGTGGTTGTTGGTTGAGCTGTGGTGGTTGTTGGTTGAGCTGTGGTGAATGTTTGTTTAACTGTGGTGAACGTTTGTACAGTTGTGGTTGTTATTGGTTCGGCTGTAGTGGTTGTTGGCACAATTGTAGTTGTCTATTTCAGCTGTGGTACTTGTTGGCATGTTTGTGGTTGTTGTTGGTTCAGCTGTGGTACTTGTTGGTGCATTACTTGATGTTGTTGGTTGAACTGTAGAGGTTCAACTGCTTCAACTGTAGTGGCTGTTGTTTCAAATGTAGTGGTTGTTGGTACAACTGTGGTGGCTGTTGCTTCAACTGTAGTGGTTGTTGGTTTAACTGTGATGGTTGTTGTTTCAATTTCAACTGCAGCAACTATTGTAGTTGTTGTTGGTTGAAGTATGGTAGTTGGTTGAATCATGGTGGTGGTTTGCGAATTTGTGGTTGTTGTTGGTTCAACTGTAGTGGTTGTTGCTTCACCCGCTGTGGTGTTAATTTGTTGAACAGTAGTGGATGTTGGCTGAACTGTGGTGGTTGTTGCTTCATCTGTAGTAGTTGTTACTACAACTGTTGTGGTTCTTGGTTCAGCTGTAGTGGTTGTTGGTTCAACTGTGGTGGTTGTTTGAATATTTGTGGTTGTTGGTGGTTTAAATCTGGTTGTTGGAACATTTGTAGTTGTTGTTTGCTCAACTGTAGTAGTTGTTACTTCAACTGTGGTGGTTGTTGGTTCAACTGTAATGGTTGTTGGTTGAACTGTGGTGATTGTTGCTTCAACTGTCGTTTGTTCAAGTGTGGTTATCGTTGGTACATTACTTGTTGTTTGAACAGTTGTGGTTGTTTGTTCAACTGTGGATGTTGTTGATTCAGGTGTGGAAGTTGTTGGCATATTTCTAGTTGTTGTTGGCTCTATGGTTGTTGATTCAACTGTGGTTGTTGTTGCTTCAAAATTAGTGGATGTTGGTTCAACTGCGGTAGTAGTTGGTTCAATTGTTGTGGTTGTTGGCACATTTATGGTTGTTGCTGGTTCAACTGTAGTGGTAGTTGATTCAACTGTGGTGGTTGTCTCTTTAACTGTGGTAGTTGTTCCTTCAGCTGTAGTGGATGTTGGTTCAGCTGTGGTTGTTGTTTGCACATTTGTAGTCATTGGTTGAATTGTAGTGGTTGTTGGCACATTTATAGTGGTTGTTGGTTCAACTGAGATGGTTGTTGCTTCAACTGACGTATTTGTTGGTGCATTTATAGTTGTTGTTGGTTCAACCGTAGTGGTTGTTGGTTCCACTGTGGTGGTTGTCCCTTCAACTGTGACTGTTGTTGCTTCAGCTGTAGTGGATGTTGGTTCAACTGTGGTGGTAGTTTGAACATTTGTGGTTGTTATTGGCTCAAATGTGGTTGTTGTTGGAACATTTCTGGTTGTTGTTTGCTCTGCTGTAGAGGTTGATGGTTCAGCTGTGGTAGTTGTTGCGTCAGCTGTAGTGGATGTTGGTTCGACTGTGGTTGTTGTTTGCACATTTGTAGTTATCGTTGGTTGAATTGTAGTGGTTATTGGCACATTTATAGTGGTTGTTGGTTCAACTGTGGCGGATGTCTCTTCAACTGTAGTGCGTGTTGCTTCCACTGTGATGGTTGTTGCCTCAACTGTTGTAGTTGTTGGCACATTTATAGTTGTTGTTGGTACAACTATGGTGGCTGTTGGTTCCACTGTGGTGATTGTCCCTTCAACTGTGGCTGTTGTTGCTTTAGCTGTAGTGGATGTTGGTTCAACTGTGGTGGTAGTTTGAACATTTGTGGTTGTTATTGGTTCAAATGTGGTTGTTGCTGGAACATTTCTGGTTGTTGTTCGTTAAACTGTAGTGGTTGTTGTTTCATCTGTAGTAGTTGTTGGTTCAGTTGTGGTAGTTGTTGCTTCAGCTGTAGTAGATGTTGGTTCAACTGTGGTTGTTGTTTGCACATTTGTGGTTATTCTTGGTTCACCTGTGGTGGTTGATGAAACATTTATAGTGGTTGTTGCTTCAACTGTGGTGGTAGTTGGTTCAATTGTTGTGGTTGTTGGCACTTCTATGGTTGTTGCTGGTTCAACTGAAGTGGTAGTTGGTTCAATTGTGGTGGTTGTGGCTTCAGCTGCCATAGTTGTTGGCACATTTGTTGCCATAGCTTCTTGAAGAGTGGGTATTTCTGGTACATTACTTGTCGTTGTTTGAACTGTTGTGGTTGTTTGTTCAACTGTGGTTGTTGTCAATTCAGATTTGGTGGTTGTTGGCAGTATGGTTGTTGATTCAACTGTGGTTGTTGTTGCTTGAATTACAGTGGCTCTTGGTTCAACTGTGATTGTTGTTGGTTGAACTGTGGTAGTTGTTGCTTCAGTTGTTGTGGATGTTGGTTGAACTGTGGTTGTTGTTTGCACATTTGTAGTGATCATTGGTTCAAATATGGTTGTTTTTGGAACATGTGTAGTTGTTGTTCGCTCAATTTTAGTGGTTCTTGGTTCAACTGTAGTTTTTCTTGGTTGGTTCAACTGTGGTAGTTGTTGCTTCAACTGTGGAAGTAGTTAATTGAACTGTAGTGGTTGTTGGCACATTTATAGTGGTTGTTGGTTCAACTGTGGTTGTTTTTGGCATGTTTGTGCAAATGTGAATGTTGGCACAATTATAGTGGTTGTTGGTTCAACTGTGGTGGTTCTTGCTTCAACTGTGGTCGATGGCACATTTGTAGTTGTTGTTGGTTCAACTGTCATGGTTGTTGCTTCAACTGTAGTGGTTGTTGATTCAGCTGTGGTGGTTGTTGGCACATTTGTGATTGTTGTTGGGATGTTTGTGGTCGTTGGCATGTTTGTGGTTGTTTGTTCAAATGTGAATGTTGTTGCCTCAACTGTGGTTGTTGGCACATTTGTAGTTGCTGGTTCAACTGTGGTGGTTGTTGGCACATTTGTGGTTGTTGGGATGTTTGTGGTTGTTTGTTCAAATGTAGATGTTGGCATATTTGTAGTGGTTGTTGGTTGAACTGTGATGGTTCTTGCTTCAACTGGGGTGGTTGTTGGCACATTGGTGGTTGTTGTTGGTTCAGCTGTGGATGGTGTTGCTACAACTGTTGTTGTTAGCACATTTGTGGCTGTTGTTGGTTCAACTGTAGTTGTTGCTTGAACTGTGGTAGTTGTTGCTTCAACTCTGGTGGTTGTTGGCATGTTTGTGGTTGTTGTTTGTTCAACTGTAGATGTTTTTGCCTCAACTGTAGTTGTTGGCACATTTGTACTTGCTGGTTCAACTGTGGTGGTTGTTGGCACATTTGTGGTTGTTGTTGGGATGTTTGTGGTGGTCGTTGGCATGTTTGTGGTTGTTCAACTGTCATGGTTGTTGCTTCAACTGTAGTGGATTTTGTGGCGGTCATTGGCATGTTTGTGGTTGTTGTTTGTTAAAATGTGGATGTTGGCACATTTGTAGTGGTTGTTGATTGAACTGTGGTGGTTCTTGCTTCAACTGGGGTGGTTGTTGACACATTGGTGGTGGTTGTTGGCAGGTTCATGGTTGTTGTTGGTTCAGCTGTGGATGTTGTTGCCTCAACTGTTGTTGTTAGCACATTTGTGGCTGTTGTTGGTTGAACTGTAGTTGTTGCTTGAACTGCGGTAGTTGTTGCTTCAACTCTGGTGGTTGTTGGGATGTTTGTGGTCGTTGGCATGTTTGTGGTTGTTGTTTGTTCAAATATGGATGTTGTTGCCTCAACTGTTGTTGTAGGCACATTTGTAGTTGCTGGTTCAACTCTGGTGGTTGTTGGGATGTTTGTGGTCGTTGTTTGTTCAAATGTGGATGTTGTTGCTTCAACTGTTGTTGAAGGCACATTTGTAGTTGCTGGTTCAACTCTGGTGGTAGTTGGAACAATTGTGGTTGTTGTTGGGATGTTTGCAGTGGACGTCGGCATGTTTGTGGTTGTTGTTGGGATGTTTGTGGTGGTCGTTGGCATGTTTGTAGTTGTTGTTTGTTCAAATGTGGATGTTGACACATTGGTGGTGGTTGTTGCCACGGTCATGGTTGTTGTTGGTTCAGCTGTGGATGTTGTTGCCTCAACTGTTGTTGTTAGCACATTTGTGGCTGTTGTTGGCTCAGCTGTAGTTGTTGGTTGAACTGTAGTAGTTGTTGGTTAAACTCTGGTGGTTGTTGGTGTCAGGAAGTTTGTAGAAATAAGTAATATATGTGTATGTATGTATACAGAAAGAGGATAGAGCATGCAGCAGAGTGTTGTGCTATAAAAAGAGAGTGTAAACACCAGCAAGAGAGCTGTGTGCATACCAGTAGGCTCCTCTCTGAAAACTGTGTTGAAACCATGTTTAGAGCCTCATCGTAAAAGGACAGAAACTGAGGCCTTGCGTAGGATTGGCTCTGTGCCAGCTACATCATCTACTAGCAGGAGTACTTCAGATAGATAGAATGGTTAGAAAGATCAGAGTGGTTAGAATGGTTGAGGATTACCACTGTTATAACCATTCTCTTGGTGAAGGCAATAAAGACTTGGTTGAACAAGACAAACTTCTCTGCTACTTCTCTGCTTTTGGTTTTTCCAAGAAACTTCTCCACATTGGCACAATTGTGGTTGTTGTTGGGATGTTTGTGATGGACGTTGGCATGTGTGTGGCTCTTGTTGGGATGTTTGTGGTGGTCATTGGCATGTTTGTTCAAATGTGAATGTTGGCACATTGGTCGTGGTTGTTGCCATGGTCATGGTTGTTGTTGGTTCAGCTGTGGATGTTGTTGCCTCAACTGTTGTTGTCAGCACATTTGTGGCTGTTGTTGGTTCAAATGTAGTTGTTGGTTGAACTGTGGTAGTTGTTGCTTCAACTCTGGTGATTGTTGGTGTCACGGACTGAGCCATGACGCTCACGCAGACACTCATTCACGCAAGCGCACAGCATATAGGCAGCCATTTGCCGGCAATGTTGAACATCTAAGCTGACCTGTTGCTGTGAGTTTCAACTTCATTCGCATTACTGTTTGTACTGTTCGTAATTCTGGTTTCAAAGCATGTCATACCCCACCATTTGCAATAACTTTCCATCAGCCTTACATTGTTACGAGGGTGCAGGGAAAGGCCTACCGACATTTCAAGTAGCAATTGTTTGGACCTAAACTCATGTCTACCATCCACACTTCATATTTGTAATCATCACCGTCTCTCATCAGTTTTAAGCATGTCTGGCTGCAAAGAATCAATTATACACACTGGCTGTTTAAAACAGTGAAGTTTATTAGTATTTAGCATTTACAAAAACAACTATCTGCACTATCTGAACTTCCTGGTTATCGTGGAGAAACCAAGGGAATGTTCCATTTGGCTAGATATGGTAGAGTTCCCAGGTGTTTTATGGACTGCGCTATTGTGACAGGGGTGTTTTAATGGTGAAGGGGAAACATGTATTTTATTATGCACCTAATGTTTAACCAAATTAACCTAACCAGGTGTTTTGGTTAATGAAAATAATTTTGAGTTATTGTGTATTTTGTTTTTGTTTTTTTCAGTTATTATTTGATCATAACAATGTTGTTATTTAGTTAATTAATTTATGTTTGCATTTGGGCTACCCTGTGCCTGGCAACCTGTCACATACATTTCAAGAGGACTAACAGACACAGAAAAGCGCTACGTGCAAATTGAAAAGGAGGCGCTGGCAGTCACATGGGCTTGTGAAAGACTAACATCTTACCTGCAAGGGCTGCACTTTACTCTTCAGACTCACCATAAGCCCTTGGTCCCTCTGTTGAGCACCAGAGGTTTAGATGACCTCCCTCCGAGAGTTTTAAGATTTCGACTGAGACTTCTCAGGTATGATTACAACGTTGTTCACGTGCCAGGCAAAAACCTCATCACTGCTGACACATTGTCCAGAGCTCCACTGACTGACACTCCATCTGCTGAGGACCTGCAGCTGGAAAAAGATGTCCAGGTGTTTGTGGATGCTGTCATGTCTTCAATCCCTGCTATGGACACAAAACTAGCAGAAATTAAACAAGCACAACAGACTGATGAGATGTGCAAAACAGTGGCACGCTACTGTCAAACAGGATGGCAAGAGAAACACAGTTTGAGTTCTGGAATTGTACCCTATTGGCAAGTCAGAGCAGAGCTGTATCTCGCTGGAGACCTTCTGATGAAAGGTGAGAGAATCGTCATTCCCCAGTCACTCAGAGGGGACATAATGCACAAACTCCATGAAGGTCACCAAGGGATCTCCAAATGCCGTGCCAGAGCTCAAGCATCTGTATGGTGGCCAGGTATATCTGCACAGATTCGAGAGACAGTAGACAGATGTGAAATGTGTCAGAGACACAGAGTACAGAGAACCCCTCATACAGTCACAAGTCCCTGACAGGCCCTGGCAAAAGGTTGGAATGGACTTGTTTGAGTGGGCAAACAAGACTTACCTGCTCATCATTGACTATTTTTCACGATACATAGAAGTGGCTGAGCTTAAGGTCACATCTTCTGAGGCTACTGTTCGTGCTGTGCAGGAAGCTTTTGCACATCATGGCTACCCAGAGACAGTAGTATCTGACAATGGGCCACAGTTCTCTTCACAAACATTCAAAACATTTGCAGAAGAGAGCTCATCCCTACCTCGATCTCCAAGCCAGCTCACACCGAAATGGCCCGACATAGAGGCTTTTCGCAGGAAGGATGAGGAAGGAAGGCGTAAACAAGCAACTCACTACAATCTCCGCCACCGGTCCAGAACACTTCATGAGCTCTCATCAGGACAAAAGGTGTGGATCACCACAGAGAAAGCTCCTGGGACTGTTCTAGGGACTGCAGACATGCCAAGGTCATACTTGGTACAAACTGACAAGGGCATGCTAAGAAGAAATAGATTCCATATGAGAGCCACTGGGAACTCCTCTGAAGCCACCACCAAGTCAGGCAGAGTTTCCAGGCCTCCTGAGACTTGATTTATAATGAAAAGTATGTGAATGTTTCAGTTTGCTGCATTTCTAAATTTGTAAAGAAAAGAGTTCCAGAGAAAAAAAAAGACTGAAAACTAGCATAAGAATGTTAAGAATATTAGGAACTGATAAAAGAGAAAGGGTTGAGGCATTGGGATATTTGTATTAAGTTTGTATTAAGTTTCGCTATTCACTAGTAAAGGAGTGTATTGCATATTACTCCGGTGTCCAGTCTTCATCATTATACAGCTGGTACCCCTGTGGCTGGGGAGAACCTTTTGTTCATATTTACATTGCAAAGACAAACTTACCTCAGATAGATTTGGAATGTATATCTGTATGTTATGTAATGTGAATCTATTCATGTTTGGTATCATCTTTATTGTCTCAGTACAAGGACTGCAATAGTCAAAGTCTATGACTGGTCCGGACAATCCATAAGTAATATTTTTGAATCTTGGTGTACACATACAACTGGATAGCCACTTAATAATGCTAATTGCCGTAGGTGTGTCCTTGGGCTATTAGACACAATGGCGCCAGGTAAAGAACCAATCACCTTTCATTGTATTGTACTTCAACTGTATGCTAACTGTATGCAACTCCCCTCAGTTAAGCGTATTTAAGTAGAACACTTTCATTGTTTAAGTTAGATCTAATGGTGAATGCTTTCGGGCTGAAACCCTTATGTCTCCCTTGACGCGCACCATTGTAACGATTAAACCTGTTTCCTGAAGTTCCGGAGTCTGCCACCAGTCTGCAATTCTTCCTACAAACTAGATGCTTTTAGTTGTTGCCTCAACTGTGGTTGTTGTCACAATTGTAGTTGTTGTTGGTTCGAATGTAGTTATTGGTTGAACTGTGGTAGTTCTTGTCTCAACTGTGGTTGTTGGCACATTTGTAGTTGTTGTTGGTTCAACTGTCATGGTTGTTGCTTCAACTGTAATGATTGTTGATTCAACTGTGTTTGTTGTTGGCACACAAAGGTTGTTGTTGGTTGAACTCAGATAGTTGTTGCTTCAACTCTGGTGGTTGTTTGTTGAACTATGGTGGTTCTTGCTTCATCTTGGGTGGTTGTTGGCACACTGGTGGCTGTTGTTAGTTCAACTGTAGTTGTTGTTGGGTAAACTCCAGTTTGTTGGCATGTCAGGTTGTTGGCATGTTTGTGGTTGTTGTGTTTTCAACTGTGGATGTTGTTGCTTCAACTGTGGTTGTTGGGATGTTTTTGGTGGTCGTTGGCACATTTGTTGTTGTTGGCATAACTGTACTTGGTGGTTCAACTGTGGTGGTTGTTGGTGCATTTGTCATTGTTGCTTTTACTGTGGTTGTTGTTTCTTCAACTGTGGTAGTTGGTTCATTTGTAGTTGCTCCAGTGGTAGTTGTCAGTGCTGCTTTAATATGATTTAATTGTGTTGCTTAAAAGAAAATAAACATTTTAGAACAGATTTTTTACTCTTATGAAAATCTAAATAATATTTTCTGTGATTCAACTTACCAAGTATCATTACAATAATAGTTGTTCGCCACATTTTTATTGGTGCAAGAGCTGTAAAGAAAATGAGTTATACATTATATACTAGATGCTGAGCTATATACACACATGCAGTCATATAGACTTACCACAGATTTACAGTAGTTGTAAGATTTTTCTTTATTTCTGCTTTAAGGCTTCATAAATGCTAAGGCATTTCATTTGGTACAATTTTCTGAGAAACACATGCACAATTAACAGAAATGTTGCACAGGTGATACAAAAGTAGCAACTATCTCATTTTAGTCTGAGTAAAATTCCAAACTCAGTGCTATGGAAAAAAGACCAGCAAACAATAAATGACAAGAGTTTGGCGGTCCACTGGAAGCAGATCTAGTGGTCTGCTACCATTTTGCTCATCGGTTTTCCAGCCGTTCACTAGTGGTGTATTGTTTTGTCCTTCAAAATGAATAAACAACTGCAAACTTTAATACTTGAATTTAACTTTAAATCTCATGTATTTAGGCTGTTTAACTTTTTCCATAAACAGTACAGGTGAAAATGGAACTACAGGCCTATCTGATGTTTAGGTGTCTTGTAAATTATTGTACACTCGTAGCAAAAAGCTACCCTGAATTGCAATGGTATCATTTATTTTTTTAACTCTTGGGTTATAAACCTGGCCAAAAAAAAAACACTAACTTAGACTGAGTCTAAGTCTAAAATCTAGTTCAACGATGAGCAATAGCTTACCTAAGCTCACAAAACTTCGAGTTCAGTTTTGGAACACAAACAAAGTAGCCAAAATTGAGTAGCTAATTAAAACAGCTTACAATTTTTTTTGTTTTGTTTTTTTTGTAGACCACATTTTGCCTTATACAGAGAATTATTGTTTGAAAATGCTGGTGAAAACTCATTGGAAAATATTTGGAAAGTTAATTGTTTTTAACATCATTACTGTGTTGTCGGTGCTGCTTTAATGTGATAATATGATAATTAAAGTATGACATCAAGTTAATTAATCTTCTAGTTACATTTGTGACATTTAAATTGAATGAATAGTACCATATGAATTATAATATTGAAGTGCAAACAATATACTGTAGGCTATCTAACTGGCAGAAAACTATGTGAATTTGCCATAGAAGTGGGCTACAGCCTTCCATGTCAAATGTGGGAGTTGACCCTGACTGTGTGATGCTCAAACATAATCTCTCATATCCACCACACCATCAACCTTTCTTTGCTATAGCAACAGGTTTTGGCATGTAGAAAAACACTGATGTTTTATCAGCGCTGCCTAGCTGCCTATCCGGACGCCATACACTTCGGGCGGATAGAACAGCAGATGATTCCGGTAAGACAAGAGGCGGAGGACTGTGCATTTATGTAAACAAAGCCTGGTGTACGAACTCTGTCATTGTTGGGAAACACTGCTCAGCTGACCTGGAGTATCTCATGGTCAAGTGTAGACCGTTCTATCTTCCGAGGGAGTTCACCTCCACCATAATAACAGCTGCATACATCCCTCCGGATGCAAATGCCAAACTTGCTATGGACACACTCCAGGCAACCATTGGCAAACAACAATCCGCGCACCCGGAGGCAGCATTTATTGTGGCAGGAGACTTTAACCACTCCAACCTGAAGACGGTGCTACCTAAATTTCACCATCATGTCTCCTGCAGCACCAGAGGAGACAAAACACTGGATCATGTCTACACCAACATTGCTGGTGCCTACACAGCAACTCCCCTCCCCCAGCTGGGACAGTCTGATCACCTCTCTTTGTTTCTCACCCTGAGGTTGTCGGGAATTTTGTAGAAACAAGTAATATATGTATGTGTGTATATAGAAATAGGATAGAGCATGCAGCAGAGTGTTGTGCTATAAAAATAAAGTGTAAATGCCAGCAAGAGAGTAGTATGCAGACTTCTAGGCTCCTTTCTGAAAACTGTGTTGAAACCATGTTTAGAACCTCATCGTAAAAGGACAGAGAATGAGGCCTTGTGTAGGATTGGCTCAGTGCCAGCTACATCATCTACTAGCAGGAGTACTTAAGATAGATAGATAAGGTGTAAGGTCAGAATGGTTAGAATGGTTAGAAAGATCAGAATGGTTAGAATGGTTAGTAAGATCAGAGTGGTTACCACTGTTATATCCATTCTCTCGGTGAATGCAATAAAGATTTGGTTGAACAAGACAAACTCTGCATATTGGGTTTTTCCAAGAAACTTCTCCACATAATTTGGCGTCACGAACAATCAGTGTTTTAATTGGTCCCTTCTTCCCTTTTGGATCGGAAGACTTTTGCTTCCGTCTAGATTGGCTTGGGTAAGTTTAATTATAGTATTATTTTGATTTAAGATTTAAATTATTTAGTGGGTCCACCACTGCAAAGAGCCTGTGTGGAAAATATGTGAAGATTTTTTTTGGCTTGTTCAATTGCCTTCACCGATCTTTCAAGTCTGTATAAGTGGCAGCATCTTTCATTCTGTCCATAGCAGGCCCATGGACAGGCTGAGAAATGTTTCCATTTTTCCTAACTCATATTGTGTTAAAATTTCTAACTCATATTGTGTTTGATATATTTCTTAACAGGATGTTTTTTTTGTCTTCTGTCATTGTACCCTTGCTTCTAAGTCCTGTTTGTGTACAGGACAGGACAATAACGGAAGGAGGTGTTATGAGAAGTGTAAAGGAGGAAATAATGGAAATAAAGGAAATGTAAAGGAATTGCGACGGAAGGCCGCAAACATTGGGCTCTAAATTAATTCCGTTTTTGGTATATGGTGTGGACTGTTATTAGTTGGCCACAAAATAATATTTCAGTCGCTGGTATTTTTTGTGAGTTTTCATTGATCGCGCCTAATGGCTCGCTGATTATGAGAGCGTGCTGCTACTAACAGTACCCCAGTCTGGCCTTGCATGCATAAAGAAAGGAAGGAAAAAGCCCTTGATCTGTGTCTTTATGCGTCACGAGTGACGGGACGTTTTCCCGTGATGCGAGTGTGGCTTATGCGCTTGAAAGTTTGTGTTTGGCATGAGCATTGATATCTTTTGAGTGTGGTGCTGTGCTTTTGTGGAAGCGTAGTACTGAGTTGTTTTTGCATTTTGGAATTTTGTTGATATGATGTGCTCCTGTTTCAGAAGTTTTAAATAACATTTGGGCTGCTGACTTGGGATGTATCTTGACTACTGTTGCAATTGGAGGTTAAAGGGGTCGCCTAGCCCCTCTCTCCTCTTTCTCCTTTCCCTTTCCTGTGTGGTATGTTTGTGGATCTTGCTGTGTTTGTGTCCATAGGAGATTAGGAGTGTCTTAGGCATGTGGAGTTAGGGTCAAGGGGTCAGGTGGATGTGCGGCCTAGACTATTTTTGTCTGCTGTCCTTCTCGTTTGTCCCTGAGATGTGTCTTGTTTGTATCCTTTCTGTTGTGTTTGTTGATTACTTATAGTATATGGGTATGAGTTTGTTGGTCCAGCTATTTAGGCATAGCTGGAAAAGGGGGGACGAATAGAAGTTGGATATTATATATAAGAAAATAATAATAGTAAGTTGGTATAAGAATAAGCGAAATAAAGTAAAGGAATAGATTTAATATTTTGATTTATTCCAGATTTAAGTAATGGACGTATTTCACGGAAACCAGAGCTGTTTACTTGCCATCATCAGAGGAACGAGTGGTAATTGGAATTGGAATGGTATTTGGAACTCCCCTTGTGTGCCTGGTATTGGTGAAATAGACAACGTGGTGACATCTATAGCTTGTGTAGGTGATATTTTAAACAACAATTATTATACTGTTTCATAAGGGTGAAATGGAGGTTCAGATTAAACAGGAGCTTACGCCACTTGAGCAGCTGGTGCAGAGTAATAAGGTAGCGGAATATCAGAGGGATAAAATGAAGCGTGAATAGCAATTAGAAGCTTTGACACAATTGGCTTAGAATGCAGAGGAAATATATAAACACCGTTCTGGTAAAAGTTTACATCATGGAGACTTGTGTGCGCTTTCTGTTCAGCAGGGTTACCTGGAGGGACGGACCTCTAAGGGCACTCCACTGACAGTTATTTTGCAGGATCAGAATTAGGTTAATGTTGATAAATTGCATTCTTACGTCACTGCCCATACAGATGATGAGGAGGATGAGGAAGAGGTTACTTTAGCATTAATGGCTCCATTGGTACATGATAAGGTAAAGGATATACATACACATAAGCAGGGATTAGCTTCACTAAAGACAGACATTAGTGAGAATACTTCTTCATTAGGTTCCCTGATGATGCCTATAATTGTGAAAGGTGACCGTACATTTTATGACCCTTGGGGATTTGCGGACGTGTACGGTTTGATTTCGCGTTTACCCTCGCTTCAGGACGGAGCAGGTGCATGAATACAACGCTTTGAGTCGGAGACTCAGGACCATACACTTGCTATTGGGGATTTAAGAAAATGACTGGCGCTTGCATACCATGACAAAGGATGAGTTTCGTCAAGCTGTAACGCATTTTGTCACCCAGTACAGGAAGTCTGAGGACAGGCGTGAACAGCAGGACACTGAGACTCAGCGAAAGCTTCTCATGAAATAGCTGGAGGAGCTGAAACATCCGAAAAAGGTTCAGGTAGCATTGATAACTGTGGAACAGTCCTCTCCTGCTGCTCCTTCTTCTCCTACTGTGAGTGCTTCACTTGTGTTTGTTCCATCAGTTTCTCAGCCACAGCCCCAGCAGGGTCCGCCACCTGTGTTTCAGCAAGACCGTAACCTTATGACAACACCCTTTATCAGAAGGGCTGGAGGCTGTTCCAGAGGCCGTGGACAAGGACAGGTTTTGGTCCAGCGGTTTTCCAGAATATGGAATACTGGGTTTGTGTTGACTTTGGACACATTTCCCTTTCTGGATTTGCCAACAAATTCCTGGAAGGGGTGGCACGTTTCAGACTGTTGCAGGTCAAGGTCAGTCCCCATGGGGTGGTCCAGTAAATTTTGTATTAGGCCAATATTGACTAAGTTCTGATTTAGGAACAGCTCAACAGGTAACTCAGGAGCCTGAGGAAGAACCACATGTACATGTAAAGATACAAGGTCATACATTACCATTACTAGTTGATACGGGAGTCACTTATACTTGTATTAACACATCCTATATTCCACACATTAGAAGAGATGGGTCAGGAAAGGTTGCTAGGACAATAGGATTTTCAGGACAAGTGCAATTACTTCCATTTTCTGAACCTGTCACGGTACAAGTAGGACAACATACAACAGTTATGTCAATTTTACTTTCTCCCTCAACTCCAGTCAATGTTTTGGGACGTGATGCTTTGTGTAAATTAGGACTTAATATAAAATGTACTTTACAGGGAGTGTCAGTGGGTGGTCCTGAGGCACAGATGTCTCTTCTGGTACAAGCTGATACAGAATTGCCTTGTGTTTTACCAGTTATGCATGTTTATTGGATTTCAGATTTTTATATAATTATGTTAGAACAATTATGGAAACACTGGCAATGTATTTTTAAAGAGCATAATTTTAAATTAAAATATTGTAGTTGGAATTGAAAGAGTGGGGTTATCTGTTTCATTTTTAGACACAATATTAGACCAGCATTTTGATATGTCTCATACTGTACCATATATTGTTCTTGCCGTAGGTACAGGTTATTAATTAAGACATGTGGGAGATATGATGTTTAGAGTACCTTGATTACATGGAAGTGTACCAGTGATAGAAAGTTAATTTCAGAGGATGGTATACTCTTTAGGCTGTTTGAGGAGTTTGAACTTAAGGGTTCGCCTCCAATAGTGGAATTAACTGATAAAAGTTTTATACCAGAGGGTTTAAAAATTAGAGGGTTCTCCCATTCAACATTTAGATCAAATTCAAGTGTTATTAGCAGTTGTGATGTCACCTAAGCGTTTGGCTATTTGTAAATGTCGAGCACATAAAAAGGGTTGAGGATTTGGTAACTAAAGGAAATGCATTTGCTGATGATGTTGCCAAAAAGGTAGCTCTTAAAGTTAGAGAGTATGAGTCAATATCTAAACAGGCTCGTCGACAAAATATTGTTATAGGTCCTATGTTCATCCGCATGTTATGTTGGCATATTAGAATGTTTCTCTGGCAGATTATTAGTGGGCCTGTGGCCCAAAGTGGGGATTACATAATATGTAGACCATTGGATAAAGACTACCTTTGGACCTTTTATTGCATGGTTTGTAAAAATAGCTGGAATGACTGGATGCATTCTTTTCATTGTTTCTCGTGTTTTCTGTTGTCTTATTCCCTGTCTGAGAACTTTGTTCATAAGGATAGTGGAAGGACAGGTTAAGACTCAAAAGGGTCCTGTCGGGACTGGCTGACGAAGAGGAGTGTAATGACGACGAGGAAGAAAGTTTGCCAAGTGCGCCTCCATATGTTGTTCCGGATGCTGTTCTTCATAGAGTGAGGGACATTCCACTTGTGGCATGGTCAAAGGGTCCGCAGGAATTGGGCTCTGTGGAAATGAAGGCTTGAACTGTGTTCCTGTTGAGTGTGCCCAGGGTGTGTCAAGGACGGCATTATGGGAATAAAAGGAACAACAGCACTCCGTAAGGGAGGAGGTTGCAAATGAGGATACTAAAATTGGAAGAAATTTATGGAATATACGAACTGTCACCAGTCCTGGCAGGAAGGATCAGTATGCAGATAAGTTGGGTAGAGTAGATCTGAAGAACATTTACCTACATATCTTGCTGCGCACACTGCATACAACATGAATAAATTCACATACTTATACGCGTCATACTTCATGAAATTGCCATACATCTTACAACACAATAAAAGAAACTGATATATGCATACACGTAAGAGAATATGTTGAGATATTTAATTCTCATTTTCCTTTCAGGATATCATCAAGAGGAATGTGACAAGAATGGGATTTTGCATGTAATGTTATAAGGAAAATTGCATGGAAACATTGACATTCTTTACAAATAGTGTTAAAGTAATGTTAAGAGTGATTTTTTGCCCTTAAGGCATGTTTCTGGAATTTGTTTGGAAACGATGTATTTGTGCCTTCTGTGAAAACAGAATGATGTGAAACTGCTCACCGAGAGAAAGACTAGGGGGAATATGTCTTTGACTCTAGGTGGTTGAGTCAGATCCAAGGATCATCGGACCCACCCAAGGTTTCTCCCCATAATGACAAAATGATGAAAAAGCTATACAAGGGTTTGAGTTTTTCCTTGCCGCCCTGATCTTGGGTCTCGTAAAAGGCATATTTCAAAGATAGTTAGAAGGGAATTTTAGTGTTGCATGTTGTGTTGCAGTGTGTATTTGAAGAGTTTTGCTACGTTTCGAGAAATGCTCGAAAAAGGGAGGTATGTTGGGAATTTTGTAGAAACAAGTAATATATGTATGTGTATATAGAAATAGGATAGAGCATGCAGCAGAGTGTTGTGCTATAAAAAGAAAGTGTAAATGCCAGCAAGAGAGTAGTATGCAGACTGGTAGGCTCCTTTCTGAAAACTGTGTTGAAACCATGTTTAGAGCCTCATCGTAAAAGGACAGAGACTGAGGCCTTGTGTAGGATTGGCTCAGTGCCAGCTACATCATCTACTAGCAGGAGTACTTAAGATAGATAGATAAGGTGTAAGGTCAGAATGGTTAGAATGGTTAGTAAGATCAGAGTGGTTAGAATGGTTGAGGATTACCACTGTTATATCCATTCTCTCGGTGAACGCAATAAAGACTTGGTTGAACAAGACAAACTTCTCTGCTGTTTGGGTTTTTCCAAGAAACTTCTCCACAAGGTATTCACCACTCATCAACTGTGTGAAACCAACAAAGAAGACCATGAAGGTGTGGCCAGTGGGGGTAGACTCTGTACTCCAGGATAGGTTCAAAGACACGGACTGGAGCAGATTTGCCTCAGTGGCCACTGAAGGCTCCCATGTGAACATTGACTCTTACACCTACTCAGTATTGGATTACATCAACACCACAATCGACAGTGTTACTACTGAAAAGCAGATCACCACGTACCCAAATCAGAAACCATGGATGAACAAGGAAGTGCGGCTTCTACTGAAGGCACGTGACAGTGCTTTCAGATCAGGGGACACACAGGACATCCAGGGCTGACCTGAAGAGGGGCATCAAAAAGGCTAAGCACAGCTACAAGCTGAAGGTGGAGGAACACTTCACAACATCTGACCCCCAACGCATGTGGCAGGGCATTCAGGCCATATCTGACTACAAGCCCAGCAACTCCACACAGACAGCCATGGATTTGTCCTTCCTCAACAAGCTAAATGACTTCTATGCTCGCTTTGACAAGGACAACAAGGATAAGACTGCCATCACCCTCCCCTCTGACAACCACCATACTCTCACACTCACTGTCACAGATGTCCACAACGCACTGAGCCACATCAACGCCCGTAAGGCCGCTGGACCTGACGGCATTCCTGGACGCGTGCTGAGAGCCTGTGCTGGGCAGCTTGCGGGGGTCTTTACAGACATCTTCAACAGGTCCCTGGCCCAGGCAGCAGTACCAGCATGCTTCAAGACCACCTCGATAGTGCCAGTGCCGAAACACTCATCACTTACGCGTTTGAATGACTACCGCACCTGTAGCACTCACGCCTATAGTGATGAAGTGCTTTGAACGACTGGTCCTGGCACACCTCAAGAAATGCTTGCCGCCCACACTGGACCCTCACCAATTTGCCTACAGAAGCAACAGAAGCACAGTAGATGCGATATCCACAGTGCTTCATTGTGTGCTCTCACACTTGGACAGTAAGAATGCATATGCAAGAATGCTGTTTGTTGACTTCAGCTCAGCATTCAACACAGTCATCCCCTCCAAGCTAATTGCCAAACTCGTCGACGTTGGAATCAGCAACCCCATCAGCAACTGGATCATGGACTTCCTGACCAACAGACCCCAGTTTGTTAGGTCAGGCCAGAACCGGTCCACCACCCTGTCACTGAGCACCGGTACACCACAAGGCTGTGTGCTATCCCCATTCCTCTACTCCCTTTTCACCCATGACTGCAGGCCTGCGTATGGATCCAACTCCATCATCAAGTTTGCAGATGACACCGCGGTGATTGGACTCATCAGTAACAACGATGAGTCTGACTACAGGGAAGAGGTGAAGCACCTGGCTACATGGTGTGCTGACAACAACCTGTCTTGAACACCAGCAAGACCAAGGAACTCATTGTGGACTTCAGGAAAGAGAAGGGAAACACCCACGACCCCATCCACATCAATGGTATGGCTGTGGAACGTGTCTCCAGCTTCAAATTCTTGGGGACCCACATCTCCGAGGACCTGTCCTGGTCAGCCAAGATGGTTATAGAGATGGCATCATTTGGTCCACCTATGTGAGAAGGTATAGCCGTAGCGCATTGGAGACCTCCGCATAGTCAAAAAAAGATTGGCAGGGCCGCCTTCCTTTGAACCTGGCCATAGGAACGTAGCCCTCTGCAGGCACATGGCCCCCACTCGATCCATGAGTGAACAATGCATGTGAACACACCGCTACCGTTCCTCAATGTCTCACCTCCTCCTTCACAGCCTCGGCCCCAATTTTGCTACACTCCGTCTCTGCCACAGACAGCCAAAGAAGACTTCTCAGCTTCGCAGTTGGAGGCGCCGATGGACCGAGAGCTTTGTGTCGTTGGCAAACAGATTATTTAGATTGACTAGAAGCACTTCGAAAAAAATGCCAAACTAATTTAACTTTTCAAACTGTTGGAGACAGAAAGTAACAGAAAATTAAAAGGGATGATGTAGCGCAATGCTAGTCACAAAGCTGAAAAGAAATGTGAAAAATAGCGGAAAGGGTGAAAACAAGAGCGGAAGCTGTGGTATCAGGCAGGCATCATGCGGAGCCATCACCATTGCAATAAACACCTCTGTGCTTTAGTCTAACCCCTAGTGTATACCATGATAGCCCTCATTAGCTATTTGATGTCCTGACATTGTGATGTCCACAATGTCAGGACATTGTTGTTGTTGCTGTTTTCCTACAGCTTTATTGTGTGGCACATGAATAAGTAAATAAATAAATACATGCATGAATTAAGATACACAAGCAAATAGTCTACAATATCCAACCAAAATCACAAGAATACATGTGAACTCATTAATCACTGTTTCCGTTTTGGAGATGAACTTAGATCCATCAAGCATTTAATTTAAGACTGTTGATGTAGGAGAGTTGCACATAGAAGTTCTTCACTGTAGGTGAAGGTGTCAGGATATTTCTGTGTATCATTTTTTTGTAATCAGTCTTCTGGCTTCAATTCAGGTCCATACAATACAGTGAAGAGATTTAAATCTTGTTGAATTGAGGCAAAAATCTAGATGAATCAAAGACTCAGTGTGAATATCAAATATATTCAGGAAACAATTATTTGTTGACAGAAATGCATAAATGTAAAAATGCATGAATGTAGAAACAGCAGCAGCCCATGAAGGCAAAGAAAAGTGTAATAATGTGATGTGATGAGGAGGTAGTAATCATATAATCCCCAGTGTCTGAAGCAGAGGGTAATACCATGTGACAGCAGTCCACATGGATGAGGTCAAAGGTCAGAGATCTTGGGGGGTCTACCAGGGTTGAGCCACAAGGAGCGACAGGAGGGCGAGTCCACAGGCACTCAGGATGTTAATACTGCTGCTGACTGCACCTGCTGACACAGCTGTGTGTGTGTGTGTGTGTGTGTGTGTGTGTGTGTGTGATGAGGGTGGTGGTTAGAGGTAGTTAGCATAGACTCAACAAAGATATTACATAAAATGTGGTATAAATTGCACTGTCTGGGACACATTGTGGACACTGAGATTTTTTATGACATGAACTTTTTATATGTGCACAAAGGCAATGGCAGGAATAAAAATAATGGACAAAGAGGGTGCATAAATCACTTGAAATAATGTTTCATATCTTAAGTTATCTAAACTGTATCAATCATGACATACCATGCTCATAATTTTAACATATATGGTGACTTAAGGTGAATCTCTATAAGGTCATGAAACACCTGCATACCTGTGCTATTGATGAAGATGATAGTAAATGACAAATTTCCACTCAGTGCAGCTCTGGTCAAGGTGGCAGCAATTTGTGTGTCCGTGGGGAATGTGGCATTGGAGGTCATGGTAATGTTGTTTTCATGAATAATTGATCCATTTCTGGTAAAGGTAAAATGCAGCAACAAAGATTTGTCTTTTTTTTTCAATGGACAATGTTCTCATTTGCATGTATCACTTACTCACTCAGTCATGTGCACAAACACACACACACACACACACACACACACACAGAAACAAAGACGGCTGTCTCATTTTTATTATGTGATGTTTGCCACCAACCTGAAGCTTATTGGTGTTAGGCTGATGAAATCTGGCTGGTAGTCCTCAATGAAAAATGGCGCAAGCTACATAGATAGAATAAAGGATCAAAATAAAGAAGTTAATGTTTTCAAAATACATCTATGTACACCTTCTAAATATTGTCTGTTCTGTTCTACCTCAGTTTTGATTAGCGTGGCTCTTTTGCTGAAGGCATCTGATGTGGAAATCAATAGATCAGCAATAAATGTATCATTGGTACAGAACTGAAGAATGGCTGCCGATTTGGGTTCACCTGGAAAACACATTTGTAGTTACATTATTATTATTATTATTATTATTATTATTATTTTCTGATTAGACAGTTGTTTGAAATTGTATTGTTGTTATTCATTGTTTTATTAATGACTTATTTATCACTGTAAGTAATATATTTTCTTACTTCTCACAAATAAGGATCCAGGAACCACAGAAAGACTGAAGCCTGAACTTTACAGCATTAGCCAGGGCTTCAATGACAACAGAACTAGTAGGTAGGGCTTCAACTGCATTCTCATTGAACACAACATCAATGTCCGCTTCAACTTCATCTGTTCGGAATCGAGTTGCCAGCCTGTAATCATGTCAAAGCTTCTCTGTCAGTCTCACAATGAACCCTACTTTTTAACTGTGATTATACTTTTGAGTGGGTTCAGGTAAGGCATTTCTTTACCTAAATGCTCTCACAATAGTCCTGACAAACCGTGATCCGAAACGTTTTCGATAGACCACATCGCACTGCACACAAAGAATTGAATGAATTCAGTTACATTAAACATACATATGTATTGTATTGTTTTATAATAATAATATGGTTGCAAAATAATGATTGGAGCAATGTATAAATTCCTTAAAAGACAGGTTTGTTTTTTTACACTTGTTTTTTTGCACTGTTTTTTACACTTTTACACAAAGCCTTGTTTTCTGATAATTTATTATGAAATACAATGGTTAAGACGAATTTGAATGAATGCCTCTGTTCAAGAATTTTCAGTTGTTGCGGTAGCACCCCACCCCCACATGTCATGTCTAAAGACATGAAAATCACCAAGTGGTCAGTAATGTTCACTAATACGCTGACACGAAAGTCACTGCAAAGTGTGAAGCTTGTATTGCTTCAAACTCTTAGGTGAAAGTTTACCTTCGGGTGTGATGGGTTTGACAAAATAGATCCACAATTGAGAATAAATGGTCAAAAACCTGTTGGAAACCATACTTTGCAGTGATTTTTGTGTCAGCATATCAGTGAACATTACTTACCACTTGGTGATTTTCATGTCTTTAGAAATGACAGTTTAGTATGTTTTAGGAAAGACTGCAGCAGTGCACCTATGCAGCCATTTTGTGGGTGTGTGGGTGCTACTGCAACAACCAAAAATTCTCAGAGCAGAGGCATTCATCAAAATTTGAATCTTAACCATTGTATGTCATCATAAACCATCAGAAAACAAGGTTTTATGTAAAAAATGAAACCTACCTTTTAATACCAACCATCTATATTTAAATTAATGACCAGCTCAATTAGTTGTAGTTGCAGTCTTTGATTATGAGGGGAGTACTTACTGCCCTTTCAACCTCAGTAGCCTGTTGCTGGAATTCTGGGCTTCCTGTGTTGGCAAAAGCTGACTGAAACACTTCAAGGAAGATAATCCTTATTTCATAAGTAGCAGCTGGACGAGAGGGTGGTCTGGTTGTAGTCGTTGTTGTCGTTGTTGGTGGTCTTGTTGTTGTTGTCGTCGTTGTTGTGGTGGCTAGTGTAGTTGTCCTCCGTTCGTAATTGACTGTATTGGTTGATTTGTTGTTTGTGTTGTTTCATCTGTTGTTGTTGCTACTGCTGCAATGGTAGTTGATGGTGCAACATTTGTAGTTTTTAGAGTTGGTTGATTTGTGATTGTTGTTACTGCTCCACTGGTAGCTGATGTTTCTGCATTTGTAGTAGTTGTTGCTTTATTTGTAGCTGGTTGTATTGGTTGATTTGTGGTCAGTGTTGCAGCTTCACTTGTTGATGTTGCTCCAGTGGTAGTTGATGTTGCTGCATTTGTAGTTGATTGTGTTAGTTGATTTGTGGTTGTTGTTTCACTTGTTGTTGTTCCACTAGTAGTAGTTGTTGCTTCATTTGTAGTTGATTGTGTTGGTTGAATTGTAGTTAATGTTATGGCTTCACTTGTAGTTGTTGTCGCTCCAGTCGTGGCTGATGTTGCTGCAGTGGTTGTTGTTTCTGCTTCATTTGTAGTTGATTGAGTTGGTTGATTTGTGGATGTTGTTTCTTCATTTGTTGTTGTGGCTGCAATTGTTGTTGATATTGCTTCACCTGTTGTTGCTCCACTAGTAGTTGATGTTGCTGCATTTGTTGTAGTTGTTGCTTCATTTGTAGTTGATTGTGTTGGTGGATTTGTAGAAGTAATTTGTGTCGCTCCCGTTGTAGGAGTTTGTGTTGCAGTAGTTGTGGTGGACTGTGTTGCTCCATCGGTGGCAGACTGTGTTGCTTGGATTGTGGTAGTTTGTCTCACTCCTGTTGTATTAGATGGTATCGTTACAGAGATGGACCCAGGAACCACAGTCACGTTAAAGCCTGAATTTGAGTTGTTTACAGCTGTTTCCAAGGTTTCAACAACATCAGAGCTTTATCGACAATAAAATCTTCACAGAAAACACACTAACACATCTTTGCACACTGTATCATGACTATTTACCGTCAAATGTCCCGGAACCCTCCTCTGCTGTTGTGCCAGGGAGTAATGTAGTTGTAACTGTTGTGATAAGAGGCCAAAGAAGCAAATGGTGGTTTCAGTATGTCTTTATCAATAATAAAATATTCACAGAAAACACACAAACACATTTCTGCACACTGTATCATGACTATTTACCGTCAAATGTCCCTGAACCCTCCTCTGCTGCTGTGCCAGGGAGTGATGTAGTTGTAACTGTTGTGATAAGAGGCCAAAAAAGCAAATGGTGGTTTCAGTATGTCTTTATCAATAATAAAATCTTCACAGAAAACACACAAACACATCTCTGCACACTGTATCATGACTGCTCCCCTTATTCCTAAACCCTTCTCCACTCCAGTTTCTGTGATTGTGACAGTGGAACTTATTGCATGACAACTGCTTACCTTCTGACATTCTTGAGCCCTCCTCCATTTGAGTTTCTCTCCGGGCTCGTTTTCCTGGTGGCCATTTTGGAGTATAATTCACTTTTTGAGGGGGTGGCATTGTACTTGTTGGGCCAGAATTGGATTTTTTAAAAATAAAAAAATGTTTCTCTGCATCAAAACCACTGTCATCAGTGACAAAATTAGTACCATAGGCACTGTCTTTCAGATTCAATGGCCGCTCCTCAAATATGCCATCTTCAGAATATTCCTTGTTCTCTATGCCAAAGCCAGTGTCAAAGTCTTCGTTTTGCTGAGGGATAAGAAAGCTCAGTTGGTCATTGTTGAATTCAATGCCATCACACTGACTAGTAACTCCTGTCGAGAGAATGAACAGCAAAGTTGAAGTGAAAGTTTGTTTACTGTATTTATTTATGTTCTTGTTTATTCATTCATTCATTTAGAGTAGAGATGGAGGAATGGAGTGTCTATTGGTGTAGGTTAGCTGTGGAAGAGACATAGACCCAGAATGAGTATTTTGAATTGAGTGTGGTAGGAACACAGTGGACAAAGCTTTTAGGGTGTCTGCATTGTGCAATATGTGTTTGCCACTCATTGACAAGTCAAACAGGCATTTTGGTCTGCATTTCCTCCACTGTTTATTTGATTTAATCTATGAAAGGATGGGTATGACTTGCTTTTCTGAATTACTAAGGAAAAGTCCATGGTGGTAGCGTAGTGGTTAAGGAACCTGCCTAGCGTGTAAGTAACCTGAAAAGTTGTTGGTTCGAATCCCGGCTGCCACCGTTGTGCCCTTGAGCAAGGCACTTAACCCTAAGTTGCTCTAGGGGAGACTGGCCCTGAACAATTGATAGTTGATGAGTTGTAAGTCGCTTTGGATAAAAGCGTCTGCTAAATGCATAAATGTAAATGTAAATGTAAACCCATTGTCAGGCACAGACTGGGCAAAGACAGACTTTAAAACAAGGTATTTTATTAAGGCAAATGAAACAGGGATCAACAAAAGTCGCGTCCGTTACTCTAACGGAGAAAACAGAATACTAAAGCTCAGAAGTTCAGAGATAATGCAACACACAGAAGATTAAGGAGTCAAACACAAAAGTACTGATTCAAATGACAAAGAAACACGGAGAGTAACAATACCGACTGGGAAGTCTAGGCTCGCGGGGAGAATGACACGGGAGATCGCGGGAGACAGAGTAAGCGCAACAAACATGTAGGAAGTCCAAGGTAACATTGACGAGGCCAGACACCAGGTGAAGCAGAGGGAAGGCTTAAGTAAGGTGGAGACCAGGTGACACCAATTAATACTCAGGGGAAGGTGATCGTGCACGGGGAAGTGACTGCGAACGGGGAGAGAGATTTAGAGTCTGTGGGGTTGAGTGAGGCTCGGAGTGCCAGGGGAAGAGGGGTGGCTGGTAGCCGAGTGTGCACTGGAATAGGGTGAGTACGGTGGCGCGTTGGCGTAAGGAGTTCTGCGCGTACTCGGCTGAGGGTAGGAATTGACTCCAGCGGGTTTGGTGTTGAGCAGAAAGTGCGGAGGAATCTTCCAATTTCTTGGACCTTCCGCTCTGTTTGGCCGTTAGATTGTGGGTGATACCCCGAGGTCTGGCTGACGGCCACACCTAGGCGACCCAAGAAGGCTCGCCAGAACTTGGAGATAAATTGTGGTCCACGGTCTGAAACAATATCCTCTGGTAAACCAAAGCTTACAAAGCGGTCAACCACAACTAAAATACAGGTAAAATCATTGGACCTGGGCAGGTCAGTAATAAAGTCTACGCCGAGGTGTGACCACGGCCTCTGGGGTATCGGGAGTGGCTGGAGTTTACCTTCTGGGAGATGACGGGGGGTCTTCGCCATGGCACACTCGGCACACCCAGCCACGTACCTCTGGACATCACGACCCATCCCAGGCCACCAGTACCGGTCGCGGAGGGGAGAGAGGGTCTGGGCAGCCCCCGGATGGCCAGTGCCCAGGGAGGTATGGAGACTCTCGAGCGCCTCCTGGCGGAGCCCAGCGGGCACATACTGTCGGTGAGCCGGGGTCTCTGGGGGTGCTGGGTCCCGGGCCACTGCCTGGGCGATGCGGTCGTCCAGGGCCCACTGGATGGGGCTCACAATGAGATGGGCCGGTAGGATGGGCTCGTTGGACTTAGGCGAGTCCGCATCCCCGTGGACCCTGGACAACGCGTCGGCCACCACATTCTTGGACCCCGGCCTGTAAGACAAGACAAAGTTAAAGCGGGTGAAAAATAGTGCCCACCGGGCTTGGCGGGGGTTCAGCCTCCCGAAGGTAGGCCAAGTTCTTGTGGTCGGTGAGGACTCGGAAGGGGTGCTGGGCTCCCTCCAGCCAGTGACGCCACTCCTCCAAGGCCAGCTTGACGGCGAGCAGCTCCCGGTTTCCAATGTCGTAGTTCTGCTCTGCCGTAGAAAATTTGCGGGAGAAGTAGGCGCACGGATGTAGTCTGGCTGTGGACCCGCTTTCCTGTGAGAGGACCGCTCCAGCCCCGGTTGTGGAGGCATCCACCTCCACGATGAAGGGCTTGGTTGGGTCTGGGAGCGTGAGGAGAGGGGCTGAGGCGAAGGAGGCCTTGAGGACCAGGAATGCCTGCGCGGCTTCAGGGGGCCACCGTAGGGACTTCGGCTTCGATCGGAGTAAGCGGGGTAGTATCGGTAAGCGGGGAGACAAGTAGGCTATAATTCCTGATGAACCTGCGGTAAAAATTTGCGAAACCCAGTAGCCGCTGTAGCTCCTTCACTGTCGTGGGGGGAGGCCAGTTGAGCACCGCGTCCACCTTCCCCTGGTCCATCTTTACACCCTGGGAGGAGATGTGGTACCCCAGGAACTGGACTTGGTGCACGTGGAAAGTGCACTTCTCAGCTTTGAGGTAGAGGTGATGCTCACGAAGCTTGCGGAGTACCTGCACCACATGATGGCGATGTTCAGCCTCGTTCCGGGAGTAGATCAAGATGTCGTCGATGTAGACTAGGACAAAGCGATGGAGATACTCCCGGAACACTTCGTTCATGTAGGCTTGAAATACGGACTGGGAAGTCTAGGCTCGCGGGGAGAATGACACGGGAGATCACAGGAGACGGAGTAAGCGCAACAAACACGTAGGAAGTCCAAGGTAACATTGATGAGGCCAGACACCAGGTGAAGCAGAGGGGAAGCTTAAGTAGAGTGGAGACCAGGTGACACCAATTAATACTCAGGGGAAGGTGATCGTGCACGGGGAAGTGACTGCGAACGGGGAGAGAGATTGAGAGTCTGTGGGGTTGAGTGAGGGGGCGTGGCCGTGACCAGGTCTGATGAAGACCTGACACCCATGTTACTATTGGTCAAGTAGAAAGAAAATTCATTTTTGGTTTTTGGATTTCAAGGAATTCATATCCCACCTGATGTTTTTTAGGTCCTTTCAATATTAGCTGACTAGCTTGCTCTTTTTTGAGTAGTTTGGATGAGCTGGAGCTCTCCTTACTCTATACACCATCCCACCTGATTATGGCACTGGCCCGTGGCCTAAATTACTTGCCGACCCCTGGTGTTGATGCTGAGGTAAGCCTATTGAAATATCTGTGCTGAGTATGAGCTGGAAGAGGGCTATAGTGAAGGCTATAGTGACAGACAGAAGGAAGATGAAGATCTTAAGAAGAACTGAGTGAAGAGTTATTGCAGTATGTTGCAGGTATTTGTTAGGTCTGAGAAGCTGAGCGGGTATTTGACAGATCAGAGAGGTACTGTAAAGTATGATTTTCATTGGCCTTCCAATTGATTCCATGTTTTTTTCCGAGCACGTCTTTTTTATTATTATTCCACCTCCTGTGATTCCTGCCTAGCCTGAGTCAGTATTTTGTAATAAGTGAAATAGCGCCCCACTGCCCCCATCCCCGCCCGATGTAGCCTAATAGGCTATGTGGTGAAACACATTGTTACGTGTTACACATTCCTATCATGTCCAAGTGGAAAAACAGTTTTACCGAACTCTGGTCTCATCAACAACTTAAAATTAAGTCAGTTGGCAGATCAGTGCGAAAGAGGTGGAAAGGAGGAGAATTACACTTGTACCGAGTAGCACTGTAGGCCTACTCCAAAGGCTGAGGACATGCAAGAGTGAACAGACCTACGTCTGTGAGTTTATATTAAAGACTGCCCAACTACCCAACTACTATAACAATTGTTATAAGTATGTTATCAAGTAAGATTCTGCAGAAGTTATTTCTGAGTATCAAATACTGCACATTCACATAAAGATGTGTTATGTACTGGAACACGGTGTGCCGACTCAAAACAGAATTTAAGCCCACCATAAACATGATTAATTTTCCTACGAAATAAGGAGCCATAACCTTGTTATGCTGTGTCATTTTGTATGCTTAAGGTCATAGTGGTCTGTGGGAGAAAACAAAATTTAGGAAAACATGAGTTAGTTAAGCCTATCTAATCTTAATTCTTGCAGAATTTCTCCACACCACGCCACTGCAAGACACCTGATGTTAAGCAAAACGAAGAGAATTCCAGGGACAGGATTTGCAATTTTGAATCTGCGCTGTCTTTAATTTACGAAAACTTAAAAGGAAAGGTTGCATGAACCTCTAGCTGTGGTTTTAAGTTTAACTTAACATCCAGTCCGCCATTAAACTATTTGCTTCAGAACAAAGAAACCAATAATTCTAATTATTTAACAAAACAGTAAATTTTGTTTTGGCATAACTCAATGTAGCACGTTTACGCAAACTAAAATAGGCAGCTGCTGCAGCAGAGGTGGCGGTCACGGATGCTCCTGAAAAGAAACGCTTTGAGGGTTGTTACCGCAGAGTGTTTAACTAAGCCGTAGGCCGGGCTCTGGCCCGTCACCTAGTGGCGAGAAAAAAAATCTGGCCCGTGGCCTAAATTACTTGCCGACCCCTGGTTATAGCCATCCAATAATGTAATAACTTGGTTCTTATAATAACAAGTTCTTACATTATTGGTTTTATTATATTCAAAATTGCCAAATTGATTATATTGTTGGCAGCTATTACTTTATTGGCCATTATAATGTTATCGGCTGCTACAAGGCACAAAAGAAAATGCTGAAATAAACAATATTTAACACTGTCTTTATTAAAAAAGCAATGTGTATCAAAATTAAAGCCGTCACGCCAAATCTGTGATCCGAACTGACCTGTAAAACAGCTTAACCAATTGTGTTGTTGTATTTTAATTATGTGTGTGTGTGTGTGTGTGAGTGTGTGTGTTTGTGTGTGTCTGAATGAATCAGAGAACAAATGAACATAAGCATGCTATATTCTAAAAATGTATGATAGTACAACTCACCTAGAAATAACACCACAGCAAAAGTATTTTGCCACATTTTGCCCCTTAGAGAATCTGAGGAAAAAATTTTAATTCACATCTTTAGTCCATGTTCATATCCATATATCCATGTATTGCATGCATACGAAAAATTAAAAGGAAAAGTTGCATGACCCTCTAGCTGTGTCTTTAAGTTTAACTTAACATCCAGTCCGTCATTAAACTATTTGCTTCAGAACAAAGAAACCAATAATTCTAATTATTTAACAAACTATATTTTGTTTTGGCATAACTCAATGTAGCACGTTTACGCAAACTCAAATACAATTAATTAAAATGATGGCGAGGCAGCTGCTGCGGCAGAGGTGGCGGTCACGGATGCTCCTGAAAAGAAACGCTTTGAGGGTTCTTACCGCAGGGTGTTTAACTAAGCCGTAGGCCGGGCTCTGGCCCGCCACCGAAAAAAAAAATCTGGCGAGGAAAAAAATCTGGCGCGTGGCCTAAATTACTTGCCGACCCCTATTCCAATCACTCCTCTACAGGCCAGAGACACCATTACCATTGTCACAGCAACCACACATGTTGTCAATGCTTCACTAACTATGGGCACATTTCCCACCACCTTCAATAAGCTCAGGTAACACCGCTGCTCAAAAAACCCTCCCTCACTCCCACTTAAGTGGAAAACTACGCTGTCTGTTTGTCTCTCTTCCTTTCCATTCTAAAACTATTGAATAATCAAACTTTTCAAACATGTCACAGAATTTCTCTCTCAGCACAAACTCCTTGATTCCTACCCATCTGGCTTCAAAACTGTCCACTCCACTGAAACTGCACTTCTGTCTGACAAAAGGCTTAAAAGAATCCAGAGCAGCAGGTCAATCCTCAGTACACATCCTGCCTGACCTATCAGCAGCATTTGATATGGTCAACCACTGTATCCTTCATACCCTCTTAAAGCCCTATTTACCCTCCAGCTACTTCGCTCCTCCAAGGAAAGTTGTCTAGCACGGCACACCTCGCACAGGTCAATCCAGACTATTCTCATCTGTTGTTCCACTTTGGTAGAATGACTTTCCAAGTGCTACCAAAGCAACAGATACCCTCTCCACCTTCATTCTTGAAGATCCAGCTTTTATCAAGAATATCTCTAAAAAAATAGCTAAAAGAGAAAAAAGTTAGGCCAAAAAATTCTAAATACCACGAATGCACTTAGAATGCACCTCCCAATCTCTCTCTCTACACTGCACTTTTATTACACCCCTGCACTTTTATCTCAAAATACAGCAAATTTTGGTGTTCCGGTTCGCATTTGACATGTGAGGCTGCGAGGTCCTCGAGCCAGGCGGGCAACTTTATTTTAATAGTATGTGTAAGCGTGCAAAAATAATTACTGAGTTTTAATTGGAGCTTCTGAATCTTTATGGAACATTATGAAGTTACATACGACTGTTAGTTCATTGCGGTCTGCCAATACACAGAACTCAAAGCGCATTGACGACCTCGAGCAATCTACCACAGAGTGGAGTTCAACTGTCATGAGTCTGGAATCTACGGTGAAAAAAGCTGCAGTCAGAAGTGTGCAGTCTGGCGGAAAAATGTTTGGACTTAGAAGGCCGTAGCCGACATCAGAACATTCGGTTGGTGGGAATAGAGGAAGGCACTGAAGGAAACAACCCGCGGCAATTCTGTGCAACGGCGCTGAAGAGATACTGGATCTGGAGGAAACTCCACGCTTGGACTGTTGCCACCGCTCACTAGCATCTAAACCCCAACCGGGTGAGAGGCCCAGGCCCTTCATAATCCGCATACACCATGGGGACGTCAAAGATCGTATCTTTCGCCTTTCCAGTCAGAAGAGACAGCTTTTTTACAAGGAGAAACGTGGAGAGATGTGGAAAACTCCCTCACCGATCCTTTGCAAGCCGTCTCATATATTAAGGAGAACATTCTGCCGCATACTAATCAGGTATCTTAGGCTACTATATGCCTGTGTTCAAGTGACTGCTTTCACCTTTTTATATGAGTGCATTTTGATTTGTGACCATACATACCTACTAAAATGAGAACTGTATCCTTAATATGATTATTACGGTCTTGTGCTGGAGGCCGCACAGGACATTTTTTTGTTCTGATCTGCGCATCAGTAGATGTGTAGGCTGGTGTGTTGAGCGCTTGGGGGTGGGGCTCGGCCGCGCTGGCTGTCACAGGCGCACCTGAAGCCGTTTGGTAGTAATTGGCGGGCGTGCCTGTGGCAGCTGGTGGCAGATGAGCAGGAGAGGTTTTAATTGGGTTTTTGACTATTGTGGGGGAAGAGCAGGGTCAGAGAAGGGCTGCTGAGCTTTCTGCCACACTCTGCTGTGTCGGGACGTGGGTCGTAGTGTTCGGCCGGTCGCTTTGGGAACTGGGGGTAAGTGGCATCGGGTAATGCGCGTTGTAGTGCAGTTGCAGTGAAGAGCCCCACGTCCGGCATTGGTGGCTGAGAGGCCAGCAGTATCCCCATTTTTTTCCTGGTGCACAATACGGTGGAGGTGCTGTGTTTTCGGGGGAGTGATTTTTCCTCCCCCGTGGTTTAACTGTGTGCATGTGGGTGAGTGCATGTGCGTGTGTGTACCGGCGGTGTGTGTGTACGTGTGTAGCTTAAATTATGTACCTCCGCTGAGTGTAGGAAGGCGTTACATATCCTAGCTGGAATTGCTGTGATTTACCTAGTAGCTTATAGTATGTTGGCGGCACCAGAGTGTTTAAACCTATTTTGTTTGGCATTGCCGTGGTTGCCCTTTTGGCATAATAATGCAATGAATGACATGATGAATTGTTGTTTGTGATTTCCCTATTTAGGATGATTACAGTGGTGTTTGGTAATATTTGCTAGTGCTCTGTAGGGCCATCCTAGTAACTCCGAATTGTTTATTTATTGACTTACGCACTCGCACATTGCATCCACCGTCTGGCTGTGTGAATATGGGTTATTTTTGTCTCCTTATACCATTTTTATTGATGAATTTGTAAAAAGAATAAAATATACTTTTAACTTTGAGTTCTCTGGTCCGTTCCCCTGTTTTCGTGTCACAGTTGTCCATTAGAGCCTGTGTGGTTTAAATTTGCACTCTTACAGATGTCCCTTTTTGTTGAATATTGTTTCCAACAGGTGGAGACGAACTTTTTTCTCTTCTCTCTCTGCTTGTGTTAAAACGTGCCTGGTCTGTTGTTCTTGTGTTTCATTTGGGACCGTTCATTAGGCCATTTTTAAACCATCATATTTTGTATGGAGATATCACTTTGCTGACGGCAACCATTTGTTGCTATTGTTGATAAGAAGGCCGCATCTTTTTAGGCCAAATATTTTAGCCTGTTCGCTTTTAAAGCAAGTCTTCCCTTTGATTTACACAAGGCATTCAGAATAGTTACCACTTTTGCTCTTATGATTGTAGCGGGCAGCGCGAAGTGCTGAGTAGGAGGTGCCACTTGGTGTCTGGCAGCGTAAGCCAATTGTGTGCCGAGCGTGATTAGTTAGTACAGGTGGCATTTCTTTTCAAATGGTGGCGGGAGACAGCCAAAGATTACTTTGTTGGTGGTGCAGGTAGCTGGCAGGTTGTGTTCTCTGTGTGAGCTGTGTAGTCGGAAGTTGTGTGTCCACAGTGCGAGAACGTGAGGGTAAGTTCATTCCTTTCGAGTGCTAGACTTTCCCCGTGTGGTAATTTCACGTGGTTAACTTCACGTTTGTTTGTTTTGTAGTGATTCAGGGCTTATCGATCATTAAGCCGTATGCAAAGCGCTTACAGTGTCTTATGGGAGTATAATCGGTGTACCCAGAGTAGTACTGGAAGTGTCTGGACCGCAGTTGATGTAAGTGTGACTCTCTCGCTATGGCTAAAAAAACTGGATGGTTGTTTGTATCGTTGACCTCCTTCCTTTGCCCTTGTTTGTTGGCAGACGCTGCACAGTGTTGCGGACGCTCACGTTAACCTGTCCTGCATAGAGCCACGGACGCTCACGTTAACCCTTTCTGCGCTGCACTGCTTAGACTCTGCTGAGTAATCGTGTTTGCATGGGAGTCCAAAGAAGTGACAGCAGCTGACTGATAGACGGCTGGCGTGCGCACTGTTAGTTTAGTCCTGAGGTGCGCATTGTCGTACTGTTTTAGTCATTTTGAATGTTTTCACTGGTTCACCAAGCATTATATAACAGTCTGATGCTCTCTGTATTTCAGGAGGACCTTTTTAGGAGCCACAGCCACTGTTTTTTCCTTAGTACATTTTCCTTTATTTTGCTATTTCTTTCTTTTGGTGGGACTCTGCAGTGTCTTTCTTTTAATCGAGGAATTGCCGTGGTTAGCTCTTGGGCCTTGAGTCAAATAGGTGCGCCCAGACGTGGCCCAACGGTGTAATTCTGGTAGTTTGTCTGTCTTGTCTTTGTGTGTCTATGTTTGTCTGTGTTTGCTTACTTAATTGCCTGGGGTAATGTGCAATATATTTGTCTGAAGACAGTGTTGGTTTGCAGTGCTTTATCACATAAGTATTAGTGTCTATGAACATTATCTAAACTGCCGTGCCGTGAATATTTTGTGCAATATATATGTGATCAGAGTGTGTAATTTTGATTATTTTTGTGTGTGTTTATTTTGTTTGTGGTGGTCATTTGTCTGACTATTGTACTACACTTGTTGGGTACCCACTTATGCACTGTCTATAGCCATTATGTTGTTTCATGCCTTGGAGGCTAGTATTTAGTGTATGTCTTGGTCAATTAGTTGTTAATAAACTTCTATTTTGACTACATCAGCCCCAATTGTTCCTTCATACGAACAGCCTGCATTAAGGCAATGAATAGGTGAAATTGTGTTCTATGTTCAGTACCACCTCCTACTGGTTACATGATTCTAATTGCCCGCTGTGCTTTGGGTCAGTTTTGGTTATGTTGGAGACCCAAGTTAGAGATGTGAGATTTTTGGGGCATGCTGCTCCTGGGTGTACGCACTTTGTTTGGGATAGTGCTGGGGGGCGGGGGTAAATGTTGCTTCTTTAACGAAAGTCTCTTTTATGTATTGTCCATTTTTTTTCTTTTTTCTGTGCCCACTTGGGGTCCCACATTGTTTCATGTCCATTTGCCAGAGTCACAACTTTAGATTGTCACAAGTCAGACTGTTTCTCTGTAATATTATCTACATTGTTGAAGATGGATAATCCACATATGCCTTCTGGGGGGGTGGGGGGTCTGTTAACTTTACTAATTGGAATGTGAAGGGACTTAACCATCCTATTAAACGCACTAAGGTCCTAGCTCATCTTAAAGTCTTAAACTGATATAGCTTTCTTAACTGAGACGCATATGCGTAGGTCAGACCATATTGCTCTAAGAGGCTGGGTAGGACAGGTATACCACTCATGTTTTCCAAGCAGGGCTAGGGGAGCTGCAATTTTGATTAATAAATCAGTTTCATTTGTAGCATCTGAAACCATCTCAGACCCACATGGACATTTTGTTATCACAGGCAAACTTTACAGTCAGCCTGTGATAGCCTGTGTTTACGCTCCTAATTGGGACGATTCTAAGTTCATGTGTAGCTTTCTGTCACATATACCTTACTTGGATACTCATCAGCTTATTTTAGCTGGTGACTGATTGTGTAATGAACCCTGTATTAGATAGATCAAGCCGTCCAGTTAGTAACTCCAAAACAGCCGAATGTCTAGAGAATTTTCTGCAATCTCATGGATTGTCTGACCCCTGGAGATTCCTATATCCTACAAGGAAAGAATATTCTTTTTTTTCACCCGTTCATCATACTCACGCATAGATTATTTCTTTATACACAAGTCTTTACTCCCACTGGTTAAACAGTGTGATTATAACAGTATTGTGATATCTGATCTGTGACCTGTAACACTCTCTTTGATCCTCCCCAGCCAAAGATCTAGCAGATTCAGATGAAGACTCAACCCGCTACTTTTGTCAGATGAATCATGTGTTGCCTTTATTAATGTTCACATAGACATATTTTTGGAAACCAATGTAAATGAAGACTTCCCCTTCCTTGCTTTGGGAGGCCCTTAAAGCCTACCTGAGGGGACGGATTGTCTTCTAATGCCTCAGTCCAAAAAGTGCGATTGGCCAGGCAGGCTGAACTATCGGAGCTTCTCGGTAGAGTGGACAAAGACATTAGGCGTGTATTTAATATCCTTTACACGTCGTGCCCAACTCAGGGTCCAGAGGTCCTTATATCTCTGGATGCTGAGAGCTTTTGACCGTGTGGAATGGGAATATTTGTTTTATGTTCTTGGGCAGTTTGGGTTTGGTAAAACTTTTATTTCTTGGTTCAGATTGTTGTATGCCTCACCTATGGCTTCAGTTAGGACTAATGACACCTACTCACCTTACTTTCCTCTTCAGCGTGAGACCAGACAGGGTTGCCCCTGTCCCCATTACTTTTTTGCACTGGTTATGGAACCTCTTGCAGCTACTATTAGGCGGCAAACTGATATTAAGGGCATTTTAAGGGCAAACAGGGAGCACAAAATTTCATTATATGCTGACCCTGTGACATCCATCCCACATATTCTTACTACCTTAAGTATTTTTGGTAGCTTTTCTGGTTATAAGCTCAATCTTGGCAAAAGTGAGCTCTTCCCTATTAATGCAGCTGCTAGACAAATCACCTTTCATTCATTACCGTTTAAAGTTACCAATGATAATTAAATCTATCTTGGCGTGTCTGTTGCAAAGTCTCACTCTCAGCTTATTAAGGCCAATTTCACTCCACTTTTGGAACACGCCCAACGGGACCGCACACGCTGCTCTACATTGCCTTTATCTTTGGCTGGGCGTATCAGTGTAATTAAAATGAACATCCTCCCAAAATTTTTATTTCTCTTTTAATGTATTTTATGTTTTCTTCCGAAAACATTTTTTAGAAAATTTGACAGTGTTTGTTCTTTTATTTGGAATAACAAAATGCCAAGGATTAGGAAATTGTTTTTATAAAGGCCAAAAATATATGGTGGGATGGCATTACCAAATTTTCAAATGTATTATTGGGCTGCCAGCATCAGATGTCTTTTGTACTGGTTTTGGGACTCCTCCCACATGGATTCTCCAGGCTGGTTACACATTGAATCTAACTTATGCAGCCCAGTCTCACTCTCAGCTCTTTTGTGCTCAGCCGTTCCATTCCATTCTCCCCATTCCTGTCAGAATCTAGCTGTGCTTCATTCCGTAAAGATCTGGTCTCAGCTTCGTAAACACTATGGTCTAGTCTCCCTGTCAGTCTATGCTCCAGTTATGGCCAACCATCTATTTCCAGCTTCTCTTTTAGACCGTACATTTATTCAGTGGTTTCAGAATGGGCTGTTAAATATAAAGACATTGTATAAAGATGGCATTTTCATGTCATTTGATCAGGTTAGACAAACATTTGATTTGTCGCCAAATAATTTTTTGACATACATTTTGTACAGAGTCATTTCACCCAATTCCCCTTGTTACCACAGACATCATCTTTGGATGCAATCTTAGAGATGCAGCCTGGGGTTAGAGGAATGATATCTAGGTTATACACAAATATATTTGATTTGGAAGCCTGTTCATTGTCTATAGTGATGGAAAACTGGGAGAGGAATGTTGGTGTGAATATTACAGATGATCAGTTGTCTAATATACTTAAACGCATCCATTTTACCTCCATTTGTGCTAGGCATAGTCTAATTCAGTTTAAGATTGTGCACAGGATCCACATGTCTAAGGTTAAGTTTGCAAAGTAAGCAAAAATTTACTCAAGGGTTAATCCTATTTGTGACAGATGCAGGCAAGCACCAGTTACTCTTTTCCACACATTTTGGTCCTGCCCCAGTCTTGCTCCTTTCTGGACATCAATATTTGAAGTATATTCAACAATTACAGGTCTAAACATTGTTCCATGTTCTTTTATTGGACTCTTTGGGGTACCCTCAGAAGATCTCCCCCTACAGAAGCCCAAGTTAAATTGCATTGCTTACTCTTCACTCTTAGTACTTTGTATACATTTGAAAACTCAATACAGATACATTGACAAAAAAAATACAGCAAATTTCATGTTAGTAATATGCACTCTTGATTAGTCTTTAATTGTGCTGTGGCTTGAATGTTTATCTTCTTTTTGTAAGTCACTTTGGATAAAAGTGGCTGCTAAATGCATAAATGTAAATACAGATGTGGGTCTACTTGCAAAATGGAACATGACTGAATAATTGTTTGTTTCTAATTCCAGCAATAATCGTAGACATGGCCAAATTACCTCTTGGTCAGATATAAGTTTTCATAAAGGATTTTTATTTTTATTTTGTGAATTACAAATGACCATAATGAAAGCAACAACTTGTACACTTTTCATTTACTATTTCAGATTTTAATTTGATGCTGACATTCTGATGTTGATAAAAGTCTCGGTTTCATCATTAGATTATTGTTACATTTTTAGATAAATAATAAATTGCATATGCACTCATAATGACAATATAAAACTCAGGAAATCACCATTGTGACTCACCTGATCCTGTAGTAGACAGCTGCTTGACTCCAATGAGAAGTTGAACCGTCCAAGTGATTCTTCTCATACTGTGCCTGTCAAATGACTTCTGCTGGGCGGTGACATACCGGTATATAAGTTACCTAAAGCAGAGGACACGGGGTTTATTTGTTCTTGCTGAACGAGAAGCCTGTTGCTATTTGTGATTCATAACCTGTCCCACATCCACAGTAAGCCCATGCCTTCTTCTGCACGCTCACAGATTAATCTCGAAACTCAACATTCCATGATAATAATAACTTTATAATAATAAAAATAACAATAAGGTGAACATTGGTAAAGTGGGACAATTTTTTTAATTTTTAGTTTTCCACTGTTTTGTGCAAAAGCCTTAATGCTACATGTAGAAATATGATATACATATTTAAGTTTAGACTGTCTTTTACACAACTAAGGAGAAAAAAATAAAAGATTTCCATTATAGATGAAATGGCAATACTTTAAACATAAACTGGTCAAATTGTAAATCAACTTACAAACACTGGTAAAGTGGGACATGTCATACTGTTAAAGTGGGACACTGTATTTTGCAATAAACAACACATTTTGGCATAGATGTAAAAGAAATATTTATTTGTGTATAATTAATACAATTGTCATTCATATAATTTACTAAAACATAGCATGTAAAAAATTTTGAGTTGATTTTTGTTGAGCCAACTTAAAAAAGTAAGGCAACCTGCTGCGAGAGATTTTTAAGTTCATTCAACTTCAGGCCTTCAGTAGTTTTGCTGATTTGTCCTTGTCCTTACCGCAGGGTGTTTAACTATGCCGTAGGCCGGGCATGGCCCGCCGCCTAGTGGCGAGAAAAAAAATCTGGCTCGTGGCCTAAATTACTTGCCGACCCCTGCTCTAGATGTTTAGGCCACAGACATATGCATATTATATGCAGGAAATTGCATCTAATTTTTGAAACATCTCCTGGGGAATGACTTCCAAGTCCCCAAGTCCACACAATATACTGTATGTTCAGCAATACTACTTTGCGCCTTGCACCCCCAAGCATGCCCACCAATGCCCACCTAAAGATGGCATCCTAGCCACACCTCCCTCCAACAGACCTCCTGACCTCCTCCTGAACAGGCCAAACCTACAGACTCAATCTGGTATGACTGGGATTTAGTTATGTTCACAAACGTGACCCTTTCTTACTTTTTAATGTCATAATTGGTAGCCTACCATAGCAACAGAGACGTAGACTCAAGTCACATGCCTTGAACTTGAGTCAAAATTTCAATGATTTGCAACTTGACAAAATTTGGCATGACTTGTGACTTGATTTGGACTTGAATGCTATTGACTCAAGACTTGACTTGGACTTTGCCTCTTTAGCTGACTTATGACTTGATATGACCGATATCTCTATGGACACCCAGGGAAGAGTTAAAGGTTGAAACACTGGGAACATTTCATTGGTTCAGTACCTGAAAAACTGTGAAGCTGGAAACAAAGTTCAGCAAGAAATAGACTAAAAAAATGTGAGTTTCCACTCTGGCAAAAGTTGCGATAGCAGCCTAAATAAGGCTTATTAACTAGTACAAAAAGGAAAATAATATCTTTTTGTCAGTGGAACATAGCTACTGTTTATGCATGCAACATTGTTTTTTGATTTCTCCATGTAGTGCCTACGCTCAATATTGTATTTGACTACAGTACACTACCTCAGGGAAGGGAATCGAGTATACTTCAATCAACTGGATTAAGTGCTCTTATAAAAACCAGAATCTTTTTCAGATAAGACACAGTAGTAGTATAAATTACATTATAGGCTTGTGTGTTGTAGTAAAACTGTGGTGACTACCTTCTCTAAAGTAAGAAACTGATAAAATAATTGATTAAAAAAAGGACAGACAAGCAGAATTGACAAAGTCATTAATGCTGAGAATCCTATCAATTCTCATTACTAATCAGTCCCAGTGGGGATCATGTTACACTTGTACAACATTACAGACAATATTGCAACAACTCGCTGGCCTCTCTTGTGTTAAGTGGACACTTGGCAAGAGGCACATAATGCAGTTATGGTAATTATTATCATTTAAAAAGGTATCTTCATGGCATGACAACAAATACTAAGACAATAACTAATGCATACCATATTTTGTGATGGGTAAGGAAAATATATTAATTTATGGGAAGTCTTTTATTACGGCCATACTCGTGAGAGAAAAATTTAAACATAAATGACAAAATTATTTTACCAGTATACAGTAGAACAAGTGTAAAATAGTTATGCAATGCAATTATTACTAATATTGTTAACAGGTAAGGGTTGACAATGCACAGCGGTTTGTCAACATTACTTAAGACTCCACAAGGCATGTATATTAAGGTTTGGACCAAAAGCCTGGGCCTGCTTAGTAACTTATTGACAACATTTCCTTTCAAGTGTTCAGTGCCTTAGTAACAACCAGTGAACCTGGAACACGCACATTGTGTTTATTCAATTGCCACAGTACTTTATTCCCAGGATACCCCCGCCCCCCAACCAAAGAAGTTTGATTCTATATCAAAAATAAAAAAGAATATCTTTATCACACCCTTACCTCCATAGTAAACAGTTCTACATGAAAGTGTAAACAGTTCTACATGAAAGAACACTACATATAACAAAGGCAAAATAATGGGTTAATTCAGACTGCAAAAGTGTGGTTCTACTGCTTCCCTCACACATGATGCACCATTTTTTTCAATCAGTGAGTTTTAGTTGATATTAGAGTTCATAACAATATACTAACAAACATATCAGAATGCACTTTTATTATTTTAATGACAATCACTGAACAACACACTGAAAAAAAAAATCTGGTTTGGTTCTGGTTTGAAGTATACTATTCATGTGTTCATTGACAATTCACACTGATGCAGTTATAGGCCTTGTTGCTCTTTCGTTATTCTTCACAATAAATAAATATATGTGGACAGTGTAGGAAGATTCAGAGAGAAATATCACTATATCATAAATCAGTAGTCACACATAAAGGAATTTAGATAGGAAAGCTGGAAATTGAACGATCTTGTAGACTACCAGGGCCAAGCAACTAGAAGCGACAGGAAGGTGAATCCACAGGCACTCATAAGGTTAACCTTGCTGCTGACTTCAGCTGCTGACAGGGCTATGTGTGAGGAGAAAAGAGAAAGGGAGAAGACCAGGTTGAAAATAAGCTACATAAGCTTTTATGTAAATCAACTTAATATTTTTTGTCTACATTCAAAATTAATAAAATTTTATATATTTTATACTTGGTATCATTAGGGCCCTTGCCTATGCAGCATGCACTCTCTAAAAAACCTCATAACAATATTTTGATTTGTTTGTTTCTAGTATGACAGCATAAACACTGAGATATTTAGCTGGTTAAAATGCCTTGAGTATAGTGATGTTGCACAGTGATGTCACATCCTTGCTAAGATCTAAAAGGGGAAATGCTGTCCATATTCCATATTAATATTTATGTTTCAGCAGTCTATGGGGTTCATTCCACCATATATGACACTTGTACTGACAAAAACAATGGCAACAAACTATGGCTGTATGGACAGTTTTGATTTTCAAGACTACACAAATGTATTGGTCCCTTTGGCTTGATAAAAAGACTTCTGTGTGAAAGTGAAATATTTATTCATTTGCAAACAAATACATGCTTACCTGTGCCATTGATGGCGGTGATGGTAAATGACAATGTACTACTGTTTGCAGCCCTCTTCAGTGTATTTATAATCTGTGTATCACTGGGGAATGTGCTGTTGGCAGTCACAGTAATGTCTGTTGTATGGATAATTGAGCCATTGCTATTAATGGAAAAAAGTGTACACATTGCACAAGATGAAACATTACTATTAATCAGACACTATTTCTTCACAAGATTTTAGTATTGATGCTATTGAATATGTATGTTCTGGGTGTGAGGCAGATCACCTGTAGGTTCTGGGTGTGAGCCTGATGAAGTCTGGCTGAAAGTCTTCAATGAAAAATGGCTCAAGCTAAGTAGCAGGAAAAAGAACAAAAAGCAAGTATTAGCTCGCACAGTCAAATTTGTCTTCAGCCAAATTGGTCAAACCAAAATCAGTATGGAAAACTATACCTCTCTTTTGATGAGTAAGGATCTGCTCTGGAAAGCAGCAGAAGTAGAATTCAAAAGATCAGCAGTAAATGTTTCATTGGTACGGAACGTGGGAATGCCTCTTGAGCGGGGTGCACCTGGGAATTTCAAATAGGCAATTACTTTTTAAGTAAAATACTAAATCATAAACACCACTGTTAATAATCTTACAAGCAAGAACATTTTCTCACTTGTCACAACTATGGATTCAGAATCCACAGTCAGATTAAATCCTGAATTTGGGTTGGACACGGCAGTAACCAAGGTCTGGACCACATCAGTATTTTCAGGAAGGGGCTCAGTTGAGTCCTCATTAAATACAAGTTCAATATCTGTCTCAACGTTCTCCATTCGGTTTCGAGATGACAACCTGTAACAAAATCAGACCATTCATCTGAGTCACATAAAGCATATTGCTTTTTCACTGTGATAAGTCAAGGAAAAGGGCTTACCGGAAACTTATCACAATCGTCCGCACAAACAGTGTACCATAACGTGCCCTGTAAACCACATCAAACTGGGAATAAAGACAAAAACAAAGACTGTTAAAGGAACTTATTTAAGCCACATCATTATCATACAACTTACATTAGATTTAACACTTTGATGATACCTTAATGTTGTTCTACTTCTTATTTCCATACAAACTAGCTGGCGTCTGTTACATTCACCCCTCTAAACCTCACTCGCATTCAGATCACAGCACCACTGTAACCTTACCATCCCACATGGTCCAGCCCAGGGTCAAACCCATGCCCCCACAACAACCTTGGATCAGGAGGCAAGCACACTAGCCATCTGGCGAAAGAAGCCCAGGCTCCTGGTCAACCGAGGCTCTTAAGAGGTTTACTGATATTTTACATGCACAGCTAGACTAGCTGGCATCCGTTACATAGGCCTATAGAGGAGCTGTTTGGAAATTAATAGCCTGTATTGAAAAAAATATTTGCCAGCATTTGTTTGTGGGCTTGACATCAATTATTGATTGGTATACTTTTTTCAGTGTGCCAATATTTCCCTAAAAAACATAGGCCTACTGAGTATCAAAACTTCAGTTTTAGAGATTGCAATTGACCTGCAAAAATGCAATAGCCTATTTTGGGCGCAAAATGAGTTGGGCTGGATGTAATACTTTTCAAGATCTCAAAAGCCAAACATTGCAGCTCAGAAGTGTCTTTAAGACCATAAAGAAAAGCAATCTCACACCCTTGTTCCATGGTTCTCTCTGTTTTTGACCACAAGTGCCATGCACAGCCTCTTCTAATTCAACAAAACCATGGTAAAAATGGTTTTCCATTCTATAACTCCTTTGTGTTGTTAATTTTGAAGAGAAGCATGAAACTGAAATGAGTACTTACTGCATTTTCCACCTCAGCTGCCTGCCGACGGAACTCCGGGCTCTGAGGGTTGTTTAAAGCAGGTACAAATACAATGACAAGAACAACCTGAATCGCAATTGTAGGAGGGGTTACTGCAGCTGTTGTAGTACTAGCAGTAGTAGTGGTCGTTGTAGTGGTTGTAGTGGTTGTAGTTGTTGTAGTTGTTGTAGGGGCTAGGGTTGTTGTAGTTGTTGTAGGAGCTGGGGTTGCTGTAGTTGTTGTAGGAGCTGGGGTTGTTGTAGTTGTTGTAGGAGCTGGGGTTGTTGTAGTTGTTGTAGGAGCTGGGGTTGTTGTAGGGGCTGTGATTGCTGTAGAAGCAGGGGTAGTGGTTGCTGTGGTAGGATTAGGGGTAGTGGTAGTTGTGGTAGGAACAAGGGTAGTGATAATTGTTGGTGTATCAGTCGTGCTTGATTGAATTTGTACAGTTGTGGTGGATTGCTGTAGTCCAGTTGTGGTGGACTGCACTGATCCAGTTGTGGTGGATTGTGTTTGTCCAATTGTGGTAGATTGCACTGATCCAGGTGTGGTGGATTGTGTTTCTCCAATTGTGGTGGATTGCACTGATCCAATTGTGGTGGATTGCACTAGTCCAGTTGTGGTTGATTGCACTGATCCAGTTGTGGTGGATTGTGCTGATCCAGTTGTGGTTGATTGTGCTTGTCCAGTTGTGCTTGATTGCACTGGTCCAGTTGTGCTTGATTGTGCTTGTCCAGTCGTGCTTGACTGAATTTGTACAGTTGTGGTGGATTGCTCTAGTCCAGTTGTGGTGGACTGCACTGATCCAGTTGTGGTGGATTGTGTTTGTCCAATTGTGGTGGATTGCACTGATCCAGGTGTGGTGGATTGTGTTTCTCCAATTGTGGTGGATTGCACTGATCCAATTGTGGTGGATTGCGCTAGTCCAGTTGTGGTTGATTGTGCTTGTCCAGTTGTGGTGGATTGCACTGATCCAGTTGTGGTAGATTGTGCTGATCCAGTTGTGGTTGATTGTGCTTGTTTAGTTGTGCTTGATTGCACTAGTCCAGTTGTGGTTGGTTGTGCTTGTCCAGTCGTGCTTGACTGAATTTGTACAGTTGTAGTGGATTGCTCTAGTCCAGTCGTGGTGGACTGCACTGTTCCAGTTGTGGTGGATTGTGTTTGTCCAATTGTGGTGGATTGCACTGATCCAATTGTGGTGGATTGCACTAGTCCAGTTGTGGTTGATTGTGCCTGTCCAGTTGTGGTGGATTGCACTGATCCAGTTGTGGTTGATTGTGCTTGTCCAGTTGTGCTTGATTGCGCTGGTCCAGTTGTGGTTGATTGTGCTTGTCCAGTCGTGCTTGACTGAATTTGTACAGTTGTGGTGGATTGCTCTAGTCCAGTTGTGGTGGACTGCACTGATCCAGTTGTGGTGGATTGTGTTTGTCCAGTTGTGGTGGATTGCACTGATCCAGGTGTGGTGGATTGCGCTAGTCCAGTTGTGGTGGATTGCGCTAGTCCAGTTGTGGTGGATTGCGCTGATCCAGTTGTGGTGGATTGCACTGATCCAGTTGTGGTGGATTGTGTTTGTCCAATTGTGGTGGATTGCACTGATCCAGGTGTGGTGGATTGTGTTTGTCCAGTTGTGGTGGATTGCACTGATCCAGTTGTGGTGGATTGCTCTGATCCAGTTGTGGTGGATTGCGCTTGTCCAGTTGTGGTGGATTGCGCTTGTCCAGTTGTGGTGGATTGCGCTTGTCCAGTTGTGGTGGATTGTGTTTGTCCAATTGTGGTGGATTGCACTGATCCAATTGTAGTGGGTTCTGTTTGTCCAATTGTGGTGGATTGCACTGATCCAATTGTGGTGGATTGCGCTAGTCCAGTTGAGGTGGATTGCACTGATCCAGTTGTGGTGGATTGTGTTTGTCCAATTGTGGTTGATTGCACTGATTCAATTGTGGTGGACTGCACTAGTCCAGTTGTGGTGGATTGCTCTGATCCAGTTGTGGTGGATTGCGCTTGTCCAGTTGTGGTGGATTGTGTTTGTCCAATTGTGGTGGATTGCACTGATTCAGTTGTGGTAGACTGCACTGATTCAGTTGTGGTGGATTGCACTGATCCAATCGTGGTGGATTGCACTGGTCCAGTTGTGGTGGATTCTGTTTGTCCAATTGTGGTGGATTGCACTGATCCAATTGTGGTGGACTGCACTGATCCAGTTGTGGTGGATTGCTCTTGTCCAGTTGTGGTGGATTGCTCTTGTCCAGTTGTGGTGGATTGCTCTGATCCAATTGTGGTGGATTGCACTTGTCCAATTGTGGTGGATTGCTCTGATCCAATTGTGGTGGATTGCACTGGTTCAATTGTGGTGGATTGTGTTTGTCCAATTGTGGTGGATTGTGTTTGTCCAATTGTGGTGGATTGTGTTTGTCCAATTGTGGTGGATTGCACTGATCCAATCGTGGTGGATTGCACTGATCCAATTGTGGTGGATTGCTCTTGTCCAGTTGTGGTGGATTGCACTGATCCAATTGTGGTGGATTGCTCTTGTCCAGTTGTGGTGGATTGCTCTTGTCCAGTTGTGGTGGATAGCTCTTGTCCAGTTGTGGTGGATTCTGTTTGACCAATTGTGGTGGATTGCTCTTGTCCAGTTGTAGTGGATTGTGCTAGTCCAGTTGTGGTGGACTGTATTGCTTCAGTTGTGCTTGACTCTGCTGGATTGGTGGTAGTTGTTTCTGTTTGAGCATTTACATAATGTGATGCTTAAATAAAAGAGATATAAAATAATGAGAGAGATGCTTTTGTGAATCCAGTGTTGCCTAATTACTTGACAACTTCACACCCTGATCTGTCAATTAATCAAATACTCTAACATCAAAACAAAAAGTATAAGTCCCCTGTGGAACAGCCAGAGTTGTTATAAGAAGCCGTGTCCATTTCATGTTTTTCCATGCTTTTCCAGCATTTTCTCAAAAAGATGTTCTGTTTGTTTCTATGACAACTAGTTTGACAGCATAATGACTAGGGTAGTTAGCCTGCTATAGGGACTATTCTTTGGGCTACTCTTTGTTATGACTAAGACTAGGAGTCCACAGAGCTGAATAGAGTCACAGGATAAGACACATCAGGTAAAGAGTATCTTTCCATTTAACTGCTGCTGAGCGATCTAGCAGGTAGCAGGCTAAAGCCATTAGTTAGCATAGCAGCTAACCTTATCGTTGAAGGTGACGTTTATTAACCCAAACGAGAGTGTAGAATCCTGAGTGGCCTCACAAGAAACTGAAACATATCTCTCGAAGTCTGTCAAAAAATTGTTCTGTCTCAACGTAGAAAATTATCTTTACATATGTGACATATGTGAAATTCATTTATGTTTCCATCGACTCCTGTTCATATTTATGTTGAGGTATGTCCCATGGTCCGGAAGTACATGGGCATGACTTAGGCTTCCTATTATTGCACAGCCCTTTATAATGCTGATGAATACTCCATTCACGTCAGTGGGACTTCCCAACGTTCTATAGTCTGATATTTCTTGATAAAAATGCCATATTGACATCAGCCCTAACCCAATTCAATCAACTTAAATTCTCCACAACTAACAAATGGATATGGTTAATTTGATGAAACTCTGAACAATGTTAGCTTGCTTGCTTTTCCTATTCTAGCCCAACTCACCAATGATCATGAAGATCAAAGCAGCTTCCTTGCTCCACATGTTTATCAGTTGGAGAATCTATAACAAAAATAAGATGATTTGCACACACACACACACAGAGAGAGAGAGAGAGAGAGTCATTGATGACATGACTCCCTAAATCTTCACTGACCGGAAACTTCATACTAGACTGCAAGCAACTTGGACCTCCATTCTTCTCCAGACTCTGGGAGCTTATTTTCTAAATTTTGAATTTTGGTACTAATTGATGAATGAAATCAGCATCTCCATAAAGTTTGTTTCTAAAATTTGGAACAAATGCTTTAAAGCAGAAGAACCTGGCTTAATGATCATGTAATATTCTAATTTTGTGAGACACTGAATTTGTGGTTTTCTTTAGATGTAAGCCATAATCATCAAAATTAACATGAATAATGGCAAGAAAGATTTCACTTACTTCATAACGAATCTATATAATATATGAATCTCACATCTTACACTGAATTACTGAAATTAAAGAACTTTTCCACATTATTGTAATTTTTTGAGACCTACCTGTATGTAGTCATATGAGGTGGATAAACACATGTGTTATTCCCACCAGCCATGCAGGATGTGCACTATATAATTAATGGCATTGCAGTTTGTACTGTCATCAAACACAAACTTGCATCTTCTAGCAGTACTAATAACGCTCTGAAAAATGTTTGGAAGGTTTTATATGCCTTTTAGGTGGCCACTCCACTACTTTACACAACTCCATAGTGTTGCTTTAATGATTTGTGTTTTTGTCATGATCTAACCTGCGCGGGCAACCTTCCACCACACTGCACCCACTCAATCACCTGCCATGCCCACTCTGCTCACTCAGTCACTACTGCTCCTCTCGCTAATGATTTAATCTTTGCCTACCTGCTCCTTGTTCCACCCTCAGTATTTAAACCCTCAGTTTCCAGTCAGTCCCTGTCAGACCGTCTTTGTGTCATGGTGTTACTGAGCTGTTTCTCTGTTTTCCCGATATCGACTCGGACTGACCTGGCTATCCCCGCTCTTCTGCCCCGGAGAACCTGACCTGCCGCCTGTCTACCTGAGTCCTGGCTTCTATTTTCCCGAAACCGACCTGGACCAACCTGGCCATCCCTGCTCTTATCAGAACCAGTAATTTGTGACACTGGCTTCTGGTGTTTGTAAAACTATTCTGAAACATTGGTGCATTCACACAGTAGTGCAATTTGGCAGTGGCAAGCATTTGTACAACCTCCTATTTCTTATTTCACCACTTCAATTGAGAACTAGTTCACATTCAGTTCACCTAACTTATTACAGAATAATGTGAAGAAACTCTGAAAAGCTATTTCTGTACTAACCTTCTCAAATCAGCCGCCAATCCTCCCACTGTGGCCTACACAGTGGAATCTTACAAAATTCTGAACTAGTTCACGTTGTTTACTTATAATATTTATAATAGTTGTTTACTTATGACCACACCCAGATCCCTTTAAAACGACCACCTTGACCATCAGACCATCAGACCATCTTGAGTCTCAGTACGGTTCACTAAAAAGTCGACAGTACGTTTCACTTAACCAGTGCATTGTGAACATAAAACGCTACAGGTTTACTTTGCCTTGTTTGCATTTTTTTTATCCTTCTAGGCTTGCCATTGTGGCATCGCTTGGTCCTTTACAGTCTAGCCAATAACAATAATAAGCTTCAGACTTGAAAAATAAAGAGAAAGATGTTTTTCGCAATATGTTTAATTCAACGAGTATCTACCACATAATGTGACAGAATTGCTCACCATTTTTAAGTATGCATCTGTCGAAGTGTTTACATGCATGTGACAGCCCATTATATTCACAGAGAAAACTGCAGCACAGTCGTCACTGTCATTTAGAACTTGAGTAGTTACAAACTACTTTAGCTTAACCAGGTAGCACTTAACCTGGTGGGTTGACCTAATGCAGTGGGAGTTGGTGTGTGTGGTTAGTTGGCCTGTGTTGAGTGACAGATGTTCAGACCAGATCCAGTCAGAATCCTGGAAATTAATTTTAATGCAAAGAGGTTTTTTGTCACTTCCAAAACCATAATGCCAGTAAAATAACATATTTCTCTGATGTCAATTGATATATTCATTTTGAGAATTTCCTGTAGGCCTACTCAACTGTAGCCTATGGGTCATAGAAAAATAATGATGCTTGCCTTTGTTCTGTCACATCTATAACGTGAAAGAAAACTGAGGCCTCATTAGGGCTGAAGCAGACAAGAAAGAGGTCTGGGTCCTCTTTCAAATGAATAGACAATGTGAACACAAACAGAACTGTTTTCTTTTTGTTTGGGTTCACTTTTTGGTCCACTTTTAGAGGACTGAGTTTGGTTCGCCTAAAGTGAACTATATGTGAAAACACCCTTAGGATGACAGTCCTAGTTACCTTCTTTGCACCACTTGGTGCATGTAGATTATCTGGCTCTGTCAGAATATGAAAAAGGATTTCTGAAAAAAGCAACTACTTACACAGACACACACACTGTTTAGGTCCATCTGCAAATTGTAGTTCATAAAGTTGTGTACCCCTGTATAAATTGCCCATCCATGTGAATTCAAATATTTTAAGAATAAGCATTTTAATAAAACTGGTCATTGCATGAAAAGGTGTGTATTTGGGAGTATATGGACAAATGTCTGCTGGATGGCAGAGGTGGTACCACGGAATCAGATTCTATCACTGCTCTTATGGAGAGTGAGAGATGAGCCACCTAGGGCCAGGCATCGGCCTACCTAAAACCCACACTATTATTGGAACAGCTTCACCCTCCACACATATGTTGGATTGGTATCATTTAATCACAATGCCAAACATTCCGACCTGTAGAAACTCATTTCAAGGAGCTGTCCACTGCCCCTATACCCCCCCCCCCCCCAAAAAAAAAAAACAAACTACAAAACTACAGAGCTTCAAAAATATATCAAGCCTACTTTACTCTATTCCATTGCATTCTACTCCACCCTATCAAGTAGGCTTTTACAGTCCATAACCAGTCCTTACTTGACCCTCTTGAAATTACTTGAAATTATGCTGTTTAAAAAAAGTCTATACATAAAAATGTAACTGTTAAACTCTCATCACTGTCTTTAAAAAACAGTGGAAATATGGTGCTCTACATAGGCCTACAATGCAGAAGCACACTATTTCTATGGGTGAAATGCGGTTTTGTTTTTTGTTTGTTTTTTTTCACTCACATTGTGAGAAGAGTTCATTTTAATGACAAAATGATTTGATGAGAGAGATGAGGTGGTCTGTTAAGGTAAATGCCTGCAAAAAGACATGGGACTGATGCTCACACACACTCTCTCTCTCGCTCCCCCCGTCTCATCGTCTGGTGACGTTCTGACTGCCTCTCCCACTCGCAAATAAAATTTGGCATATGGGAGATGTTAAATCACTCGCGGGTGTCCGGGAGCCACCATCTAAATATGGGAGACTCCCAGAGCATCCAGGAGACTTGGGATGTCTGCAGTGCAGTTGCATAGAATCACACAATGGCTAATGATGAAGTGGTAAAATGCTATTTAAAGTGGTGATCAAGAAACAGATATAGGCTACCCTACCTGCTGGATGACTTTATTCAGGGTAGTAGGCTAATCTAGATCTAGAAATCTAGACGCACCTTTGTGAGCAAATAGTTTTCTCATTTACCATCACATTGATATCCTCATTATCAAATGAGAATAGCCAAGTCCAAGACACCCTGAAGCTCCTTTAAAATGAAATTGTTTGGTAGTGACACATAATACCAAGAATTAGATTAGAGTGAGGCGTTAAGGTGCTTTTTGGGGCTGGACTTGGAGTTTCAGATATCAGTTAGATAAATGTTGTCTTTCTTGTCAGTAGCATGTTGTTCTTTGTACAGACTTAGGAAGCCACTATTGTGTTTAAAACAAAATATTAAGAACAAAGAAGATCTATAAAGGAGGCCAACAAGATTTTACCCTATGAAATTCCATGCAAATGTGGAAAGAATTATAATGCTTTGACTTTCTGGAATCATTTTTAATGCACTGTAAAAATCAACTCTAATTCAGAGCAACTCTCTAATTAATCACAAACCTTCCCATTCCCATTTTTTTCTACAATCTGGATTACACATGATTTTTTAAGGGTACAAACTTTTGACCACCAAAGAGATGTGCATTGTCAGACTTGGATTATGTACATTTAATGTTTTGTATATCTAAAAGTTGCTCTTTACAAACCATCTTTAATGTTTTTGCATAATACTTGTACATTTCTTTCAGCCTTCCAATGGGTGAATATGCACAAGTAGGAAATCTTCTGGTATACATGCGTTGTTCATAAAGTCTTTACACTAATCCCTTGAGAAATGCACAATGTTTTCTATAAATTTCTATAAAATTAGCTGAATATAATAGCCTAAAATACAATCTCCCGCAAGTCTTACAAATTTCTTTCGCTAGTGGGACAGATGCAGCAAGAGTAGTGATGGTGAGACATGGGAAGTGAGAGAGAATGGCAGGGTGGGCATCAGTCCTGTATTGCCGTTTCGCTGTTATCTCCAGTCCGGGTTTTTTTTTTCTCTCAACTAGTTCTCTTTCCCCAGCCATGCCCTCGGACACTGTCTCTACCAGCCACCGCACCTGCGGCTGGTTACCCTGCTGATTACCTCTCCCTATTTTAGTTCCTGGTTTTCGGGTATTCAGTGTCAGACCGTCAGCAAACCTGTGTTACCTGCTCCATTTCCCAGCCTCTGTTCGTTTCTAGTCCGCGTTACTTCCTTGTCTGTTACCTGCCTGTCCGCTTCCCTGCTCTGCCCTCTCCCTTCTACCGCTATCTGTCGTTAGTTTCCTGGACCTGACTGCCTGTTGACGAACCCGGACCGACCTGACAAACGCTCTGCTGTCCCGCCCCGGCTCTCTGACCTGCTGCCTGCCCACGACAAGGCTGGTATTGAGACACATCAAGTCACAACTACCAGCCACACTGGACCCAATGCAGTTTGCATACCGCCCAAATCGCTCCACAGACGATGCCATCAACACTGCCATCCACCTGGCTCTCTCTCATCTGCACCAAAAGGACGCATATGTCAGGATGCTGTTTATTGACTTCAGCTCAGCATTCAACACCATTATCCCTCAGCAGCTGATAACGAAATTAGGTGAACTTGGCCTGAACACAACCCTCTGTAACTGGATCCTGGACTTCCTGATGGGCAGACCACAGGTAGTCAGGATCGGGAGCAAGACTTCCAGCACAACCATACTGAACACAGGAGCACCTCAAGGCTGCATGCTCAGTCCGCTGCTGTTCACACTCCTCACCCATGACTGTGCGGCAACACACAGCTCAAACCACATCATCAAGTTTGCTGATGACACTACCGTGGTGGGTCTGATCAGCGGAGGCAACGAGGCCCCGTACAGAGAGGAGGTGGCTCAGCTCAGCAACTGGTGCACCAACAACAACCTGTCCCTCAACGTGGACAAAACAAAAGAACTGGTCATCGACTTCAGGCGGACTTTGCATAAACACATCCCACTGTGCATCAACAACCTTCCAGTACAGATTGTCCAGAGCACAAAGTTTCTGGGCACACACATAACTGACGACCTCTCATGGACTCTCAACACCACACACATCATAAAGAAAGCCCAGCAGCGTCTGTACTTTCTGAGAAGACTTCGTAAAGCCATCTCCCAACCTCTATCCTCACCATCTCCCAACCTCCATCCTCACAACTTTCTACAGAGGGACGACTGAGAGCATCCTCAACGGCGCCATCACAGCGTGGTTTGGTAACTGCACCTGCGGCAGATTGTGAGGACAGCCGAAAAGATCACTGGAGTCTCTCTGCCCCCCCTCTCAGACATCTACAGCACCCGCTGTCTGCGGAAAGCCAAGAACATTACCAAAGACACTACCCATCCCTCCCATGGACTATTCACCTTACTACCATCTGGCAGAAGGTTCCGCAGTATCACTGCCCGCACCTCCATAATGGGGAAGAGCTTCTTCCTGCAGGCAGTCAGACTGCTGAACAACCTGTAGTGAAATTGGACTGGAATTTCTTAGTAACTCAGGATGCAAACCAGTGCGTCACAGCACACTGCACCTTTTCCCCCCCGTACTTTCTTGCTGCTATCACTTATATTTTTGTAGAATAGTCTCTTGTTTACAAATCATAACCCCTAGCCTTGCTGCTATTATTTATATAGAACAGTCTTCTGTTTACAAATCACACCACTAGCCACAGTGCTCTGCTAAAAGCCATGCCCTGTCTAGCGTGTTTGTTTTAGGTCACCTGTATTTTTGACCTGCCAATTGTCTACAACTGTGTTGTAATGTATGTACATATGTGTACAAGAGTGTGCACGCGTGCGTGTGTAGTTGTGTGTGGGAGTGCGTGTGTGAGTGAATCTGTGTAGTCCCGCAATAGTGTATGTAGGCACTATTACGTATCTGTCTTGTCCATACTGTGTTTTAACAGTTATGTGTATCACCAATTGTTCCCGGTGAAACGTTGTCTCGTCTCACTATGTACTGTGTATATGGCTGAAACGACAATAAAAACCTATTTGACTTGACTTGACTCTGCTCTCCTGTATAGGTATACATTTGTATAGTATTTTTGCAGATATAACCTTAACAGATGACCTCTGTCTATCTCGGGAAGCTATTAATTCATTAGTCGAGTGACCATCTCCAAATAGGCAAAATGTGGGATATTAAATACTGATGGGACAGACGTGGTCACACAATTTGTTTAATAGAATCCTGTCTAATATACACAGTTAGACAGTGTTAACAAACACTGTATTCTGCCTAGGCCACAAGTGAATTCTTAGAATATTTTGGTTTGCTGTCATTTCAATTTTGATCAAAGAAAATTTCACATACATTTTTCTTGGGGGCCAATGACAAAAACACGCTATCAGTTAGACCAATGTGGTTCGCCGGTACCTAAGCCAGGAAAAACAAAAAACGAAGCTAGCATAAACTGATTTTGAAGTTGCTTGCAATGTGATTACTTTGAGTGGCTTTTTATGTATATAATATACTATGTCTATACTACTTCTATATATTACTATATCCAATATATAATAATACTTAGAATATATTATATAATATAATGTAATTAGGTGTGTCAAACAATGAAAAAAATAATTATGATTAATCTCATAAAATTATGTAGTTAATTGCGATATCACAAAACAGTTGTATAAACATCTGTTTTATTGTTCTAAAAACACATTGCTGTAGCTCTGTAAATTACACATGAAGTTAGTTAAATAAAACAAACAACAGTTATTCCACTGGCTTTCACTCACCCAATAGCCCTGTACTGTTGCTCTGTGCTGAAAATACACTGAGAAGTTATTTCCTTTTATTAATTGATTCCTTTGAGTGGTTTATTTCTTGTGAAGGATGTCTTGTAGGGAATTAATCTAATGTCCATCAGAAATGAGATCCATAAGTCCTGCTGAGACTCCTTGCGACTGAAACACCATTTGGAGATAATGTGTATATATACCCTCAGTGGGTTAGTTGAGATCCATGTATGTGCATGTGTTTTTTGGGTTGGCCCTAAGACAAAATCAGATACTGCTGAAAGAATTTTTAACCACATTCCTTGTGCCCTATTGTAATATGTAGAAGACAAAAGACAAACATCCAAAACAAAGATTATCTGGTTGGTAGGTATATCTGCATACCAACAGGGAGTATTTCAAGACCTACCACCACATTACATGTCAACTTAACCCTTTAACTGTCACTCACAGAAATGCACAAGGGAAAAATTATTTTTCTTTAAAAACATACTTTTTGTAAGTGATTTAAGAGATTCCTGGACTTTTTTGATCATCATGACCTTTATTGAAGAAAATATTGGCCTCACCCAGCTGGTTGAGATGTCCGTAAATGGTAAATTCAATAACATCATCAATCATATATCACTTAACAAGAAATGCACTGGGGGTTTACAAATTCATTTATAATTAGAAATTAATTACAAATGATGCTGATGAGTAACCATCTGAGCAACTGAACTAATGAGTAACTACAAAGAATGTCTACTTCCTCTGATGATATGTAACAAAACACTGTTGTTTGTTGTTCAAGCACAGGAAGATCAGACATTTTCCACATCTACACCGCGACACACCTGATGGGTAGACATTGCAACGTCCCCGCTGTTGACCAAATACAGGCCAATGACCCGTGTTGTCAAAGCAGACATGTGCAGTAGGTGTGGCATCACTTTTATGCTTGTATGAGGCCTTGGCAGGTGGAGGTGGAGAGGAAGACAGTGGGCGGCCATGTATCCAAATAGTGGTAGGTACCACTGGCGTGACTTCATTGGTGTTTTGTATAGCTGAATGAGCATGTCAGAAAGGTCTATACCTCCCATGTGTTCATTGTATTCCTTGACAGGAACCTTTCTCTGTTCATCCTTGCTGTATCTCTGCACCACACTGACAGGCTCAACACCACAAGCATTGCTTACAAGAGTCACACATTTGTTGTCTTGCCATTTCATGGCAACTATTCCGTCTGAAGACCGGAAGTCAAAGGCTCCACGACCTTCTTTGGCCAATTCCTTGTCGCTTTTTAGTTTTGCTGCAGCCCCATCTGTGCGATTGCACCGAACTGTGCCCAAGCACTTCACGCCTACCGTTTCCTTCAGTGCCTGGACAAGCTTGACACTTGTGAAAAAGTTGTCACAGTAGACAACTGTTGATGTTGGCTCCTACACTGTCTTGCAGAGGATGTTTACTATTTTCTCCCCCACCAGTGCTGACTGCGCCTCCTTAGTCAGCGGTATATTGAAAAAGGAACTCTTCTCTTGGTACAGAAGAAAGTCTTGAACAATTCCAGTGGAACGAGCTCTGCAGAATATTTTGAAGCCCCATTTATCTGGCTTGTTTGCTACGTACTGCCTCATATTTCCTGCTCTTGTGCCTTTATAGGCTACCATGACCTCATCAATACTTTGCTTGTGGTCAGGGCGAATGAGAAGACATTGTTGATGCAGCATATCAAACATGGGCCTGACCTTGTAAAACCTGTCTTGGGTGTTACCACATTCAGCATTATCATTAAAGTGGACATACTGACGCAAAGTACAGAATCTTCGCAAAGACATGAAATCTTTGGAAAACAACTATCTGGACTCCAGTAATCTTCAAATGATGGGAATGGGAAAACACCAGTGTACAGAAGTATGGCCAGTAAGTCTTGAATTTCTTTTGGTGATGTTTGTATGGGGTCTCCTAACACTTGGGCTGAGTACAGATTTGTTTGCCCACTAATGTGCTCAGTCATTCCATCTGTGAACACCTTCTTGAAGTATGTGTAAGGTGTTTCCACATCAGTGGGGGGTGGGTAACTTGACTGAGGGCACTAGAATGTAGGGATGTCAACCTTTTTCCAAATTCTGTTACGTGATGAGGTAGGCCTATCCTGCTCAGCATCTGTATTTACCGTCTGCTGAGGCACCATCACTAGTTTGTTTTTTCCACCTCTTTTCTTAGCAGGGATCAGCTCATGTGTGTCAGAGCTGTCATCATCTACATCATCTACATGGACATTGGTCGGGACATAGTCTGGATCATCATCATCAGTGAAATCTGAAATATCTGACTCAGCAGGATTTTCTTGCACTGTTGCTATCCTCTTCTTTCATCTCCCATAAATGCTGCAGTTCATGACTATAAAAAAAGAAATACAGCAAACTAACTGTGCAATCATGACTCATTGTAAAATTAGCTAAAATAGCAGATTCACAATACAATACAATATATATAACAATGTACAATGCTATTGCTAAATAATGCTTGTCGGCATAGGTTTTTATGTCAGAAACAGAAAATACAGTTTTTGAAGTAAATGCTGTACAAACAGCATATTTACAGTCCATGTGTCAAGCTAACTTTATTTGCCTTGATTATTAGTCTTTACTACCCCTACATGACACATCAACCACTTGGTTGAGCAGGTTTTTAAAAAATTCCTGTATTTAACATTTTGCCTATTTCTTACACCTATTGACATTTCCATAATCTCTGGGGTCTCTTAAAATAAAAATAGTGTAGTTGATATCCCTTACCTAACCTCTTCCTGTAAAAAATCAAAAGTTTTGGAGCTGCTTTCTAACAGGCTATCATGCCCTCAGTCTGATGAAGTTTGAAAGACCCCCCAAAAAACATGGAACTCTGAAGAGGGGCAAGGAGGGTGGAACTCTGTGATTGGTCAAAAAATGTATCAGTGATGACTCAGGAGATTTTTTATGTCTTTTTGGTTTTATTCTCTACTGTCAAAGTATGGTCTACCAGAAAACAGTTAAAGGGTTAAAATAGCCTGTTTTCCTTCTAAATAGACATGAATCTTTCAAAACCTTTTTGACACTGTCTTCTTTTAGAGTTTAGAGTTCTTATCTTTGGATTTCAACACACCTTTGTTTGCTCAGTTAAATAAATTAATCTCAATAGAAAATTTAAGTTAATCAAACAAATCTGAAGCCCTATATCACCCGACGACCACTACGCTCCTCTAAGGAACGTTTTCTAGCACGGCCAACACCTTGTGCAGGTCAGTCCAGACTCTTCTCATATCTGGTTCCGCGCTGGTGGAATGACCTCCCAAGTGCTACCAGATCAACTGATACCCTCTCCACCTTCAAGAAACTCGTGAAGACTAAGCTCTTCCAAGAATATCTCCTGGCGTAAACTTTGAGAATGCACTTAATAATTTAATTTCTCTACATTGTGTTACACTATTGCACTTTCAACTTAAAACAGTGCAGATTCTATGTTAGCAATACGCACTCCTTGTTAGTTCATTGTGTTGTAGCTTGAATGTTATCCTCTTTTGTAAGTCGCTTTGGATAAAAGCGTCTGCTAAATGCCTAAATGTAAATGTCAAACATTTAAAGTTCCAGATTTTTTGGGGGAGGAGCAATTTGGGGTTCAGTATCTTGCTTAAGGACACTTCAATGGGGTCAGGCATATTGGAACTCGAATCTGTAACCCTCCAGTTGCCAAACGGCACCTCTACCACCTGTGCCACCATCGCACCAATGCATAGTGTGACTTATGCATCTGCATGATTGATTGGAATTAAAAAAGAATAAAACTTCTTACATTAATCACATGCATTAATGTATTAACTTTGACAACATTATTATTCTTACATTGCTTTGTTCTAATATTAGGATAAAGGATGCCAGAATAATCTCTGAATATTTTGGAAAATAGTGACTCCAGTTTAGGGTGAACATATTATGATCATTGTTTGGTTTTGTAGGGTAAACAAAAATCCAGAACATTCACACCAACTTATTCAAATGCTCAAAAAAAGTATGTAGTCCAAGTGTATGTGAGAGTTGTGTTACTACTGTAGAGTTGTGTTATTTAATTGATTGTTTGTTTATTGTTCGTTTGTTTGTTGTTCCCATTAATGAACAAGACTGCTATCCCAAATATCGTTTTGAATTTTCTCATTTCTGAATAATGATTAATCTCATCACATTCATATTTTGTATTATGCTTAATGCTTATTTTCACAGTTTTATTTTTTGACAATTTTTTGCAGTTCACTGCTGAACAGAAAGCATTTGCAAAATACACTTTGAGTAAACTTCTAAACTACATTACTATCTTAACAATTCCAAACACAACTAATATTGACTTCTTCCTGGATATGGAATAGTTTAGCTCCATATAGTAAGTCCTATGTGATTGATGGATGTTATAGTAAATGACAAATTTCCACTTTGTGCAGCTCTGGTCAGTGTAGCTGTTATGTGTGTGTCACTAGGGAACGTGCCATTGACAGTCAAGGTAATGTCCGTCTTATGGATGATTGATCCACTCCAAAGAAATAGAATATTGTCTAATACACAATTAAGTCCAATTGAAATCTTAAAACACTCTTTTACAAGTCTTTTTCTCTTAAGTTTAGGACAAACAGATAAGAATTTCTTGTTTTTTTCTGTGAGATTATAGAAGTAAAGGTTTTCTCTGGATTCAGCCAACAATTTCAAATTGGAGCTGATAATAGCAGTACTAAAATATTTTCTCACTTGTAACTACTATGGAGTTAGCAACCACAGTGAGGTTAAAGCCTGAAGGTGGGTTGGTCAAAGCAGTATACAGGGTCGCCGTAACATCCGTGCCCTCAGGGGTTGAACACTAGTTCAACATCTGTCTCAACATTGTCCATTCGATTTCGACCGGACAACCTGTAACAAGAGCAAAGCATTAGTCTATTTAGTGCATTTTTTTCACAGTGGATCAAATCATATGTGACCCCTAGGGGGGCCTCTTAGTTCAGTCACAAATTGAGTATCATAAAAAATAAAAACAGTTTAATTTTATTTTTTTTCAGATAGACATACACAAGGAAACAAACACTAGGCCTTTGGGTAACAAACTCAGGGGCAGAGACAACAAAATACAACACCAAGGTGCTTAAATAAGAAATACTCAAAATAAAGAACAAACGTGTATCAATAAGCAAACACAGAAGATCTAAAGCACATCACAGGTCACACACTCAAAACAATCATTTGCACTCTGCAAACCAGTGATCACACAAAGAGATTGTTACCCCTCCCGAATACTGCACTAACCCACTGGCCTAAAATACAAACCTTACATATAACAAACATACAGACAGACACACATACAGCAACACAAGCAAGGAGAGACAACTGGGCAGCACGGTGGGCCTCCCTCCCCCACACGCGCTCTCTCTCACTCACTCACACACACACAAACACACACACACACACACACACACACACACACACACGTTTGAATACTAAAAACAGGCACAGGAAAAACAGTGGCCAAGGTGGCGGCTGGTACGGCTGGTCGTCCTGTATGAACGCAGGCCACAGTGCTGAACCAGGAGTTTGTTTAGTTGTAATCCCGTAGCGATCACGTTATTAGTTTGGTTTCTTTTTACTCGTACATTCCCAGCCAAATTTTTGGCGCAACAACAAAGTCAATACGTTGGCCGTGACTACACTCTAAACAGGTGAAGTTTCGTTGGAGCACACAGACAAAATTTGCATCCGGCAATAGCTTGTAAAGATAGGCCAGACGTAACCAATCCGCTGAACTCAACGCAAACACCTGGACAAGATCAACTAGCCCGACGACCGAGCCCCGAGAACCACAAATCTGTGTAGGTAAGCACACACTAATTTAAGACGCCGCCACCTGCCTAGATTTAAAGGTGTAGCACCAAGCGACCACCACCTGATTCAATCAGGGCTCAATTACAGCTGCCTACGTCCTACCCGCTACATTCACCCCCCCCTTGAATGTCACCGTCCCGGTGACTAGTGCAAGGGTCAAATCCAAGGCCTAAACACAGCATTATGGGAAGAAATGGTTAGAACACTTTCTGCCGAGGCAACAGATGGTCTTCTAACCGACGTGCATAGAAGGTTATGAGGGTTGGGGTGGTGTCCTGCATTTGATCTAGCAGTTCTCCTTGGAACTAGGGTACTGTCAGATGTTGGCACCTCCCCCACAGCACTTAAAACACCACCTATTTGATGCTGTTCAGGTGTAGTCTGTTCCTGCTGTTGAAGAGCTGGGGACTGTGGCCACCTAGTCTCAGTAGGTGGTGTTGATCCACCTACAGGAGACTCCTCAATTGCCACCAATACTCCAAAGTCATCACATTCATCTGTACTGCCCACATCCACTATGTAGTCTGTCATCCCTACATTAGGCACCTCGTCCCAAGCTATAACATGAGGTAAATCTGGGTCAGTCGGGAGGGGGCGCAGTTCCTTCCGATTGATATTCTTTTCAGGACCTGACTGATCTCTTGGCCTAACTAGATAAAGTGTACCAACATCATCAAGGCATGTCACAATCTCATACACCACGTTTTCCCAGTGATCACTAATCTTGTGCCGTCCACACGGGTGGCTGCAGCGATACACTAGCGTACCAGGGGATAGGATTGGCAGAGGAGCCAAATGATTCTTTGTTCTTTGCTGAGCGACTGCTTGTAAATGGGGTCGGACCTGGCTATAAATCTCAGAAAGATGTTCCTGATGTTCTTGAACCCACTTTACAGCTGTGGAATCTGACGGAGTGCCGATTGTGCCCAACAAAGAATCAAGTGGAAGAGTGGGCTTACGCCCAAACATCAGTTCATACGGAGAAAACACCATGGACTGATGGGCTGTGGTGTTATAAGCGAAACAAAACCTGTGGCAGATGGTAAGGCCACCGTCTCTTCTTGTCAGGGGGAAGTGTACGAAGCAAATCATGCAATGTGCGATTAAATCGCTCGCATTGTCCATTGCCCTCTGGGTGATATGGGCTTGTGCGGGATTTACGGATTCCATACACACTGCACAATTGTTGGAACAACTCGCCCTCGAAATTGCGCCCTTGATCGGTATGGATGCGTAGTGGGACACCATAGGTGTAAAACCACTGCTCTGTCAAGACTCTAGCTATCTTTGGCGCCTTCTGGTCCACTGTAGGATATGCCTGTGCAAATTTAGAGAACACATCAGTGACAATCAAAACATTTTCTCTCCCATCACTAGATTTGTCCACTACAATTTCTAGGGGCCTTGACACCAACAGACTACCCATAAAAGTCCTCAGTTTTGGCCGAGTTGCCTTGGCCACCACACACCACTGACATTCACGGCACCACCGGTCAACATCCTTGCGCATAAAAGGCCAATAACAGCGCTGGCGGAAAAGACCGGCTGTTCTCTCTGCCCCCTGGTGGCCATGGCCATCATGCAAGGCCGTAAGCACTTCTGTCTGTAGAGCCTGAGGCAGCAGTAGCTGCAAGACCTCTGTAGTGCTGCCAGGGACATGAGTTTTCCTGTACAGTACGCCTTCATGAACTACTAGATCTGCCCATTGGCGAGCAAGCTCCACAACAGCATTGGACTCCTTAGACCTCTCAGGGGCTGTAGGAGGACTGCCCCTCTTCCAATATACAAGGAAGACAGGGTCTTCAGCCTGAAGGAGTTGGAGGTTTGCCCTAGTTCTAGTGGGGCATGCATCTATAGTCTGTATTTGAACAGGAGGGGATATGACAACACCCTTAAGTTCGACTGGCACCGAAACCCCTGAGGTCACCTCCTCTATAGAGACAGGGGCTGGTGGAGCCGGTAAGCACGAAAGTGCATCCGCATTTTTATTACATGTGCCAGGATGATACTCTATAGTGAAATCAAAGAGAGCTAGCTGCGCAGCCCAGCGTTGCTCTACGGCTCCTAATTTAGCTGTCCGCAAGAGAGTTGTTATCAGTCAGAACAGTAAATTTAGTGCCCAGCAGATAATCTCGAAACTTGTCGGTTACTGCCCACTTGAGTGCCAACAGTTCAAGTTTCATGGCCGAGTAATTATCCATATTTTGTTCAGTTGGTTGCAAGCCCCTGCTTGCATAAGCGACGGGACGCCTAGGCCCTTCGTCCTGCTCTTGAGATAAAACAAGCCCCAGTCCACTAGCATCTACCTCAAGGATGAATGGTTTGCTTAAGTCGGCATAACCCAACACTGGTGCGCTTATCAGTTTGTCTCTCAAAGTGTTGAATGCTTGGTCACAGCCCCAATCCCAATGATCCTGCAGAGAGACAGTACGCCCTGTCCTATTCCTTTTAGGATGCGGCTGCAACTTTGCCACCAATTTATGTAGAGGGGCCGCATACCTTGCAAACCCCTGCACAAAGCGTTGATAATACAAAACCAAGAAATGATCGCAACTCTGCCACTGTAGATGGAGTACTCCAATCCCTAACTGCGCTAATCTTGTCGGGGTCTGTAGAGACCCCAGAGGCCAAAACAACATGGCCCAAGAACTTTACTTCAAGCTGGAAAAAATGTTTTAAAAAGTTTTAGCTTCAGACCATGCTCACGTAGACGACGGAATACCAACTCCAAATGTTCCAGATGCTGTTTGAATGTGGATGAAAAGACGACCACATCATCCAGGTACAGGAGGAGGGAATGGAAACGCTGGTCCCCAAATATTCTTTCCATCAGTCCCTGAAAAGTCCCGGGTGCATTACACAACCCATATGGCATTCTCTGAAATTCAAACAGGCCAAATGGTGTGCAAAAAGCAGTTTTGGCCCAATCCCTTTCAGCAACTGACACCTGGTTATCACCACTCGCCAGGTCGAGAGTGGAGAAAAAAGACGCACCTGTGAGGGCATCCAAAGACTCTTCAATTCTCGGCAATTGAAAGGCATCTTTCCTAGTCTTCGCGTTTAGTTGCCTGTAATCGACACAAAGACGGATAGAGCCATCTTTTTTTTCCACAACTACAATGGGTGAGGAATAAGGGCTACAGCTTGGTTTTACCACTTCCTGATCTAACAGCTCCTGAATATGTACTTTCACTACAAAATACTGAGATGGTGGGAGTCGTCTATAACACTGCCGCACCGAAGTGTCGTCTATCAAAGGAATCTCATGTTCGATTAAGTCAGTACAACCTAAGAGGGCCTCATTACAGCTAAAGGTGTCACTATATTTCCGAAGTAAGGACTTGGCTTCACATTGCTCGGACTCAGTCAGATTGGGCCAGGAAAGGTCAGCAAACAGTGATGACGAGGTTGTGGTGGCCTCTACTGATCGAATGAATGCAACAGGGCCTTGGGTGCCATTTTCTTCTTGAAAGCAGATGGACTTGCTGGTGGAACACATAGTAATCAAGTGTATTTCCCCCAACACGGTGCGTGGTTTTATCCACCGATCTACATGGCCCACATTAACTACTGGCACCCTGTACTGTACCATTGCCAATGGGGAGCAGTGAGGTTGGGATAATTAAGTCCAGTGGCAGCCGCCACCCTCCTAGATTTAAAGGTGTAGCACCAAGCGACCACCACCTGATTCAATCAGGGCTCAATTACAGCTGCCTACGTCCTACACATAGATATGGGGCCGAGGGGCTTACCTGAAGGCCAACACGATGGTCTTCACAAACAGGACTCCATAGCGTTTTTTATAGACAACATCTAACTGTTCACATAGACAAGAGAATATATTTCATTGTTTTAAAATGATCCCCAATCGCTTATAGTCGAATGGCTAACCATTCATATTCCCAGACATAATTCAACCTGCTGTTGTTTGTGCTGCCCCATGAAGATATATTGTTTGTATTGAATTTATTCTAGCTTACCTATTGCTCTTTTATTAACTGCACATTTATCTCTGTAACCGGTACTCTCCCCATATATTCTGAGCCACCTCATACTGTTCACCAAAGATCATAAATGTGTCAACAGTCAATGCTTTCAGAGTACTCACTGCGCTAGCAACCTCTGAAGCTTGCTGCTTGAAATCAGGGCTCTGTGTGTTGGTAAGAGCTTGCACAAATGGAATGACAATAACAGCCTGAATCTCTATTTTAGGAGTAGGATGGATGCTGCTGTAATTGTAGTTGTGGTGGTAGCTGTCGTTGTGGCAGTGGTTGTAGGGCCTGTGGTAGTTGTTGTTGTGGTTGTTGTAGGGGCTGTGGTAGTTGTGGTAGTTGTTGTAGGGGTTGAGGTAGTTGTGGTGGTTGTTGTAGGGGCTGAGGTAGTTGTGGTGGTTGTTGTAGGGGCTGGGGTAGTTGTGGTGGTTGTTGTAGGGGCTGGGGTAGTTGTGGTTGTGCCTGTAGTGCTGGCTGTGATTGCAGTTGTAGTAGAAGCTGAGGGAGCAAATAGTTTTAAAAAGTCACCATCAAATATACATACATTTATGCAGCTGCACATATACAGTACGTGGAAAGAATTTTTTCTTCTTTTTCTTTTTGAATTTCAAAAATCCTACAGATGGTTTAAATAACATACAATGTATATATAGAGAGAATGAATGAATGAGAGAGAGAGAGAGAGAGAGAGAGAGAGAGATTACAGAGAGGCTGCTTACTTTCAAATATTCCTGAACCCTCTTCTACCACAGTTTCCCGCCTGGTCCTGGGCAGTCTTTGAGTGTTATCCCTCTTTACATATACCTCATTTTGAGGGCCAGAATTGACCTTTTCAATAACCATCGTGTATTCAGAATCTTTTTCAAAAATGTAATCTTTGACAAAGTTATTGGCCTTGGTGGTACTGCTAGTACTGCTGACAGTTTCTTTCAGGAAATCAGTCCTCTCATCAAATATACCATCATCAACATAATCATAAGCCTATGGTGCCAACCCTGGTACCAGAGTCATTGTCTTGCTGAAGAGGTAGGACGTTGTTGATTTAAATGGCAACAGACTGAATTGTAAGACCTTTGGAGAGAATGAACAACAGCCAAGTAAGAATCAGTGGATAAGTATTAGACTAATCTTATGCCATATGGCTTGATACGATGACAACGATGTCAGACTCTGTAACTTTCTCTGGTCCCATACCTATTAAACGCGGTGAAGAAATGCTCAGCAGAGTTTTTTCACTGAACCGATGGTTGTCAGGATGGTGTGCCGATAACAATGTGGGCTTCATCGATAACTTTAGCTCCTTCTGGGGAAAGCCTGGACTTTTGAATCGAGATGGTATCCATCCGTCTCGGATGGGTGCTGAGCTCCTTTCTAGGAACATTGACCGTCACTTAAACTCGGCTTGTTCCTGACGAACCAGAGTTTGGTCCAGGTAGCAGAATTACTGTCCTACACAGTTCTCTGCCGCCCCGCCGTCACCCTAGCAGCAGACAGACAGTGAGAGTGTCCGCGACTAAAACGTTTTCAAAACGACCCGGCAGAGGTATAAATTATACCAACCTCACAAAAATAAAACCAGAAACAAAAAAGAATATAGCCAGAAATCACAACTGAAATTTGGCTTATTAAATATTCGTTCGCTCTCTTCAAAGACGACTTTAATAAATGAACTTATTTCTGATAATCAAATTGACATACTCTGTCTTACAGAAACCTGGCTAAAACCTGATGAATACCTCCCACTAAATGAAGCTACCCCCCTAGTCATCTAAATTATCACATACCACGTCGTCATGGCCGTGGTGGTGGAGTAGCCACAATTCACAATTAAAATCTCACTATGGCCCCTAAGCTTGATTATATTTTTAAATCTTTTGAAGTTTTTGTCCTTAACTTGATTCATCCTGATGGGAATGGTGCTAAACCCTTAACAATTGTAACATTATATAGACCTCCAGGCCCTACACTGAATTCTTATCAGAATTCTCTGACTTCCTGTCCGCTCTAGTCATTAAAACAGAAAAGATAATCATATTAGGTGATTTTAATATCCACATCGATGTTACAAATGATAGCCTGGCAATTAGTTTCCAATCTCTGCTTGATCACATTGGCTTCTCCCAAAATGTAAACACACCTACACATCAAGGTAACCACACCCTTGATCTTGTTCTGACACATGGAGTACAAATAGAACAACTTACAACCCTACCTCAACACTCTACACTAACTGACTACTTAACTTTAAAAATCACATTAGACTATGTAGCACCTAACTCAGTCTACTACTACACTAGAAACATAACTCCCAAAACTACAGATGACTTCATAGCAAAAATTCCGTCTCTCCTCGAGCCTCTGCTGAGCCAATATAGCCCTGTATTAGAAGGCTCTATGCCAAGCCCAACCCAAGTTGATCAATTAACTGACAGTGTTGTAAATGTACTATACTCCACATTCAACACAATTGCACCACTCAAAAAGAAAACTAGGAAACAAGAAAAAATTGCCCCATGGTATACCACACAGACTCGCTTACTGAAACAAGCTGCTCGTAGACTTGAAAGGAAATGGTATGCCACTAAACTTGAAGTGTTCCGCCTTGCTTGGAAAGATAGCTTAAAAGAGTACAAGACAGCACTTAACAATGCCAAATCAGCATACTATTCCTCACTTATACACAATAATAAAGATAATCCAAAATTCCTTTTTGACACTATATCCCGTTTAACAAAAAGCAGGAACGAGGTGTCCCATTCCATTCCATTAACTCTAAGCAGCAAGGACTTCATGGACTATTTTAATGACAAAATTGAATCTATTAGACTTAAAATACACAATTCCCTTGTAACCTCAAATCCAGTTGGACCACATGTAATGGTTACAGCTAGCTCTAGTCAACCTGTAACATACTTTGATTCATTCACACCCACCAATATATCAGAAATTACGTCTTTGATCTCTTTAGCTAAAGCCTCAACATGCTTATTGGACCCTATCCCAACTGATCTTCTTAAGGCAGCTCTCCCTCTATTGGCTGAGACGATTCTTAAAATTATAAATGACTCACTCATAGCTGGGCATGTCCCAAAATCCTTCAAGACATCAGTTATCAAACCATCAATTAAAAAACCAAACCTTGATCCTGATGTCCTTGCTAATTACAGACCCATATCGAACCTCCCATTTGTTTCAAAAATACTTGAGAAAATAGTGTCTAAGCAAATCTGTAGCTTCTTAAATGACAATAATATCCAGGAAACCTTCCAGTCAGGCTTTAGAACTAATCATAGCACAGAATCAGCCCTAGTTAAAGTCTTCAATGACCTCCTTATCGCATCTGATAATGGATATATATCAATATTAATCCTATTGGATCTTAGTGCTGCATTTGACACTATTGACCATGGTATCCTACTACACAGACTTGAACACATGATAGGCATCAAAGACACTGCATTAGCCTGGTTCAAATCATACCTCTCTGGTCGCTACCAGTTTGTACACGCTCATAATGAGTCATCAACCCATACCAAAGTAAAGTTTGGTGTACCCCAAGGCTCAGTGCTAGGTCCCCTGCTGTTCTCCCTGTACATGTTACCGTTAGGATCTGTTATAAGGAAACATGGTATCACTTTCCACTCCTATGCTGATGATACCCAGCTTTACCTTTCTATGAAGCCTAATGACTATATGCCAATGACTAAACTTGATGCATGTCTCCTAGACATCAAAACCTGGATGACTAATAATTTCCTTTGTTTAAATTCTGATAAAACTGAAGTTATGATGATTGGCCCTAAACAGCTGACCAACACTCTACCCCATCACCAAAACTTACTCAGTGGCCTGTCACTGTCATGTAATGCAAAAGTTAAAGACCTTGGGGTAATTATTGACCAGGACCTCTCTCTAAATAGTCATGTAAAACACATTTCAAAAACATCTTTTTTTCACCTACGAAATATTGCTAAGGTTAGAAAGTTCTTATCCTTTGAGGATGCTGAAAAATTAATACACGCATTTATTACTTCCAGGCTCGACTATTGCAATGCTCTGTTCTCTGGGTGTAGCAATACTTGCATCAAAAACCTACAACTAATACAAAATGCTGCGGCCCGAACTCTCACCAGGACTAAAAAATACGAACATATCTCTCCTATCCTTGCTTCCCTACATTGGCTCCCTATTAAAAGTCGAATTGATTTTAAAATACTCCTCCTAACCTACAAAGCCCTCAAGGGCGATGCACCAACATATATTAAAGACTTACTTGTCCCTTACCACCCTCCTAGAACCCTAAGATCCCAAAATGCTGGTCTCCTTGTAATCCCAAGAATATCAAAATCTACGATAGGAGGAAGAGCCTTTTGTTACCGTGCACCCCTCCAGTGGAATAATCTCCCCCCCCACATTCGACAAGCGGACACTCTCAATACCTTTAAGTCTAGACTTAAAACCTTCCTCTTTACTGTTTCCCATAGTTAGGGATGGTGCATGGCAAATCATCACTTCTCATGGGTCTTTTGGAAGGGACTGCCTCTGCTGTTGCCCCCAGTTGCGAGGCATGGCAGCCACTGACCATCCCTGCAGTGGTGCTGGTTTACCATGCATCATACCTTAGTTATGCTGCTATAGCCTAGCGCCGCCGCACAACCTTCATGTGTCATGCCGTACAACTCCCTCTCTCTCTCCTTCAGCTCTCTCTCAATATTTATATGTATATATATATATTTTATACACATGTATGTATGCCCAAATTACACATTTGCTTTCTGATGTGTGAGCCTGGCCTAATTCACTATTTTCCTCTGTCCACAATTATCTTTGCTGAGTGTCATCCCTGCCTCATTCTGGCGGACTCCTCTCACCCTCCCCTCCTGAGTGGACTACAACCAACACTACGGGAGGCCCATGTCAGGACCGACTCCCCATCACAGAGGACCTTCCTGGACGCCGATGCTGGGCCCGACTCCCCTTCCTGAGGCTTCGTGATTGACCCCCCCTCACAATGGCGCTGTCAAATGGACCCTTACTGTTACCCCCATGACCCATCTCACTCCTTCGAGTTTGTCACTATGCCTGGCCGCTGCTACATTGTCCAGCCATAATTCCTGATAACCACCTATAGACTGATTACCATGTAATGTAAAAGTGGGATAATACTCTATTATGAACTATTATGAACCTTAGCTAAACCATAGGCAACTTATAGTCTGTCATGGTTACTACTGATTGTAATTTTTCTCCATGACCCCTGGCAGTTGGGTTAGCCCCTTGAGTCGTGGATCTGCCCAAGGTTTCTTCCTAGATTAACTGAACATAAGGGAGTTTTTCCTTGCCCCTGTTGCTCTTGGGTGCTCCTTCTGTGAAGCGCCATGAGACAATACTATTGTAAAAGGCGCTGTATAAATAAAACTGAATTGAATTGAATTGATATGCAAACAAATAAATATAACAAATATAAATTTGTCTCACTGACCTAGAACCACAAATATAATGATAGAAGCCTTTTGCCACATGTTGCCCCTTGGAAAATCAGAGGGAAAACATAATCGTAGAAATAAGTGATATCCTTAGTTATATCCAGACAAACATGCAGCTAATTTGTCATATGTTGTCATTACATACATAGTTTGTTTTGTGCTATCATTTAAAATCTATTCTATCTATTCTTTGAAGACAATATATTTACTTTTTGCTTTAAACCTTCACTCAAAATGCTTTGGGGAAAAAATGCTCAAAAGCCTCTCCAAAGCTCCATCTAATATTGGTGATCTTTGTGAATTGCTTCTACAGATCCAACTTGTTAGACTGACACACCGTTATTAATTTTAAATTTGTTCTGCAGGTCCATGTGACCATGAGCCATTGCAGCAAATTACCAATTCGCCAAAAATCTAGGAACCAATGACAACCACTTCTCCTGGACCCATGATTCACAAACCATGAAAATACCTGTTTTACACACAAAATACATATGTATTTTACATTAAAATTGATTAAACAGCCATTAAAACGGTTGTTTAGATAAATGACACCATTACATTAGTGCAAAGACTTTAGGTAAGAGACTAATACTTCAGTTTAACTTAAAGTCAGGGGCTATGCCCCTGGATATTGGCAGTCAATTACTTGTTGCCAGGCTACACATTTGTGTGAAACCTAAAAACTGCAGATGTATCACATATTCATTGTCCACTACAAAAGACTGCATACTTTTGTCATTGGTACATTCAGGGACCATCATACGTAGCTTTCGAGAGTATAACACAACACAAAGAAAGGAGGAGACAAAGCAGGTCTAAATCTGGCACAGTATGAAGTTTTGGTGGCGCCATGAACCGAATTTTAAAAACAAAATGTCATAACTATAAATGCCATCACCTCTTGTCTCATCTTCCAAAACAATGCATTCATCTTGGCAAATCCCCTGAAATAAGTTTAAAATCTTAAAGTTAATCAATGGAATATGTCATTTGGCCATACCTCCATAAATGCTAGTGTAGCACTTACAACAAATATTAAATTGAGTTGTTGGACCAGAACTAGGTTCGTAGGAAGAGCAGTTAATTGGTTAAAAGAATAAATGACAAGAAGCAAACACCCCAGACCAAAAGTTAAAGTTTATATATGCCGGCTTTATCGAAAATAGAAATAGAAGTAGTAATAAAAGTATTAGTTAGGAACTGGTACCCTTAAAGACATTTACATAGACATAACATACAATAAACAACCCGTTTGCATAGATGCAGGATGAATCCAAAATGCATTTGGGTTTTACCCAGTTACCCTTTAAGTAAGGAAGCAACCAGTAATTCTTAAAACTTTAGTTAACTTCAACTTATTTAGTTTTAGTAATATAGTTAGTATCTCAGTTGAGCTCTTATTTTATACTAGTTTTAGTTATCATTATTTTGGTTTAACTTGTAATCTTTCTAATTATCCATCTTTTAAATGTAAATCAACATAGACCCAAACCATTGAGCATCTCATTACACCCAAAGAGAAAGTTAACACCAGTAAATGCAATAATAATCAAGCTTACGGTTAAGCACATTCAAAGTATGTAACAAACATGAAACATAAAATGAATAAATGTTCAATATCCATTAATCAAAATCCTTAGCTGCTAAACAGTCCTTTAGCAAGGGAAAACAGTTCTCCTTCACAGCGACTGCGCTGTGCAGTTAGCACGTTCAGCAGTCCATGCCCAGGGCGCGTGATCCAGAGGGGAAAAAAATAGCGGGTTAACTGGAACAGTCTTACCGCGGATGGTGATTGTCTTCTCAGTACGGAAAAGAAGGAAAGGGCTGAAGCAGTCGGCCTTTCAATGCGATGTTGTGGAAATCATTATCATAAAGAATAATAGTTTGAAGTTTGTTCTAGTATACACAATATTAACTTGAGAGTGTAACGCTTATACTAACATATGAAAGAAGGGTGGTTTGTAACATGTTAATGGTAACCCAGAAGGCCGAAGCAGTTCAGGCAGACAGAGAATAGAGACTTGGGTAGTTCAAGCAGAGGGCAAAAAACAAGCAAGAGGCCATGAACAGTTCAAGAGACAAGATTTAATGCAGGGAGATGCTTCGGATTCTGGGATACCTTAGTTTGGGTGGATACCATGGTATGTGGCAGTGAGTGGGGTCTGCTGTATGAGAGGATGCTGTTCACATCAGAACCATGGTACTGATGGATCCTGAGTAAATGAGAAAATATAAATTGTAGAGATGTTTACGTCAGAACCATGGTACAGATGGATCCTGAGTAAATGAGAAAATATAAATTGTGGAGATGTTTACATCAGAACCATGGTACAGATGGGTCCTGAGTAAATGAAAGAATATAAATTATAAAGATAAAAGTCTAGCATAAGAAAGTATACGTCAGACTAAACGCCCAGCAAGGAAGAATAATAGTTTTTTTAATAACTGGATGGATGAGGGAATCCACCAATATGAATTAGGCCCGAAGCCTCCTAATTAATAAACAAGAGCCTCGTGACATAGGCAAGGTAGGAGGAATCAGTGTATGCTTCAAAGTGGAATAAAAAGTAGATTTTTTGAAAGGAACATTCAGAGCCTGATCAACTCTCAAGGGAAGCGGTATCCTCTCTGCAGTAGAACTCATTCACACTGCTCAGCACTTATACTGTGAGGCAATTGTCTCTTGTATTCTTGCTGGTATTGTGAATAAAGTCTTTATCATCAGCTTGACTCCAACAGTGAGTTTTCTGGTTTAGACCAAGTTTATTGGGTGGGCTAGGACTTGATTGTTGGGGTTTGCAGACATCGAGGTGGTTTTCCACGACAATGTCCACTTTTCTCCAAGCGGAGAAAAGATGTTTCTTTCGACGTTCTAGCACACTACAGTCGAAGTTCCTAGCTTGGGTTGGCTCTCCATCCAGTCTTTGTCCACGCGCTGGATGCGTGGGCTTCAAAAGTAACCTTTCTTCCGCGAACTCGACAATAACTTAACAGTGAAAACGTTAAACAAAACCACAGTCTATCAGCATAGACAGAATGATAAAATAAACACTTACAGAAGGAAAATAAACCGTCAATTACACTTCAAATCTCTGCTCTTTTCTTTCTTCTCGCTAAAGCTACCCAAATGCGTGGCTTCACTCTTTCAATGATCCCTCCGTTCTGACGGAATTTCCCGGGAGAGAACGACTATCAGCGCTATGATTGGCTGACAGATATGACCTTTCAACTTTCCAACCAATGACAAAATAAATAACATGAGATAATGGTTTTTAAATGTTTTTTTTTTATCTATTTTAGAAGTTTTTATATTACAACTGTAAATTATTTAAATGATAAATTCTGCTTAATATTTATATAACTATTTATTAACCAATGGCTATTTTCACCTGGGTTACACTAGTGTGAGTTCAGTTAGTAGGATATTTTATCACAGTATTCATCTATACTGTCTATCTATATCTAAACTATATTTTTAAAATCTACAGTATATTGGATTCTTTTTTATATTACAGTTAATGAGAAGGGTTTCCAGTCACTTAAGATGTTTTTTAAGTATTTTGGAGTAGGCGTCATGTTCTGGGTGGGTGGGTCAAATGGTTGTAGTGATTGTAATGCCTTATAGAGAATTGAAATAGAACAAAAAAAGAGTGGTATGGCAGTGGTATGGTAACGCAGAGTAAATTGAGGTGAAAAAAAAAAGCTGATTTTCTTTTTTCCCTAGCTCTAGTTTGAACTGCATTGTTAGACTGCACTGTAAAAAACTGTAAAACTGTAGTTTTTTGTATTGTTAGGAAAATACATATAGTATTATAATAAGTAATAATTAACCAGCAATGATTTGTTGTGTGAAAAGAAGATTCAACAGATTGAATGCCCCTAGGTTACAGATAATGGCAGACAAAAGGGTTTGTCATTCCTGCATACAAATCATGGTAACAATAATATAAGTAGGCCTATAAATAGAGGCTGCTTTGTAAAGCTGAATACTCACCAGCCGAGATGTACGGAGAGAAACAGACAGACGCCATGACGAAGTATAGTAAGATAGATAAGACAGATAATCCTTTATTCATCTCATAGTGGAGAAAAAAATAAATAAAAATAAAAAAAATACATACATATACAGGGTGCGATTTGTCAAAAAAACAGAGGGGGGATATTTTTTTGTTGTTGTTTTTTAATCATGAAAAAATAAGCAATCAACAGGTTTAATTATTTTTTAGGTTAATGGTAGACCCTATGTGCTTAAATTATGAACAGATGAGCATTCATCTTCAATGCAAACTTAACAAGACATGAAACATTTCATTTTCTGTGCCAGCCATGATGTGATGGCTTATTTGGGCTTCAGAAGTATGGATAAGGTCCGATCACGCAAACATGTTAGAGGATTGGCAGAGGAACATTTGCCTAATGGGATCGGTCTGTAAAACGTAACAATAATGATTTCACATGTCATAAAATATGATTTCACATGTCCTGTGAAGTAGGACGATATGCTGCTTTGAACGTGTTTCATTTTCCCTCGTTTTTTATTAGTTCTGCATAGAATGCAGAAACAGTGCATTTATGTGCATGGGGACGTTCGCGAACAACGAGATTGCAGACAATTCGGATCAGGTTGAAAGTTAGTAGGCAACCAACAATGTGGATTATAGCTGTGTAAGAAACTGTCACAACCTGATTTCAATTTCAATCGTTTTTTTTATTATTGACGGGGTTTGTAGTTGTTGTAGCTCCAACTATAGTGGATGTTGGTTCAGCTGTGGTTGTTGTTGGTATATTTGTTATTGTTTGAACTGTTGTTGTTGCTTCAAATGTAGTTGTTGCTGGTTGTTCTGTGGTGGTTGTTACTTCACCTGTAGTGGTTGTTGGTTGAGCTGTGGTGGTTGTTGGTTGAGCTGTGGTGAATGTTTGTTTAACTGTGGTGAACGTTTGTACAGTTGTGGTTGTTATTGGTTCAGCTGTAGTGGTTGTTGGCACAATTGTAGTTGTCTCTATTTCAGCTGTGGTACTTGTTGGTGCATTAGTTAATGTTGTTGGTTGAACTGTAGAGGTTGTTGCTTCAACTGTAGTGGCTGTTGTTTCAAATGTAGTGGTTGTTGGTACAACTGTGGTGGCTGTTGCTTCAACTGTAGTGGTTGTTGGTTTAACTGTGATGGTTGTTGTTTCAATTTCAACTGCAGCAATTATTGTAGTTATTGTTGGTTGAAGTATGGTGGTTGTTGGTTGAACCGTGGTGGCGGTTTGCGAATTTGTGGTTGTTGTTGGTTCAACTGTAGTGATTGTTGCTTCACCCGCTGTGGTGTTAATTCGTTGAACATTAGTGGATGTTGGCTGAACTGTGGTGGTTGTTGCTTCATCGGTAGTGGTTGTTACTACAACTGTGGTGGCTGTTGGTTCAACTGTGGTCGTTGTTGTTTCAACTGTGGTGGTTGTTCCTTTAACTGTAATGGTTGTTGGTTGAACTGCAGTGGTTGTCGCTTCAACTGTCGTTTGTTCAAGTGTGGTTATCGTTGGTACATTACTTGTTGTTTGAACGGTTGTTGGTTCAACTCTGGATGTTGTTGATTCAGGTGTGGAAGTTGTTGGCATATTTCTAGTTGTTGCTGGCTCTATGGTTGTTGATTCAACTGTGGTTGCTGTTGCTTCAAAATTAGTGGATGTTGGTTCAACTGTGGTAGTAGTTGGTTCAATTGTTGTGATTGTTGGCACATATATGGTTGTTGCTGGTTCAGATGTAGTGGTAGTTGATTCAACTGTGGTGGTTGTCTCTTCAACTGTGGTAGTTGTTCCTTCAACTGATAGTGGATGTTGGTTCAGGTTGATGGCACATTTGTAGTTGTTGTTGGTTCAACTGTCATGGTTGTTGCTTCAACTGTAGTGGTTGTTGATTCAGCGGTGGTGGTTGTTGGCACATTTGTGGTTGTTGTTGGGAAGTTCATGGTTGTTGTTGTTTCAGCTGTGGATGTTGTTGCGTCAAATGTTGTTTGCACATTTGTGGCTGTTGTTGTTTGAACTGTAGTTGTTGCTTGAACTGTGGTAGTTGTTGCTTCAACTCTGGTGGTTGTTGGGATGTTTGTGGTCATTGGCTTGTTTGTGGTTGTTGTTTGTTCAAATGTGGATGTTGTTGCCTCAACTGTTTGTAGTTGCTGGTTCAACTGTGGTGGTTGTTGGCAAAATTGTGGTGGTTGTTGGGATGTTTGCGATGGACATCGGCATGTTTGTGATTGTTGTTGGGATGTTTGTGGTGGTCGTTGGCATGTTTGTGGTTGTTGTTTGTTCAAATGTGGGTTTTGGCACATTGGTGGTGGTTGTTGCCACGGTCATGGTTGTTGTTGGTTCAGCTGTGGATGTTGTTGCCTCAACTGTTGTTGTTAGCACATTTGTGGCTGTTGTTGGTTCAGCTGTAGTTGTTGGTTGAACTGTGGTGGTTGCTGGCACAATTGTGGTTGTTGTTGGGATGTTTGTGACGGACGTTGGCATGTGTGTGGTTGTTGCTAGGATGTTTGTGGTGGTCGTTGGCGTGTTTGTGGTTGTTGTTTGTTCAAATGTGGATGTTGGCACATTGGTGGTGGTTGTTGCCATGGTCATGGTTGTTGTTGGTTCAGCTGTGAATGTTGTTGCCTCAACTGTTGTTGTTAGCACATTTGTGGCTGTTGTTGGTTCAGATGTAGTTATTGGTTGAACTGTGGTAGTTGTTGCTTAAACTCTGGTGATTGTTGGCATGTTTATGGTTGTTCTTTGTTCAGCTGTAGATGTTGTTCCCTCAACTGTGGTTGTTGGCACATTTGTAGCTGTTGTTGGTTCAACTGTAGATGTTGTTGCTTCAACTGTAGTGGTTGTTTATTCAACTGTGGTGGTTGCTGGCACATTTGTGGTTGTTGTTGGAATGTTTGTGGTGGTTGTTGGCATTATTGTGGTTGTTATTGGAATGTTTGTGGTGGTCGTTGGCATGTTTGTGATTGTTCAACTGTGGATGGTTGTTGCTTCAACTGTAGTGGTTATTGTGGCCATCATTGGCATGTTTGTGGTTGTTGTTTGTTCAAATGTGGATGTTAGCACATTTGTAGTGGTTATTCTTTGAACTGTGGTGGTTCTTGCTTCAACTGGGGTGGTTGTTGGCACATTAGTGGTGGTTGTTGGCATGTTCATGGTTGTTGTTGGTTCAGCTGTGGATGTTGTTGCCTCAATTGTTGTTGTTAGCACATTTGTGGCTGTTGTTGGTTCAGCTGTAGTTGTTGGTTCAACTGTGGTAGTTGTTGGTTCAACTCTGGTGGTAGTTGGCATGTTTGTGGTTGTTGTTTGTTCAACTGTAGATGTTGTTGCCTCAACTGTGGTTGTTGGCACATTTGTAGCTGTTGTTGATTCAATTGTCATGGTTGTTGCTTCAACTGTACTGGTTGTTGATTCAACTGTGGTGGTTGTTGGCACATTTGTGGTTGTTGTTGGGATGTTTGTGGTGGTCACTGGCATGTTTGTGGTTGTTGTCTGTTCAAATGTGGATGTTGTTGCCTCAACTGTGGTTGTTGGCACGTTTGTAGTTGCTGGTTCAACTGTGGTGGTTGTTGGCACGTTTGTTTTTGGGATGTTTGTAGCACATTTGTGGCTGTTGCCTCAGCTGTGGGTTTTTGGCACATTTGTAGTTGTTGTTGGTTGAACTCTGATGGTCGTTGGCACATTTGTTGTTGTTGGCATAACTGTACTTGGTGGTCCAACTGTGGTTGTTGGTGCATTTGTCGTTGTTGCTTTTACTGTGGTTGTTGTTTCTTCAACTGTGGTAGTTGGTTCATTTGTAGTTGCTTCAGTGATAGCCGTCAGTGCTGCTTTAATATGATTTAATTGTGTTGCTTAAAAGACGATAAACATTTTAGAACAGATTTTTTCTCTTATGAAAATCTAAATAGTATTTTCTGTGATTCAACCTACCAAGTATCATTACAATAATAGTTGTTCGCCACATTTTTATTGGTGCAAGAGCTGTAAAGAAAATAAGTTATACATTATATACTAGATGCTGAGCTATATACACACATGCAGTCATATAGACTTACCACAGATTTACAGTAGTTGTAAGATTTTTCTTTATTTCTGCTTTACGGCTTCATAAATGCTAAGGCATTTCATTTGGTACAATTTTCTGAGAAACACATGCACAATTAACAGAAATATTGCACAGGTAATACAGAAGTAGCAACTATCTCATTTTAGTCTGAGTAAAATTCCAAACTCAGTGCTATGGAAAAAAGACCAGCAAACAATAAATGACAAGAGTTTGGCGGTCCACTGGAAGCAGATCTAGTGGACTGCTACCATTTTGCTCTTCGGTTTTCCAGCCGTTCACTAGTTGTGTATTGTTTTGTCCTTCAAAATGAATAAACAACTGCAAACTTTAATACTTGAATTTAACTTTAAATCTCATGTATTTAGGCTGTTTAACTTAACCATAAACAGTACAGGTGAAAATGGAACTACAGGCCTATCTGATGTTTAGGTGTCTTGTAAATTATTGTACACTGGTAGCAAAAAGCTACCCTGAATTGCAATGGTATCATTTATTTTTTTAACTCTTGGGTTGTAAACCTGGCCAAAAAAAAAACAACACTAACTTAGACTGAGTCTAAGTCTAAAATCTAGTTCAACGATGAGCAATAGCTTACCTAAGCTCACAAAACTTCGAGTTTAGTTTTGGAACACAAACAAAGTAGCCAAAATTGAGTAGCTGATTAAAAACAGCTTACAATTTTTTTTGTTTTGTTTTTTTTGTAGACCACATTTTGCCTTATACAGAGAATTATTGTTTGAAAATGCTGGTGAAAACTCATTGGAAAATATTTGGAAAGTGTTGTCGGTGCTGCTTTAATGTGATAATATAATAATTAAAGTATGACATCAAGTTAATTAATCTTCTAGTTACATTTGTGGCATTTAACTTGAATGAATAGTACCATATGAATTATAATTTTGAAGTGCAAACAATATACTGTAGGCTATCTACCTGGCAGAAAACTATGTGAATTTGCCATAGAAGTCTGACTGTATGACTTGGGTAGGCCACAGCCTTCCATGTCAAATGTGGGAGTTGACCCTGACTGTGTGATGCTCAAACATAATCTCTCATTTCTACCACACCATCAACCTTTCTTTGCTATAGCAACAGGTTTTGGCATGTAAAAAAACACTGATGTTTTATCAGCACCGCCTATCTGATCAGGGGATGGTTATAGGGATGGCATCATTTGGTCCACCTATGTGAGAAGGTATAGCCATAGCGCATTGGAGACCTTCGCATAGTCAAAAAAAGATTGGCAGGGCCGCCTTCCTTTGAACCTGGCATAGGAACGTAGCTCCCACTCGATCCATGAGTGAACAATGCATGTGAACACACCGCTACCATTCCTCAATGTCTCACCTCCTCCCTCACAGCCTCGGCTCCAGTTGTGCTACACTCCGTCTCTGCCACAGATCGCCAAAGAAGACTCCTCAGCTTCGCAGTTGGAGGCGCCCAATGGACCGAGAGCTTTGTGTCGTTGGCAAACAGATCATTTAGATTGAATAGAAGCACTTGGAAAAAAAATTAGTTTAGTAAGTTTAGTATTTTCCTCTTCATGACAGCAGTCCACATGGATGAGGTCAAAGGTCAGAGATCTTGGGTCTACCACGGTTGAGCCACAAGGAGCGACAGGAGGGTGAGTCCACAGGCACTCAGGATGTTAATACTGCTGCTGACTGCACCTGCTGACACAGCTGTGTGTGTGTGTGTGTGTGTGTGTGTGTGTGTGTGTGATGAGGGTGGTGGTTAGAGGTAGTTAGCATAGACTCAACAAAGATATTACATAAAATGTGGTATAAATTGCACTGTCTGGGACACATTGTGGACACTGAGATTTTTTATGACATGAACTTTTTATATGTGCACAAAGGCAATGGCAGAAATAAAAATAATGGACAAAGAGGGTGCATAAACCAGTAGAAATAATGTTTCATATCTTAAGTTATCTAAACTGTATCAATCATGACATACCATGCTCATGATTTTAACATATATGGTGACTTAAGGTGAATCTCTATAAGGTCATGAAACACCTGCATACCTGTGCTATTGATGAAGATGATAGTAAATGACAAATTTCCACTCAGTGCAGCTCTGGTCAAGGTGGCAGTAATTTGTGTGTCCGTGGGGAATGTGGCATTGGAGGTCATGGTAATGTTGTTTTCATGAATAATTGATCCATTTCTGGTAAAGGTAAAATGCAGCAACAAAGCAAGAAAAAACAAGAAGCAAGATCAGGATTCAGGATCAAGATTTGTCTTTTTTGTCAATGGACAATGTTCTCATTTGCATGTATCACTTACTCACTCAGTCATGTGCACAAACACACACACACACAGAAACAAAGACTGCTGTCTCATTTTTATTATGTGATGTTTGCCACCAACCTGAAGCTTATTGGTGTTAGGCTAATGAAATCTGGCTGGTAGTCCTCAATGAAAAATGGCGCAAGCTACATAGATAGAATAAAGGATCAAAATAAAGAAGTTAATGTTTTCAAAATACATCTATGTACACCTTCTAAATATTGTCTGTTCTGTTCTACCTCAGTTTTGATTAGCGTGGCTCTTTTGCTGAAGGCATCTGATGTGGAATTCAATAGATCAGCAATAAATGTATCATTGGTACGGAACTGAAGAATGGCTGCCGATTTGGGTTCACCTGGAAAACACATTTGTAGTTACATTATTATTATTATTATTATTATTATTATTATTATTATTATTATTTTCTGATTACACAGTTGTTTGAAACTGTATTTCTGTTATTCATTGTTTTATTAATGACTTATTTATCACTGTAAGTAATATATTTTCTTACTTTTCACAAGTAAGGATCCAGGAACCACAGAAAGACTGAAGCCTGAACTTGAGTCATTTACAGCATTAGCCAGGGCTTCAATGACAGCAGAACTAGTAGGGAGGGCTTCAACTGCATTCTCATTGAACACAACATCAATGTCCGCTTCAACTTCATCTGTTCGGAATCGAGTTGCCAGCCTGTAATCATGTCAAAGCTTCTCTGTCAGTCTCACAATGAACCCTACTTTTTAACTGTGATTATACTTTTGAGTGGGTTCAGGTAAGGCATTTCTTTACCTAAATGCTCTCACAATAGTCCTGACAAACCGTGATCCGAAACGTCTTCGAAAGACCACATCGCACTGCACACAAAGAATTGAATGAATTCAGTTACATTAAACATACATATGTCTTGTATTGTTTTATAATAATATGGTTGCAAATAATTATTGGAGCAATGTAGAAATTCCTTAAAAGACAGGTTTGTTTTTTTACACTTAAAGCCTTGTTTTCTGATCATTTAATATGAAATACAATGGTTAAGACGAATTTGAATGAATGCCTCTGTTCAAGAATTTTCAGTTGTTGCTTTAGCAACCTGTTGGAAACCATACTTTGCAGTGATTTTTGTGTCAGCATATCAGTGAACATTACTTACCACTTGGTGATTTTCATGTCTTTAGAAATGAAAGTTTAATATGTTTTAGGAAAGACTGCAGCAGTGCACCTATGCAGCCATTTTGTGGGTGTGTGGGTGCTACTGCAACAACCAAAAATTCTCAGAGCAGAGGCATTCATCAAAATTTGAATCTTAACCATTGTATGTCATCATAAACCATCAGAAAACAAGGTTTTGTGTAAAAAATGAACCTACTTTTTAATACACAATGCAGATTGGACTTGTCATTGTAAGAAAACATTTGTATGTCACTTTTGTTGTTAATTACCAACCATCTATATTTAAATTAATGACCAATTAGTTGTAGTTGCAGTCTTTGATTATGAGGGGAGTACTTACTTCCCTTTCAACCTCAGTAGCCTGTTGCTGGAATTCTGGGCTTCCTGTGTTGGCAAGAGCTGACTGAAACACTACAATGAAGATAAGCCTTATTTCATAAGTAGCAGCTGGACGAGAGGGTGGTCTGGTTGTAGTTGTTGTTGTCGTTGTTGGTGGTCTTGTTGTTGTTGTCGTCGTTGTTGTGGTGGCTAGTGTAGTTGTAATAGCTGCGGTTTGGGTTACAACTGTGTTAGGTGCTGCAGGGGTTGAAGTATTTGCATTAGTTGTTCCTCCGTTCGTAATTGACTGTATTGGTTGATTTGTTGTTTGTGTTGTTTCATCTGTTGTTGTTGCTACTGCTGCAATGGTAGTTGATGGTGCAACATTTGTAGTAGTTTGAGTTGGTTGATTTGTAATTGTTGTTACTGCTCCACTGGTAGCTGATGTTTCTGCATTTGTAGTAGTTGTTGTTTTATTTGTAGCTGGTTGCATTGGTTGATTTGTGGTCAGTGTTGCAGCTTCACTTGTTGATGTTGCTCCAGTGGTAGTTGATGTTGCTGCATTTGTAGTTGATTGTGTTAGTTGATTTGTGGTTGTTGTTTCACTAGTTGTTGTTCCACTAGTAGTAGTTGTTGCTTCATTTGTAGTTGATTGTGTTGGTTGAATTGTAGTTAATGTTATGGCTTCACTTGTAGTTGTTGTTACTCCAGTGATGGCTAATGTTGCTGTAGCTGATTGAGTTGGTTGATTTGTGGATGTTGTTTCTTCATTTGTTGTTGTGGCTGCAATTGTTGTTGATATCGCTTCACCTGTTGTTGCTCCACTAGTAGTTGATGTTGCTGCATTTGTTGTAGTTGTTGCTTCATTTGTAGTTGATTGTGTTGGTTGAATTGTAGTTAATATTGTGACTTCACTTGTACTTGTTGTCGTTCCAGTAGTGGCTGATGTTGCTGCAATGGTTGTTGTTTCTGCTTCATTTGTAGTTGATTGAGTTGGTTGATTTGTGGTTGTCGTAGCTTCACTTGTTGCTCCAGCGGTGGCTGATGTTGCTGTAGTTGATTGAGTTGGTTGATTTGTGGATGTTGTTTCTTCATTTGTTGTTGCGGCTGCAATTGTTGTTGATATTGCTTTACCTGTTGTTGCTCCACTAGTAGTTGATGTTGCTGCATTTGTTGTAGTTGTTGCTTCATTTGTAGTTGATTGTGTTGGTTGAATTGTAGTTAATGTTGTGGCTTCACTTGTACTTGTTGTTTCTCCAGTGGTGGCTGATGTTGCTGCAATGGTTGTTGTTTCTGCTTTATTTGTAGCTGGTTGTATTGGTTGATTTGTGGTCAGTGTTGCAGCTTCACTTGTTGATGTTGCTCCAATGGTAGTTGATGTTGCTGCATTTGTAGTTGATTGTGTTAGTTGATTTGTGGTTGTTGTTTCACTTGTTGTTGTTCCACTAGTAGTAGTTGTTGCTTCATTTGTAGTTGATTGTGTTGGTTGAAATGTAGTTAATGTTGTGGCTTCACTTGTAGTTGTTGTTGCTCCAGTGGTGGCTGATGTTGCTGCAATGGTTGTTGTTTCTGCGTCATTTGTAGTTGATTGAGTTGGTTGATTTGTGGTTGTCGTAGCTTCACTTGTTGCTCCAGCGATGGCTGATGTTGCTGTTGTTGATTGAGTTGGTTGATTTGTGGATGTTGTTTCTTCATTTGTTGTTGATTGTGTTGGTTGAATTGTAGTTAATGTTGTGGCTTTACTTGTACTTGTTGTTTCTCCACTGGTAGCTGATGTTTCTGCATTTGTAGTAGTTGTTGCTTTATTTGTAGCTGGTTGTATTGGTTGATTTGTGGTCAGTGTTGCAGCTTCACTTGTTGATGTTGCTCCAGTGGTAGTTGATGTTGCTGCATTTGTAGTTGATTGTGTTAGTTGATTTGTGGTTGTTGTTTCACTTGTTGTTGTTCCACTAGTAGTAGTTGTTGCTTCATTTGTAGTTGATTGTGTTGGTTGAATTGTAGTTAATGTTATGGCTTCACTTGTAGTTGTTGTTACTCCAGTGATGGCTAATGTTGCTGTAGCTGATTGAGTTGGTTGATTTGTGGATGTTGTTGTGGCTGCAATTGTTGTTGATATTGCTTCACCTGTTGTTGCTCCACTAGTAGTTGATGTTGCTGCATTTGTTGTAGTTGTTGCTTCATTTGTAGTTGATTGTGTTGGTTGAATTGTAGTTAATGTTGTGGCTTCACTTGTACTTGTTGTTTCTCCAGTGGTGGCTGATGTTGCTGCAATGGTTGTTGTTTCTGCTTTATTTGTAGCTGGTTGTATTGGTTGATTTGTGGTCAGTGTTGCAGCTTCACTTGTTGATGTTGCTCCAATGGTAGTTGATGTTGCTGCATTTGTAGTTGATTGTGTTAGTTGATTTGTGGTTGTTGTTTCACTTGTTGTTGTTCCACTAGTAGTAGTTGTTGCTTCATTTGTAGTTGATTGTGTTGGTTGAATTGTAGTTAATGTTGTGGCTTCACTTGTACTTGTTGTTGCTCCAGTGGTGGCTGATGTTGCTGCAATGGTTGTTGTTTCTGCGTCATTTGTAGTTGATTGAGTTGGTTGATTTGTGGTTGTCGTAGCTTCACTTGTTGCTCCAGCGATGGCTGATGTTGCTGTAGTTGACTGAGTTGGTTGATTTGTGGATGTTGTTTCTTCATTTGTTGTTGTGGCTGCAATTGTTGTTGATATTGCTTCACCTGTTGTTGCTCCACTAGTACTTGATGTTGCTGCATTTGTTGTAGTTGTTGCTTCATTTGTAGTTGATTGTGTTGGTTGAATTGTAGTTAATATTGTGGCTTCACTTGTACTTGTTTCTCCAGTGGTGGCTGATGTTGCTGCAATGGTTGTTGTTTCTGCTTTATTTGTAGCTGGTTGTATTGGTTGATTTATGGTCAGTGTTGCAGCTTCACTTGTTGATGTTGCTCCAGTGGTAGTTGATGTTGCTGCATTTGTAGTTGATTGTGTAAGTTGATTTGTGGTTGTTGTTTCACTTGTTGTTGTTCCACTAGTAGTAGTTGTTGCTTCATTTGTAGTTGATTGTGTTGGTTGAATTGTAGTTAATGTTGTGGCTTCACTTGTAGTTGTTGTTGCTCCAGTGGTGGCTGATGTTGCTGCAATGGTTGTTGTTTCTGCTTCATTTGTAGTTGATTGAGTTGGTTGATTTGTGGTTGTCGTAGCTTCACTTGTTGCTCCAGCGGTGGCTGATGTTGCTGTAGTTGATTGAGTTGGTTGATTTGTGGATGTTGTTTCTTCATTTGTTGTTGTGGCTGCAATTGTTGTTGATATTGCTTCACCTGTTGTTGCTCCACTAGTAGTTGATGTTGCTGCATTTGTTGTAGTTGTTGCTTCATTTGTAGTTGATTGTGTTGGTGGATTTGTAGAAGTAATTTGTGTCGCTCCCGTTGTAGGAGTTTGTGTTGCAGTAGTTGTGGTGGACTGTGTTGCTCCATCGGTGGCAGACTGTGTTGCTTGGATTGTGGTAGTTTGTCTCACTCCTGTTGTATTAGATGGTATCGTTACAGAGATGGACCCAGGAACCACAGTCACGTTAAAGCCTGAATTTGAGTTGTTTACAGTTGTTTCCAAGGTTTCAACAACATCAGAGCTTTATCAACAATAAAATCTTCACAGAAAACACACTAACACATCTCTGCACACTGTATCATGACTATTTACCGTCAAATGTCCCGGAACCCTCCTCTGCTGTTGTGCCAGGGAGTGATGTAGTTGTAACTGTTGTGATAAGAGGCCAAAGAAGCAAATGGTGGTTTCAGTATGTCTATCAATAATAAAATATTCACAGAAAACACACAAACACATTTCTGCACACTGTATCATGACTATTTACCGTCAAATGTCCCTGATCCCTCCTCTGCTGTTGTGCCAGGGAGTGATGTAGTTGTAACTGTTGTGATAAGAGGCCAAAGAAGTAAATGGTTTCAGTATGTCTTTATCAATAATAAAATCTTCACAGAAAACACACAAACACATCTCTGCACACTGTATCATGACTATTTACCGTCAAATGTCCCTGATCCCTCCTCTGCTGTTGTGCCAGGGAGTGATGTAGTTGTAACTGTTGTGATAAGAGGCCAAAGAAGCAAATGGTGGTTTCAGTATGTCTATCAATAATAAAATCTTCACAGAAAACACACAAACACATTTCTACACACTGTATCATGACTATTTACCGTCAAATGTCCCTGATCCCTCCTCTGCTGTTGTGCCAGGGAGTGATGTAGTTGTAACTGTTGTGATAAGAGGTCAAGGAAGCAAATGGTGGTTTCAGTATGTCTTTATCAATAATAAAATCTTCACAGAAAACACACAAACACATCTCTGCACACTGTATCATGACTATTTACCGTCAAATGTCCCTGAACCCTCCTCTGCTGTTGTGCCAGGGAGTGATGTAGTTGTAACTGTTGTGATAAGAGGTCAAGGAAGCAAATGGTGGTTTCAGTATGTCTTTATCAATAATAAAATCTTCACAGAAAACACACAAACACATCTCTGCACACTGTATCATGGCTATTTACCGTCAAATGTCCCTGATCCCTCCTCTGCTGTTGTGCCAGGGAGTGATGTAGTTGTAGCTGTCGGCCAAAGAAGCAAATGGCGGTTTTAGTATGTCTTTATCAACAATAACATCTTCACAGAAAACACACAAATACAGCATTACATGCTATGTACAGTATAATCATTACTTACCGTCAAATGTTCCTGAACCTTCTCCTGAACCCTCTGATGGTGTGCCAGGGAATGGAGTGGTTGTAACTGTTGTGGAGGCCAAGAAAGTAAATGGTGGTTTAGTAAGTCTTTGACAACAAAATAACATATTTACACAAAACAAACACACAGCCTTATTCGCTTTCTATATAATTACTGCTCCCCTTATTCCTAAACCCTTCTCCACTCCAGTTTTTGTGATTGTGACAGTGGAACTTATTGCATGACAACTGCTTACCTTCTGACATTCCTGTGCCTTCCTCCATTTGAGTTTCCCTCCGGGCACGTTTTGCCGGTGGCCATTTTGGAGTATAATTCACTTTTTGAGGGGGTGGCATTGTACTTGTTGGGCGAGAACTGGATTTTTTAAAAATAAAAAAATGTTTCTTTGCATTGTTATCAAAACCACTGACCTCAGTGACAAAATTAGTTCCATAGGCACTGTCTTTCAGATTCAATGGCCTCTCCTCCAATATGCCATGTTCAGTATAATCCTTGTTCTCTATGCCAAAGCCAGTGTCAAAGTCTTCGTCTTGCTGAGGGATGAGAAAGCTCAGTTGGTCATTGTTGAATTCAATGCCATCACACTGACTCGTAACTCCTGTCGAGAGAATGAACAAATGAAGCAAAGTTGAGGTGAAAGTTTGTTTACTGTATTTATTTATGTCCTTGTTTATTCATTCATTAATTTAGAGTAGAGATGGAGTGTAGGTGTAGTGGTGTAGGTTAGCTGTGGAAGAGACATAGATCCAGAATGAGTATTTTGGATTGAGTGTGGTAGGAACACAGTGGACAAAGCTTTTAGGGTGTCTGCATTGTGCAGTATGTGTTTGCCACTCACTGACAAGTCAAACAGGCATTTTGGTCTGCATTTCCTCCACTGTTTATTTGATTTAATCTATGAAAGGATGGGTATGACTTGCTTTTCTGAATTACTAAGGAAAAGTCCATCAATAAATCAACCCATGTTACTGTTGGTCGAGTAGAAAGAAAATTCATTTTTGGTTTTTGGATTTCAAGGAATTCATATCCCACCTGATGTTTTCTAGGTCCTTTCAATATTAGCTGACTAGCTCGCTCTTTTTTGAGTAGTTTGGATGAGCTGGAGCTCTCCTTTAATCCTCTATACACCACCCCACCTGATTATGGCACTGGCTGTGCCCTAAATTACTTGCCGACCCCTGGTGTTGATGCTGAGGTAAGCCTATTGGAATATCTGTGCTGAGTATGGGCTGGAAGTTCCAAATTCGAAATGGGATGCAATTCTGACAAACCAGACATAGTAGAAGGCTATAGTGACAGACAGAAGGAAGATGAAGATCTTAAGAAGGACTGAGTGAAGAGTTATAGCAGTATATTGCAGGTATTTGTTAGGTCTGAGAAGCTGAGCGGGTATTTGACAGATCAGAGAGATACTGTAAAGCACGGGTCGGCAGCGTCCGTTGGCCCGCGAACGATTTTCATTGGCCTTCCAGCTGATTCCATGTTTTTTTCCGAGCACGTCTTTTTTATTATTATTCCGCCTCCTGTGATTCCTGCCTAGCCTGAGTCAGTATTTTGTTATGAGTGGAACCCCCCCCAACCCCCCCGATGTAGCCTTATAGGCTATGTGGTGAAACACAGTATTAAACATTTCTGTCATGTCCAAGTAGAAAAACAGTTTTACCAAACTCTGGTCTCATCAACAACTTAAAATTAAGTCAGATGGCAGATAAGTGCGAGAGAGGGGGAAAGGGGGTTTTAGGAGTTTTAAGGATGAGAATTACGTTTGTATCGAGTAGCACTGTAGGCCTACTCCAAAGGCATGCAAGAGTGAACAGACCTACGTCTGTGAGTTTATGCCCAACCCTCAGGACACAGCAAAAATTAATCAGATACAATGTTGTCTTGCTACATTATAGTAAACGCTGCCCAACTACCCAACTGCTATAACAATTGTTATAAGTATGTTATCAAGTGAGAGTCTGCAGAAGTTATTTCTGAGTGTCAAATACTGCAAATTCACATAAAGATGTGTTATGTACTGGAACACGGTGTGCCGACTCAAAACAGAATTTAAGCCCACCATAAACATTATTAATTTTCCTATGATATAAGGAGCCATAACCATGTTATGTTGTGTAATTTTGTATGCTTAATGTCATAGTGGTCTGTGGGAGAAAACAAAACTTAGGAAAACACGAGTTAGTTAAGCCTATCTAATCTTACTTCTTGCAGAATTTCTCCACGCCACGCCACTGCAAGACACCTGATGTTAAGCAAAACGAAGAGAATACCAGAGACAGGATTTGCAATTTTGAATCTGCGCTGTCTTTAATTTACGAAAACTTAAAAGGACAGGTTGCATGAACCTCTAGCTGTGGCTTTAAGTTTAACTTAACATCCAGTCCGCCATTAAACTATTTGCTTCAGAACAAAGAAACCAATAATTCTAATTTTTTAACAAAACAGTATATTTCGTTTTGGCATAACTCAATGTAGCACGTTTACACAAACTCAAATACAATTAATTAAGATGATGGCAAGGCAGCTGCTGCAGCAGAGGTGGCGGTCACGTATGCTACTGAAAAAAAATGCTTTGAGGGTTCTTACCGCAGGGTGTTTAACTAAACCGTAGGCAGGGCTCTGGCGAGAAAAAAAATCTGGCCTGTGACCTAAATTACTTGCCGAACCCTGCTGTACAGAGTTTTTGTCCAGATCAAATCTATAATCCTCAATTCATTTTCAGTGTGAGTAGTGTCACTTTGATTAAGTGATAGTCATTAGTTATTCCATTATTGGCTGCAGTATATTACATTTTTTCTTTCTTTTTCATTCATCCAGACATTAATGTTATAGCCATCAATAATGTAATAACTTGGTTCTTATATTATAATAACAAGTTCTTACATTATTGGTTTTATTACATTCAAAATTGCCAAATTTATTATATTGTTGGCAGCTATTACTTTATTGGCCATTATAATGTTATCGGCTGCTACAAGGCACAAAAGAAAATGTTGAAATAAACAATATTTAACCCTGTCTTTATTAAAAAAGCAGTGTGTGTATCAAAATGAAAGCCGTCACGCCAAATCTGTGATCCGAACTGACCTGTAAAACAGCTTAACCAATTGTGTTGTTGTATTGAAATTATGCGTGTGTGTGTGTCAGAGAACAAATGAACATAAGCATGCTATGTTCTAAAAATGCATGATCGTACAACTCACCTAGAAACAACACCACAGCAAAAGTATTTTGCCACATTTTTCCCCTTAGAAAATCTGAGGAAAAAAATGTTTAATTCACATCCTTAGTCCATGTTCATATCCATATATCCATGTATTGCATGCCAAACACATACAGTATGTAGAAATATAGACAAGGAGTATCTAAAAAAACAGGTGAAATGTTTAAAATGTCCCATTTGTAGTTCAAACAACAATTTATTATTTACTACATATGGAGTTGCCAAAAATGGTGGTGCATGTGATTGTTGAAACTAAAGAATTTGACATGATGCAATTTTCCTTTTACCAGAATAGATTCACATCACTGCCTTTCTCAGAATATACTTGCATTTCTCAGAATAGATTTGCATGGCAAGTGTGTGATCTCACTTAAACACGGTAATAATGCAATAAGTAGGGAATAATGTTCTTGATTTGCTATCCTATCCTTTTAAATGACACAATAATGATGATACTGAGCTCTTATTAGTACTTTGTACCTAAATATATATATATATATATATATATATATATATATATATGGAAGGTTTAAGTACAAAGTACTAATGTGTAATGTATATATACATATACACACATAATGTGTAATGTATATATACATATACACACATAAAATGAGGCATTATAATTTGTACAAGAACATATAAAAGGTCAGGCTTTCACTTACTCAACTGATCTGTGCAGTTGGTGGAAGTGCTGTAGATTGTCTCAGAAGGTACTGTTTCTTGTAAGTAAAAGATTCCTTTGAATAATGAATTTCTTGTGAAGAATGTCTTCTTGCAGATACAGAAATGAGACTAGTAGAGATGTCCAATACAACCTCCTGATATCTCTCTGCAATAATGCTGTGTTTGCAGGTGACATTTATAAAGTAAATACAATAGGGTGAGGTTAGGGAGGTGTTCTAAATTGTGAATTTTGGGTTGGGGCCAATTGCATTCATATAGATGAATAGTCAAACATTCTTTGACTTTTTTTTTTTCATTGTTGTCTCAGAAAGATTTATTTGAACAGGGCGTCACCTGCAGACAGTCTTGAGAGTGAGAGTAAAATTAGATAGATAGTAATCGTTGCAGTGAGGGTATTGTCGTTTTATGAGGTGTGCTGTGGTTATCAGGTGTGCTGGGGTTATCAAGTATCAAATACTGCAAATTCACATAAAGATGTGTTATGTACTGGAACACGGTGTGCCGACTCAAAACAGAATTTAAGCCCACCATAAACATTATTAATTTTCCTATGATATAAGGAGCCATAACCATGTTATGTTGTGTAATTTTGTATGCTTAATGTCATAGTGGTCTGTGGGAGAAAACAAAACTTAGGAAAACACGAGTTAGTTAAGCCTATCTAATCTTACTTCTTGCAGAATTTCTCCACGCCACGCCACTGCAAGACACCTGATGTTAAGCAAAACGAAGAGAATACCAGAGACAGGATTTGCAATTTTGAATCTGCGCTGTCTTTAATTTACGAAAACTTAAAAGGACAGGTTGCATGAACCTCTAGCTGTGGCTTTAAGTTTAACTTAACATCCAGTCCGCCATTAAACTATTTGCTTCAGAACAAAGAAACCAATAATTCTAATTTTTTAACAAAACAGTATATTTCGTTTTGGCATAACTCAATGTAGCACGTTTACACAAACTCAAATACAATTAATTAAGATGATGGCAAGGCAGCTGCTGCAGCAGAGGTGGCAGTCACGTATGCTACTGAAAAAAAATGCTTTGAGGGTTCTTACCGCAGGGTGTTTAACTAAACCGTAGGCAGGGCTCTGGCGAGAAAAAAAATCTGGCCAGTGACCTAAATTACTTGCCGAACCCTGCTGTACAGAGTTTTTGTCCAGATCAAATCTATAATCCTCAATTCATTTTCAGTGTGAGTAGTGTCACTTTGATTAAGTGATAGTCATTAGTTATTCCATTATTGGCTGCAGTATATTACATTTTTTCTTCTTTTTCATTCATCCAGACATTAATGTTATAGCCATCAATAATGTAATAACTTGGTTCTTATATTATAATAACAAGTTCTTACATTATTGGTTTTATTACATTCAAAATTGCCAAATTTATTATATTGTTGGCAGCTATTACTTTATTGGCCATTATAATGTTATCGGCTGCTACAAGGCACAAAAGAAAATGTTGAAATAAACAATATTTAACCCTGTCTTTATTAAAAAAAGCAATGTGTATCAAAATGAAAGCCGTCACGCCAAATCTGTGATCCGAACTGACCTGTAAAACAGCTTAACCAATTGTGTTGTTGTATTGAAATTATGCGTGTGTGTGTGTCAGAGAACAAATGAACATAAGCATGCTATGTTCTAAAAATGCATGATCGTACAACTCACCTAGAAACAACACCACAGCAAAAGTATTTTGCCACATTTTGCCCCTTAGAAAATCTGAGGAAAAAAATGTTTAATTCACATCCTTAGTCCATGTTCATATCCATATATCCATGTATTGCATGCCAAACACATACAGTATGTAGAAATATAGACAAGGAGTATCTAAAAAAACAGGTGAAATGTTTAAAATGTCCCATTTGTAGTTCAAACAACAATTTATTATTTACTACATATGGAGTTGCCAAAAATGGTGGTGCATGTGATTGTTGAAACTAAAGAATTTGACATGATGCAATTTTCCTTTTACCAGAATAGATTCACATCACTGCCTTTCTCAGAATATACTTGCATTTCTCAGAATAGATTTGCATGGCAAGTGTGTGATCTCACTTAAACACGGTAATAATGCAATAAGTAGGGAATAATGTTCTTGATTTGCTATCCTATCCTTTTAAATGACACAATAATGATGATACTGAGCTCTTATTAGTACTTTGTACCTAAATATATATATATATATATATATATGGAAGGTTTAAGTACAAAGTACTAATGTGTAATGTATATATACATATACACACATAATGTGTAATGTATATATACATATACACACATAAAATGAGGCATTATAATTTGTACAAGAACATATAAAAGGTCAGGCTTTCACTTACTCAACTGATCTGTGCAGTTGGTGGAAGTGCTGTAGATTGTCTCAGAAGGTACTGTTTCTTGTAAGTAAAAGATTCCTTTGAACTAGATGTACCGCATAGCGATACATGGTATGACCGCCGCAATGTATTGAAATGTGAGAACTGTTGGCATGACAAGTGTGTGGTAGAACAGTGTTGTGAGGTGGGAATTAGATTGGAAACTAGATGTACCGCATAGCGATACATGGTGTGACCGCCGCAATGTATTGACATGTGAGAACTGTTGGCATGACAAGTGTGTGGTAGAACAATGTTGTGAGGTGGGAATTAGATTGGAAACTAGATGTACCGCATAGCGATACATGGTATGACCGCCGCAATGTATTGAAATGTGAGAACTGTTGGCATGACAAGTGTGTGGTAGAACAGTGTTGTGAGGTGGGAATTAGATTGGAAATTATGTCTTGGAAGTGGGTATGGATGTGTTTTTTGAATGAATGAGATTGTGTGTGATTTTGTAGTGTGTAGGAGTGATTTATGAAAGGGTAGGTGTTGTCATAGTATGTATGTAGCCTACATGTGTTAATTTGAACTCTTGCCACTTGGTGTCTGTGTAGAGATGGTAGTCATAAGATTGTCTTGTATGGAGTATTATATAAAAAAAAAAATATATATATATATATATATAGCTCTTTTGACACCTATATATGGCGATAAACAGCGCCCCCTATGACGAAATGTCACAAAATTTAGTACACATGACAAGAAAGCTGTTTAGAGATGGCATGTCAACTTTGACCAAATTTGAGCAATTAAAAGCCAAGATATGTACTTTTGAAAAATTTTAAGCTACGTGTTCAATGTTCATTGACGTGTAACTTCGAAACAATTTATCTCAAGATAAATCCTTTGATAACTTTTTGTCAGCATTGTCTGCAGATGACGTATACCAAATTTGGTGAGATTCTCATTAACGGCCTATGACGGGTTCGTTCAGATTCATTTTCGCAATGTTCAAATTTCATGTAAATTGTTTTCGTTGGAAGTGGGCGTCGACCAGTGTTTTCCATGCGTGAGGTTCAATAGATTTCACGATAAAAAAAAAAAATGTTGTAAACATTAGCATTCTCTAGATAATAGGCAAAATGACATTTTCTACAATTACAGCGCCCCCTATGGACCAAATTTTATGGCATGTGCTGTGGTTTCAGAGGTCTTTGTGGTGATTGTACATGACATATTTCGTGCAGTTCCCACCTTCTCGGTCCAAGATATTGGCAACTCAAAATCCCAATTTTTGCATTTACCCTTATCACTAGGTGGCGCTATGCTTCACGTGAGCGTTTATGGGCTGGGTTGATACGTCTCTGTAACACCAACATACTAACACAAAATCGTTATCCTGGGCAAAAATGTTAACGAGTTATTTAACAAAAACTGGTTTTTGACACCTAGCTTCGGCGATAAACAGCGCCCCCTATGACAAAATGTCACAAAATTTAGTACACATGACAAAAAAGCTGTTTAGAGATGGCATGCCAAGTTTGACCAAATTTGAGCAATTAAAAGCCAAGATATGTACTTTTAAAGAATTTTAAGCTACGTGTTAAATGTTCATTGACGTGTAACTTCGAAACAATTTATCTCAAGATAAATCCTTTGATAACTTTTTGTCAGCATTGTCTGTAGATGACGTATACCAAATTTGGTGAGATTCACATTAATGGCCTATGACGAGTTCGTTCAGATTCGTTTTCGCAATGTTCAAATTTCATGTAAATTGTTTTCGTTGGAAGTGGGCGTCGACCAGTGTTTTCCATGCGTGAGGTTCAATAGATTTCACGATAAAAAAAAAAATGTTGTAAACATTAGCATTCTCTAGATAATAGGCAAAATGACATTTTCTACAATTACAGCGCCCCCTATGGACCAAATTTTATGGCATGTGCTGTGGTTTCAGAGGTCTTTGTGGTGATCGTGCATGACATATTTCGTGCAGTTCCCACCTTCTCGGTCCAAGATATTGGCAACTCAAAATCCCAATTTTTGCATTTACCCATATCAGTAGGTGGCGCTATGCTTCAAGTGAGTGTTTATGGGCTGGGTCGATACGTCTCTGTAACTGTAACTCTTTTTGTAACTATATTACAAAAATTTCGTGTTGTTGGGTGAAAGGTTCATCGAGTTATTCAGCGAAAACTTTTGCCGGTCTCCCCCTCTTTGACGGACACTGGCACAGTGGGGGGGGGGCCCTTGGGGGCCAAAAGCTCATATTCGCTCACAAACCTCTAGGGCTACATGCCTACAAACATTCATCTTCCCCTGAGTTTCAGTGTCCCGGGAATCGTTGACGGAAAAACGGTGAAAAAAAAAAAAAAAAAAAAAGGGAAAAACGTGCAGCAACACTAATATGACCGCTTTCGCTAGCTTCGCTAGCGGCGGTCATAATAATGAATTTCTTGTGAAGAATGTCTTCTTGCAGATACAGAAATGAGACTAGTAGAGATGTCCAATACAACCTCCTGATATCTCTCTGAAATAATGCTGTGTTTGCAGGTGACATTTATAAAGTAAATACAATAGGGTGAGGTTAGGGAGGTGTTCTAAATTGTGAATTTTGGGTTGGGGCCAATTGTATTCATATAGATGAATAGTCAAACATTCTTTGACTTTTTTTTTTTCATTGTTGTCTCAGAAAGATTTATTTGAACAGGGCGTCACCTGCAGACAGTCTTGAGAGTGAGAGTAAAATTAGATAGATAGTAATCGTTGCAGTGAGGGTATTGTCTTTTTATGAGGTGTGCTGTGGTTATCAGGGTTATCAAGTCCAATTCAGCTTACACCAAGATGCGTAATTCCTACTGGATCGATGAGAACAATCATCAGATCAATCATGTGATCATGCTCTGACTCTGCCTGGGTTTTCCCGCCATTTCCTGATTGCCTGTCTGAATTGTATCAATTAGGGTGTCACATGATGTAATTGGTCGGTGTATTTATATTGCTTCTTTTCTGTCGCCCTTCACTGAGTCTTTGTGGTCTTGCTGGTGAGTGAACCTATGTTTTTGCCTTGCAGTTACACTGAGTTTTTTGCCTTTTGAGTTGGACTGCCTTCTCTGGACTAGTTTCTACTTTTGATTTCTCCCAGTTCTGTGCTGGACTGTTCCTTTGTTCTCTGAGTTTTTTGCCTTGCTATCTTCTGAGCGTTCCAAAGTTTTTTGTTAATACATTTTGAACACTAAGTTCCCTCTGCACTTGAGTTGCCTCATTAGCTCCGTGAGCTAGTAACCTGCCTCTCACCCAAGCAGCCTGGGTTCTATTCCTGACCCTGGCCTGACACTCGTAGTGAATTGTTTAAGGATGAACCCAATTTCTTCCCCTTAGCTCTTTTCTAGCCCATCCCCTTGTTTTTTGCAATGTCCCCTTGTTTCTTGCACGTTTACGTGAGACCATTGAAATTCGGAATTCATAATCGATTTTAGAAAAGTGGTAGTGGTGTTTTGTGTTATGAATACGAAATATACAATATTCAGTCAGATTTTTGATCACCATTATTTGTCTGAGGGGAGGGTTAGCAATGCTAACATAATGTTGAATGTTGAATTCAAGTCCAAAATGTAAGAACTTGAGTACTTACATCTGTCAAATTGAAGATGGATTCGCAATTTTCCAAGTGCCTCATCTTCAGGAGTACTGCTCCATTTCGATGAGTTTTCTCATAAGTTATTAAAGTCTACCATTCAATGGGTGCAAATCTTATACATTTTCAGGCTAACATTAGCTTATCTGTCTACACTGCATTTGTTAGCTTTGCTAATTTCATAACTGACCTACAGCCAGATTAGTCTCAGATCCCTTATAATTAAAAGTTATCTTTTGGTTTAGTTTCTTGCTATTTTCAGTGAACATCTTCCTCCCCTAGGCCTTACTCTTTCTGTAGCTTAAATAACTGTTCATACATACTCATGACTATACTCATCATTATGTTATCTTAAGCCTTTACAACTTTAAGTGTTGCAAAGCATTATAAAGCTAACTATGGAACACACAAAACACTATTGTTCAGTAGACATTTCCTTGTCATGGAATTGTACACTTGTTTGCTTTGGGGTTTAAAGGATTCCCTGTATTGTTATTCACAGTCATGAGGCATAAACAGCAGGCTCTGTCTCTGGGGAAACAAATTCTGAGGTGGACATTCTAGATTTATTAAAGCCTGTCTGTATTTTGTGTCATGCTTATCACAAGACAAGCCTTATATCTATTGTGAAATGGTGTATGAGTTGGGGGTTCTGAGAGAGTGGTTTGCATTAATTTCGTAACCATTTCCAAATCATCAAAAAGCCAAGAATCAATCACAACTGCTTATCCAACATGAAGTGAGCTTTATGTGATGCAAAACTCATTTCCTGCCACTCTGTCTTGACAAATTAAAGAGCAAAAAAACACAAGAGAATAAATGAAAAAAATAGCAAAAAGCAGTGTTCGACACCTGATCCTGTCTTACATGATGCATGCAACATTTTTTTTTATTTCATTAAAATCAAAACCAATCCAAAACATTCGAACACACCTTGTTTACTGTACTGTACTGAAAGTATACTGGAATATTTTAGAATCATACATAATGCAACAGTCACACAGCAACAGTCAGAAGGGAAGAGAATTAAGGAGTATATGAGAAATTACTTACATTTTGTTATCTGTGCAACTTAGATCAAAATGCCATTATAAAAGCTAAATGGATAGATACCATCAGGGTATGGGTCAAGCTGCTTCTTCATGACCACATTAAGGTCTGGTAAGAAATCACAGGGCATACCAAGGCTGGACCACAAGGAGTGACAGGAGGGTGAGTCCACAGGCACTCAGGAGGTTAATGCTGCTGCTGATTTCACCAGCTGACACCGCTGTGTGTGGGGTGTGTGTATATGTGTGTGTGATGCAAAGAGATAGAGAGGAGAGATGGAGTCATTAGTATAGACATGTAATCCCCAACAATTGCATTAGGAGATAATAATGCCCAGCAAGTATCCTTGAGACCTGTGTAGAGTGACTGAGCAAGTTCTGACTCCAGTGGGTAGCCCATCATAGGGCCAGCTGCCATCACAAAATGGCAGGCATGTGTGGGGTCCCACATCAAGTGCCCTGCCTGGGACAGGACTTAAGGCCCATGGTGAGGGGCAGGAATTAATGCCCATGGTAGGCTGCCTACAGGATCTTTGGATCATGAGTCACAAAAGTAAAAGTAATGTCACCGAACTATTTATGCCATATAGCCAATTAAAACTGATGGCGAGAGGACAACCGTAGGTAAGGCCATCTCTTTCAGGAAGTGGTTAATTACTATAAAATTTACTGTGAGTGCTTGCCACCTTGCCCAACAAATCACTGTTGCTTTGGACCCTAGTATCTCCCAAAAGTCTCAAACTGTCAACCCCGTAAGTCTAAATAGAACTTAGTAACACATATACACAACACAATATACTGACCTATGCCATTGATGGAGGTGATGGTAAATGACAGATTCCCACTCAGTGCAGCTCTGGTCAATATGCTAATAATCTGTGTGTCATTGGGGAATGTGGCGTTGGCTGTCATGGTCATGTTCATTGTATGGATAATGGATCCATTGCTATTATGAAGGGAAGAAGTAGCAATGTAGCAAAATTAAATTACTTTCTTGCATGATAAACAATGTAGTGTTTTACCATGTTTCTTAGTGTTCATTGATAAACATAGCCTTTCACATGTATGCTTAAAAATACACATGGATATTTTTCAGACATATTTGTTAATCACCTGAAGCTTGTTGGTGTGAGGCTGATGAAATCTGTCTGGAGGTCCTCAATGAAAAATGGCTCAAGCTAGATGTATAAGAAAATGAAAGAAAAAAAAGACAGAAAAGTGTCAATATTTCCACAAACCAGTCATCAGAAAAAAATAAAAAATAAAAAAAGTCTAAGTGAAATCATACCTCTCTTTTGAGGAGAGAGGATCTGTTACGGAAGACTTCGGAAGTTGAATTGGACAGAGCAGATATAAATGTTTCATTGCTGCGGAACTGAGGAATGGCTTTTGAGCGAGGAGCACCTTGAAAAGTAGCATATACATGTACACAGGCAGGCAAAAGGTAGGTTTTTAGACATATACATTCCAAAAATCCCTGTTATCAAAAGTGGAAACATGAATATTTTCTTACTCAAAACAACTATGGAATCAAGTAGCACAGTCAGATTAAATCCTGAATTGGGGTTGTTCACAGCCTGAACCAAGGTTTCAACCACATCAGAAGTTTGAGGAAGGGGTTCAGTTGAATCCTCATTGAACACAAGATCAATATCTGTTTCAACTTCATCTATTCGGTTTCGAGAAACCAACCTGTAATATGGTGGAATAGCAATTGCAAACAAAGTAGATCTTTTACCACATCCATAATGCATAATAATATATTTTATCTTCTATCTTAAAGTATTTCTATAATGTAAATGTTTATATGAAATTTGTGAATTTGTCTGTATTCAGGTTACATGAAAATATATACAAAGTAAATAATATTGTGTTTGCACATATTTTGAGATGTGTTATTATCAAATGCCATTGGAAATTTCTTTGAATCTGGGTTGTATTACTTTAATATAACTTTTAACTCTGTATTAGAGTGGGTTACCTGAATGCTATCACAATTGTCCGCACAAACCTTGGGCCAAAACGTGTTCTATAGATCATATTAAACTGTTCACAAAGAGAGAAAGAATATTTTAGTTTGCTTTCAGTCTACTTGCAGTCCTACATGGCTACTGACATTTACATTTTCATTATTAAATAATGAAAGTGTGCTTGGAAACTGACATAGTCTGTGGCTATGGTCAAAACTCAAAGTATCGTTTCAATTCAATACTTAATTTTTAATTGTGGGAGTACTTACTGCACTTTCAATCTCAGTTGCTTGCTCCCGGAACTCTGGACTCTGTGGGTTGGCAAGAGCTGGTGTAAATATAATGACAATAATGGCCTGAACCTGAATTTTAGGAACTGGGCGATTTGTTATGGTGGCAACTGTAGTTGTCGTAGTAGTTGTAGTGGTTGTAGTAGTTGTAGTTGTTCTAGTAGTTGTAGTGGGGGCTGGGGTAGTGGTAGTTGTGGTAGGAGCATGGGCAGTTGTAGTTGCTGAATGTATTACTCCAGTTGTAGTGGACTGTGTTGCTCCAGTTGAGGCTGTTTGTATCAGTCCAATTGTTGTTGATAGACTTGTTCCTATTGTACTTGATTGTGCTGGTCTGGTTGTCGATTCTGTTGAAATAAATTGTGTTGATCCAGCAGTTGATTGTGTTGGTCCATTTGTGATTGACTGTGTTGATATGGTTAGAGACATCTCTACATCTTTGCTAGAAAATTTGAGTTTTTTTCTTTGAAGAATGATTTTATCCGAATGAAAAAGAACCCAATAACGGGTTCAACTCTGATACCATTTTTACATAAAACACAAAAACACTTTATTTACTTGCAGCATATAATAATTGCATACCTTCTAGGATTCCTGATCCCTTCTCTGCTGTTGTGTTGGGGAGTGGAGAGGTTGTCACTGTTGTATAGGCCAAGGAATAAAATAGGAGTTTTAACATTTCTTAATCAACACATCTTTACAGAAAACACACCATCACAGCTTTACACAAATTATGAATAATCAGGGCCTACCTTCCAGTATTCCTGATCCCTTCTCGGCTGTCGTGTCAGAGAGTGGAGAGGTTGTCGCTGTTGTAGAGGCCAAGGATGCAAATAGTGGTTTCAACACGTGTTAATCAACACATCTCTACATCTTTGCTAGAAATTTTGAATTTATTCCTTGAAGAAGGATTTTATCTTAATGAAAAAACACCAATAACGGGTGCAACTCTGATACCATCTTTACATAAAACACAAAAACACTTTATTTACTTGCAGCATATAACAATTGCATACCTTCCAGGATTCCTGATCCCTTCTCTGCTGTTGTGTCAGGGAGTGCAGAGGTTGTCGCTGTTGTCGAGGCCACTGTTGTGGTGTTTCAGTAGACATTAAACACACACATAAGTCAGGAACAGAGAGCGAACTTTACTTAAACTTTTCCCTCACTTATCTCAGTCTGCATGTCAACCCTAGCGCCCCTAGTGCCCAGAATGCCTTTATACAACACACTGCAAGTATATGTACAGAACACATTAGGTATATGGACACAACATCTTTCCCCTTGGAATAAAGAAAGTAACCTAGATGAACCTGACACTATTAGAAACTCTATTAGTAATACTTACACATTGCACAAGTCACCTTTCATTTTAACATTTCATGACAAAGTCTTTGGTCCAGCTAGGTGCATTTCTAATCCTGACAGGCCTGGACTGGTTATTAGAGTCAGAGTCAGATGTTTGGTCAGTCCCTGTATTAATACAGTCCATCACCCTATCAGGGTCAGCATCTGTGCTCAAGTCTGGAAGTGCTGATAGGTGTGAGGCATTCCAGGTTCTTCCATCATTCAGCAAGTATGTGTCTGGTCCTTTCTTTGTCACAACAGTTCTTGGTTGCGAAAACTTCAGTTCTCCTTTCTTAACTTTCCATGGTTTTCTAACTCTCACTTTGTCACCGGGACAGAAGTTGGAGGACTTGGCATGTCTATGAAGATCAGTGTATGCCTTCATTTTCTGTTGTTTACTCTCCACTCTTTCATGCACAGCATTCTGTTGGTGGGACAGGCATATCTATCACTTGGAGCTTTGTTCTCATTCGCCGGCCATGGAGCAGTTCTCACTCCAGTTGTTGCATGAGAAGCTGCTCTGTAGTCCCTCAGGTAGGTTCTCAGGAATGACTTCCAGTGCTCTCCTTGAATTGATGCAGTCTGTAGGCAGTCTTTAACACTTCTGTTGAACCTCTCAACTTCTCCATTGGCTCTTGGATAGTACACTGAAGATCTCAGGTGTTGGATTCCACTCTCTTTGAGAAAGTCCGAGAACTCAGAGGAGAGGAATTGAGGACCGTAGTCACTTATAAGAGTCTTTGGATTCCCTTCTCGAGAGAAAACTGCAATCAGGAACTGGATGATAGTTGCTGTGTCAACATGGGGAGCAAACGCTACTTCTGGCCACTTACTAAAATAGTCTGCTAGTGATATGGCAAACTGCAGTCAGGAGGTGCAGTCTCGAATGGGCCGGTGATGTCCACAGACACCTTTTCCCAAGCAGCAGCCAGTAGGGGAACAGGTTGGAGTGGAGCATCATGGGTGACAGTGGACTTATCATTCTGTCTGCATGTTGAACAGTTCTTAATGCAAGTTTCTATCTGCAAATCCATTTTGGGCCACCAGTACAGTTCCCTGAGGCGTTGTTTGGTGCGCACAATACCTTGGTGGTTTTCATGGGCTATAACAATGAGTCTTTTCTGCAGTGACTCAGGCACCAGGAATTGATGAGGCCCTCTGACTATGCATTCATTCATCACAGCAAGTTCATGGCGAATTGGGAAGTATAGCTGTAAGTCAGGCCCTAGTGTGGACTTCTGTAAAGGCCAGCCTTTCTGTATCTGCACACGGAGCTTGGTGAACACTGGACAGGCGCTGCACTCAGACCGGAAGTCATCCTCAGACACAGCACTCAAATCAGTGAGAATGGCAGCCACTGACTCGACCTCTTCTGCATATGCAGTGTCCGTCTCAGGAAGTGGGAGCCTCGACAGGCAGTCAGCAACATGGTTCAAAGACCCAGTTCTGTATTCAACATCATAGTCGAACTCCAGGAGGCGAGCTGACCATCTGGAGACCAGCACGGTTATTGCCTTTGGTAGTCAACAGTGTGGTAAGTGCTTGATGATCAGTGCATAAGAGAAATTTTCTTCCCCATAGCCATGTCCGCCATTTCTCAGCAGCCCAGACGCAGGCTAGTACTTCCTTGTCGACAATTGAGTACTTCCTTTCTGCATCTGACAGACTGCGTGATGCAAAAGCAACAGTCTGTTCTACACCATTAGGAGCTACACACACAGGAAGTAAGTGAGTGTCTGCTTATTTAGTTCTGTGCTTATTTTTGCTAACTTGGAAGCTGCTTTGGATTACCTGTCTTGTGGGAAACCACCTGATTTGTAATACACCTACAAGCCATCAGAAGGTGTGAAGTACTAGCACAGCTGGGTCATCAGAGATCAATTGGTCGTTGGCCACTCCTATCAGGCCTATTGTTTCTGTCTGACTCTTGGTGGGCGGTCTCAGCCGGGTGTAGTCAATCATTGTTCCTATTAGGAGTGACACTGAAGCGTCAGCCCTTTTGTGCCCTCCTTGTGTGAAGACTGACTGGGGTAAAGATGAGCGTGTCTACCTGCGCGTGTCTTTAAGACTGACTGGGGTAAAGACGAACGTGTCTACCGGCGCGTGTCTTTAAGACTGACTGGGGTAAAGACGAGCGTGTCTCCCTGCGCGTGTCTTTAAGACTGACTGGGGTAAAGACGAGCGTGTCTACCTGCATGTGTCTTTAAGACCGACTGGGGTAAAGACGAGCGTGTCTACCTACGCGTGTCTTTAAGACTGACTGGGGTAAAGACGAGCGTGTCTACCTGCGTGTGTCCACCGAGCAAGGACAGCGACCTAACTAACAAATCACCATGTCCTATTCTCTGTAACTTAATCTTCTATGCAAACTTCATCTTGCCACAATGTGTCTTTACTCCATTCCAGTTGTCTCTAGTCGTCGCAGATTCCACTTCCACAAAAGGAAACGGATCCTTGCAAATCTCTGCTCTAGACATCATGACTCGTCATCCACGAACAACTCCTTCACCGTAGGTTTGTGGAACTGTCAGTCTGCAGTGAACAAAGCAGACTTCATTTCGGCTTATGCGAACCATCTTTTTCTGGACATTCTGGCTCTCACCGAGACCTGGATCAAACCAGAAAACACTGCCACTCCAGCTGCACTCTCCACCAACTATGCTTTTTCCCACACCTCCCGCCCATCCAGGAGAGGGGGTGGTACGGGGCTGTTAATATCAGACAAATGGAAATATACTCAACTGGTACCATCTGTCACAAACAGCTCCTTTGAATACCATGCCATCTTGGTAACGGCTCCGGTCAAAATATATCTGTGTGTTATCTATCATCCTCCAGGTCAAATGGCCGATTTCCTTGAGGAACTTGACACTCTGCTTTCTTCCATCCCTGAGCATGACTGTCCCATGCTTGTTCTCGGTGATATGAACATCCACTTAGACAATCCAGGTTCTGCAGAATTCCTATCTCTGATGGACTCCTTTGAGCTACAGCGGGTTCACAGCCCTCCGACTCACAAAGCCGGTAAGGAACTTGATCTCATTTTCACCAGAAAGTGCGCCGCTACTTCACAGACAGTTACTCCTCTACATCTATCTGACCATTACTTTATTCAGTTCAAGGTTTCCTTCTGTCAGCAGCCATCTGCTCTTACTCCCCCTGTCTCTGTCCATCGCAATCTCCGGAATCTATCTCCTACTCACTTTTCCTCCTTGGTGGCATCTGCTTTACCACCGTCTAGAAGTTTCTCTTCTTTTGAGGTTGATGATCCCACAGAGTCACTCTGTTCTACGCTGAGATCCTGCTTGGATTGTGTGTGCCCTCTGTCTACCAGACCCGCACGACCCACTCAGTCTCATGCGTGGCTTAATGACTCACTTTGGTCAATGCGCACTAACCTCAGAGCTGCTGAAAGGAAATGGCACAAAACTAAGAATTCGTCCGATCTAACACAATTCCAAGTACTACTATCTTCCTTCTCATCCAGTGTCACTGCTGACAATGCCACGGACACCAAGAAACTCTTTTCCACCTTTAAATCTTTACTAAACCCACCTCCTCCACCTCCTCCAACTAACCTCACAGCTGACACTTTTGCTGCATTCTTCACTATCAAAGTTGCAGCTATTAGTAGTCAGTTCTCAAACCAATCTACAGAGGTTCCTTCTCCTAGCATCTCTAAACCAACTGCTTCCTTTTCTTCTTTCACTCCTCTCTCCGAGGCAGAGGTGTCTAAGCTTCTCACAGACAGCCGGCCTACCTCTTGTCTTCTGGACCCTATCCCAACAACCCTTCTTCAGGCCATAACCCCCACCATTGTGACAGCAACCACACATGTGGTCAATGCTTCACTAACTAGGGGTACATTTCCCACTGCCTTCAAACAAGCCCAAGTAACACCGCTGCTCAAAAAACCATCCCACTCAAGTGGAGAACTACCGGCCTGTCTCTCTTCTCCCCTTCCTTTCCAAAGCCATAGAACGAGCTCTCTTTAAACAGGTCACAGGATTTCTCACTCAGAACAACCTCCTCGACTCCAACCAATCCGGTTTCAGAAGTGGCCACTCCACTGAAACGGCGCTTCTGTCTGTGACGGAAGCATTAAAAGAGGCCAGAGCGGCAGGTCAGTCCTCAGTACTCATCCTGCTGGACCTATCAGCAGCATTTGACATGGTCAACCACAGCATCCTACTGGACAAGCTGACCAACATTGGCATTGATGGCACAGCGCACTCCTGGTTCAAGTCCTATCTCACTGGACGGTCATTCAACGTATCATGGCTAGGACAGACATCGGCACTTCACCAACTCACCACAGGAGTACCCCAAGGATCTGTGCTGGGGCCCCTTCTCTTCGCCCTGTACATCACCTCACTGGGCTCAATCATCCACTCCCATGGCTTCTCTTACCACTGCTATGCTGATGATACCCAGCTCTATCTGTCCTTTCCACCTGATGACTCCATGGTGTCAACACGAATCTCGGACTGTCTCTCTGATATATCTGCATGGATGAAAGGACATCACCTCCAACTAAATCTCTCCAAAACTGAACTGCTGGTCCTCCCAGCCAAACAAGCCATACATCACGACATCAGTATCAAGATCGACTCCCCGTCTGTTTCTCCCACCAAAGTGGCAAAAAACCTAGGTGTCATGATCGATGACCAACTGACCTTTGCAGATCACGTTGCCTCTGTGGCTCGGTCGTGCCGCTTTTCCCTATTCAACATAAGGAAGATCAGGCCGTACCTAACCCAACATGCAACCCAGCTCCTGGTTCAGACCCTGGTTATCTCTCGTCTTGACTACTGCAATGTCCTCCTATCAGGCCTACCAGCCTGTGCGGTGAGACCACTACAGATGATCCAGAATGCAGCTGCACGTCTGGTCTTTAACCAGCCAAAAAGGGCACATGTCACACCTCTGTTCATTGAACTTCACTGGTTGCCCTTGGCTGCTCGCATTAAATTCAAGGCACTTATGGTGGCCTACAGGGTGAATGATGGCTCTGCTCCCATCTACTTGAATACTCTTCTGAAGCCCTATGTCACCCGACGACCGCTACGCTCCTCTAAGGAACGTTTTCTAGCACGGCCAACACCTTGTGCAGGTCAATCCAGACTCTTCTCATATCTGGTTCCACGCTGGTGGAATGACCTCCCAAGTGCTACCAGATCAACTGATACCCTCTCCACCTTCAAGAAACTCGTGAAGACTCAGCTCTTCCAAGAATATCTCCTGGCGTAAATTTTGAGAATGCACTTAATAATTTAATTTCTCTACACTGCGTTACACTATTGCACTTTCAACTTAAAATAGTGCAGATTCTATGTTAGCAATATGCACTCCTTGTTAGTTCTTTCATTGTGTTGTAGCTTGAATGTTATCCTCTTTTGTAAGTCGCTTTGGATAAAAGCATCTGCTAAATGCCTAAATGTAAATGTAAATGTAACCATTACCGTCCAACTGAGTCAAGACTGCACCTACCCCATAGTCTGAGGTATCTGTTGAGACAATGGTTGGCTTACTGGGGTCGAACAGCACCAGCACAGTGCTATGCACTATCAACTGCTTGACCTGGTCAAATGCTGCTTGAGCTGTCTTGTTCCACTGGAATGAGCAGTCTTTTCGAAGTAGAGCTCTCATGGGTTCAACGACAGTTGTGTAGTTGGACACAAACTTGCTATACCATGCACTCAGGCCAAGGAATGAGCGCAGACTTGCAGGATCAGAAGGGGGCGGGGCATTGAACATGCGAGTCATCTGGCAGCAGACCCCCTGGTCCAATCTTTTGGCCAAGGAAGCTTAGAGTGGTTTGACGGAGTTCGCATTTCTCAACATTGAGTTTCAGTCCTGCATTGTTGATTCTGTGCAACACCGCACCCAGGTTGGCCTCATGCTCTGCCTCTGAAGATCCATAGGTTATGACATCATCAAGGTAGCATTGCACCCCCTTCAGGCCACTGAAAATTTGCATCATCATCTTTTGAAAGGCTGCTGGAGCTGAACTTAGCCCATAGGGGACTCTGCAGTATTGGTACAGGCTTTCATGTGTAATGAAAGCAGTGAGCCCTCTACTCTCTTCATGCAGTTTCAGTTGATGGTAAGCAGATTTCAAATCTAAGGTTGAGAACATGACAGCGCCAGGGATGACTATCCGTAATCACAGCCTTGTTAGGTTCTCTCAAGTCAACGCACGTGCGTATACCACCAGTTTTCTTTTTAGTGACTACAATTAGGGAGACCCATTCAGAAGCATAAATTTTCTCGATGATACCATGCTCCTCCAGATTCTTGAGCTCCTTGTAAACAGCATCGCGAACTGAGAGGGGTAAGCGTCGAAGTCTCTGCTGTACAGGCTTCACTTCAGGTCAAAGCTTCACTTTGTCTACAAAGTTCCTCGTACATCCGAATGCAACAGGCGACTCACCTTCCTGTTCGTCGTGAGTAGGTCGAGCTTTGGTTTGGAGAAGTGTCACACAGACCTTAGACGCCTGAGGTATTAACTGTCCATCTTTAATCTGCAGCTGGAGGGCAGTTACCAGGTCTATGCCCAGTATAGGTGTCCCCTTTTCCACTATGTCTGTCACTAAGTCTGTTCAGGCAGTACTGTCATCGTGAATAATGTCAGCCCTAAGACATCCTAGCACATTCAACTTTTCCTTACAATATGTCACAAGCTGCACTTCAGGACTACGTAATTTAACTGAGCTAAAAGTTGCAGTGTAAACACTCTCAGGTAGTATAGAAACACTAGACCCTGTATCTACTAGCAGTTTTACATTACATGCATGTGTAGTATTTGGTACAGTGACAGTAACAGGGCACATTAGCTTAGTTGCATCAGTGACACCATTTTCAACACTTAGAATACACAATTCAGGCACAGTCACTTTATTAACAGGCTTTTGTGAGGACTTGCACACTCTTGAAAAGTGTCCAATTTTGCCACACGAGTTGCATTTACAGTCTTTTGTAGGGCAGGACTTGTCGTTGGCTTTGTGGTCTGCAGAACCGCAACGATAGCATGTTGTAGCTCTATCAGTTTTGTGAGCAGGTTTGGGTTTTGGCTTGCGCGCCTTCCTTTGCACTTGCACGGCAGCAACGGGTTTTGTATCACTCACAGATATAACTTTAGCATCAGCTATGGCAGCCTCAGTACGCCTGGCTATTTCAAGAGCTTTATCCAGTGTCAAATCTTCCTCCATTAACAGCCTTTCACGTACGCGGGAATTGTTTGTTTTCTCTACAATTTGATCCCGTAGCATTTCATTTTCCATATCTCCAAACTTACAATGTTTCACGAGCTCGCGGAATGCAGCGAAGTAGTGATCCGTTGACTCACCTACAGCTTGGGCTCGTTGCCTAAAGCGGTATCTCTCGGCAACAACATTCAGTTTGGGATTGAAGTATTTTTCTAAAGCCCTTACGGAGCCGTCGTAATCATCTGTAGCGAGTGGTAAGGTGCTGTAGATTCGATGACCCTCCATTCCCAAGCAGTGAATAAGCAAGGCTCTCTTCCTCTCGGGCGGGAAACACACTACCCCCGATAGCAAGCAAGTAGTTGTCGAACAACCTTTTCCACGTAGCAAATGGAAGTTTAGGTTCGCCTGGGCAGTCCAACATGTCTCAATCAACACATCTCTACATCTTTGCTAGAAAATGTGAGTTTTTTGCTTTGAAGAATGATTTTATTCGAATGAAAAAAGAACCTAATAACGGGTGCAACTCTGATACCATCTTTATAAGAAACACAAAAACACTTTATTTACAATCCCTTCTCTGCTGTTGTATCAGGTAGTAGTGAGGTTGTCACTGTTGTAGAGCCCAAGGATGCAAATAGTAGTTTCAACATGTCTTAATCAACACATCTCTACAGAAAACACACCAACACAGCTTTACACAAATTATGTATTATGAGGTCATACCTTCCAATATTCCTGATCCCTTCTCGGCTGTTGTATCAGAGATTGGAGAGGTTGTTGCTGTTGTAGACGATGGATGGCCAAGGATGCAAATAGTGGTTTCAACATGTCTTAATCAACTCATCTTTATATGTTTGCTAGAAATTTTCAGTCCATTATTTCAAGAAGGATATTGTCTTAAGGAAAAAAACACCAATAGCAGGTGCAACTCTGATACCATTTTTACATAAAAACACAAAAACACTTTATTTACTTGCAGCATATAGCAATTGCATACCTTCTAGGATTCCTGATCCCTTCTCTGGTGTTGTGTTGGGGAGTGGAGAGGTTGTCACTGATGTAGAGGCCAAGGAATAAAATAGTAGTTTCAACATGTCTTAATCAACACATCTCTACAGGAAACACACCATCACAGCTTTACACAAATTATGAATAATGAGGTCATACCTTCCAGTATTCCTGATCCCTTCTCAGCTGTCGTGTCAGAGATTGGAGAGGTTGTCGCTGTTGTAGAGCCCAAGGATGCAAATAGTAGTTTCAACATGTCTTAATCAACACATCTCTACAGAAAACACACCATCACAGCTTTACACAAATTATGAATAATGAGGTCATACCTTCCAATATTCCAGATCCCTTCTCAGCTGTTGTGTCAGGGAGTGGAGAGATTGTCACTGTTGTAGAGGCCAATGATGCAAATAGTGGTTTCAACATGTCTTAATCAACACATCTCTACATCTTTGCTAGAAAATTTGAGTTGTATCAGGTAGTTCTGAGGCATTATCTTAATGAAGAAAAACACCAATAATGGGTGCAACTCTGATACCATCTCTACATAAAACACAAAACCACTTTATTTACTTGCAGCATATAATAATTGCGTACCTTCCAGAATTCCTGATCCCTTCTCTGCTGTTGTATCAGGTGGTGGAGAGGTTGTCGCTGTTGTAGAGGCCAAGGATTCAAATAGTGGTTTCAACATGTCTTAATCAACACATCTCTACATCTTTGCTGGAAAATTTTGATTAATTCTTTAAAGAAGTAGTTAGTAGTTTCGACATGTCTTAATCAACACATCTTTACAGAAAGCACACCAACACAGCTCTACACAAATTATGCAAAATCAAGTCATACCTTCCAATATTCCAGATCCCTTCTCAGCTGTTGTGTCGGGGAGTGGAGAGGTTGTCACTGTTGTAGAGGCCAATGATGCAAATAGTGGTTTCAACATGTCTTAATCAACACATCTCTACATCTTTGCTAGAAAATTTGAGTTGTATCAGGTAGTTCTGAGGCATTATCTTAATGAAGAAAAACACCAATAATGGGTGCAACTCTGATACCATCTCTACATAAAACACAAAAACACTTTATTTACTTGCAGCATATAATAATTGCATACCCTCCAGAATTCCTGATCCCTTCCCTGCTGTTGTATCAGGTGGTGGAGAGGTTGTCACTGTTGTATAGTCCAAAGAATAAAATAGTAGTTTCATTCCTTAATTAACAAATCTCTACAGAAAACACACCATCACAGCTTTACACAAATTATGAATAATGAGGTCATACCTTCCAATATTCCTGATCCCTTCTCGGCTGTCGTCTCAGAGATTGGAGAGGTTGTCGCTGTTGTAGACGATGGATGGCCAAGGATGCAAATAGTGGTTTCAACATGTCTTAATCAACACATCTCTACATCTTTGCAAGAAAATTTGAGTATATTCTTTAAACAAGGACTTTATCTTAATGAAGAAAAACACCAATAATAGGTGCAACTCTGATACCATCTTTACATAAAACACAAAACCACTTTATTTACTTGCAGCATATAATAATTGTGTACCTTCCAGAACTCCTGATCCCTTCTCTGCTGTTGTATCAGGTGGTGGAGAGGTTGTCACTGTTGTAGAGGCCACAGAATAAAATAGTGGTTTCAACATGTCTTAATCAACACATCTCTACATCTTTGCTTGGAAATTTGAGTTTTTTTCTTTAAAGAATGATTTTATTCGAATGAAAAAAGAACAGAATAACGGGTGAAACTCTGATACCATCTTTATAAGAAACACAAAAACACTTTATTTACAATCCCTTCTCTGCTGTTGTATCAGGTAGTGCTGAGGTTGTCACTGTTGTAGAGCCCAAGGATGCAAATAGTAGTTTCAACATGTCTTAATCAACACATCTCTACAGAAAACACACCAACACAGCTTTACACAAATTATGAATAATGAGGTCATACCTTCCAATATTCCTGATCCCTTCTCAGCTGTTGTGCCAGAGAGTGGAGAGGTTGTCGCTGTTGTAGAGGCCAAGGATTCAAATAGTGGTTTCAACATGTCTTAATCAACACATCTCTACATCTTTGCTGGAAAATTTTGATTGATTCTTTAAAGAAGTAGTTAGTAGTTTCGACATGTCTTAATCAACACATCTTTACAGAAAGCACACCAACACAGCTCTACACAAATTCTGCAAAATCAGGGCATACCTTCCAATATTCCAGATCCCTTCTCAGCTGTTCTGTCGGGGAGTGGAGAGGTTGTCACTGTTGTAGAGGCCAATGATGCAAATAGTGGTTTCAACATGTCTTAATCAACACATCTCTACATCTTTGCTAGAACATTTTAGTATATTCCTTAAACAAGGATTTTATCTTAATGAAGAAAAACACCAATAATAGGTGCAACTCTGATACCATCTTTACATAAAACACAAAACCACTTTATTTACTTGCAGCATATAATAATTGCGTACCTTCCAGAATTCCTGATCCCTTCTCTGCTGTTGTATCAGGTGGTGGAGAGGTTGTCACTGTTGTAGAGACCAAGGATGCAAATAGTGGTTTCAACATGTCTTAATCAACACATCTCTACATCTTTGCTAGAAAATTTGAGTATATTCTTTAAAGAAGGATTTTATCTTAATGAAGAAAAACACCAATAATAGGTGCAACTCTGATACCATCTTTACATAAAACACAAAACCACTTTATTTACTTGCGGCATATAATAATTGCGTACCTTCCAGAATTCCTGATCCCTTCCCTGCTGTTGTATTAGGTGGTGGAGAGGTTGTCACTGTTGTAAAGGCTAAAGAATAAAATAGTAGTTTCATTCCTTAATTAACAAATCTCTACAGAAAACACACCATCACAGCTTTACACAAATTATGAATAATGAGGTCATACCTTCCAGTATTCCTGATCCCTTCTCAGCTGTTGTGTCAGAGAGTGGAGAGGTTGTCGCTGTTGTAGAGGCCAAGGATTCAAATAGTGGTTTCAACATGTCTTAATCAACACATCTCTACATCTTTGCTGGAAAATTTTGATTAATTCTTTAAAGAAGTAGTTAGTAGTTTCGACATGTCTTAATCAACACATCTTTACAGAAAGCACACCAACACAGCTCTACACAAATTATGCAAAATCAAGTCATACCTTCCAATATTCCAGATCCCTTCTCAGCTGTTGTGTCGGGGAGTGGAGAGGTTGTCACTGTTGTAGAGGCCAATGATGCAAATAGTGGTTTCAACATGTCTTAATCAACACATCTCTACATCTTTGCTAGAAAATTTGAGTTGTATCAGGTAGTTCTGAGGCATTATCTTAATGAAGAAAAACACCAATAATGGGTGCAACTCTGATACCATCTCTACATAAAACACAAAAACACTTTATTTACTTGCAGCATATAATAATTGCATACCCTCCAGAATTCCTGATCCCTTCCCTGCTGTTGTATCAGGTGGTGGAGAGGTTGTCACTGTTGTATAGTCCAAAGAATAAAATAGTAGTTTCATTCCTTAATTAACAAATCTCTACAGAAAACACACCATCACAGCTTTACACAAATTATGAATAATGAGGTCATACCTTCCAATATTCCTGATCCCTTCTCGGCTGTCGTCTCAGAGATTGGAGAGGTTGTCGCTGTTGTAGACGATGGATGGCCAAGGATGCAAATAGTGGTTTCAACATGTCTTAATCAACACATCTCTACATCTTTGCAAGAAAATTTGAGTATATTCTTTAAACAAGGACTTTATCTTAATGAAGAAAAACACCAATAATAGGTGCAACTCTGATACCATCTTTACATAAAACACAAAACCACTTTATTTACTTGCAGCATATAATAATTGTGTACCTTCCAGAACTCCTGATCCCTTCTCTGCTGTTGTATCAGGTGGTGGAGAGGTTGTCACTGTTGTAGAGGCCACAGAATAAAATAGTGGTTTCAACATGTCTTAATCAACACATCTCTACATCTTTGCTTGGAAATTTGAGTTTTTTTCTTTAAAGAATGATTTTATTCGAATGAAAAAAGAACAGAATAACGGGTGAAACTCTGATACCATCTTTATAAGAAACACAAAAACACTTTATTTACAATCCCTTCTCTGCTGTTGTATCAGGTAGTGCTGAGGTTGTCACTGTTGTAGAGCCCAAGGATGCAAATAGTAGTTTCAACATGTCTTAATCAACACATCTCTACAGAAAACACACCAACACAGCTTTACACAAATTATGAATAATGAGGTCATACCTTCCAATATTCCTGATCCCTTCTCAGCTGTTGTGCCAGAGAGTGGAGAGGTTGTCGCTGTTGTAGAGGCCAAGGATTCAAATAGTGGTTTCAACATGTCTTAATCAACACATCTCTACATCTTTGCTGGAAAATTTTGATTGATTCTTTAAAGAAGTAGTTAGTAGTTTCGACATGTCTTAATCAACACATCTTTACAGAAAGCACACCAACACAGCTCTACACAAATTCTGCAAAATCAGGGCATACCTTCCAATATTCCAGATCCCTTCTCAGCTGTTGTGTCGGGGAGTGGAGAGGTTGTCACTGTTGTAGAGGCCAATGATGCAAATAGTGGTTTCAACATGTCTTAATCAACACATCTCTACATCTTTGCTAGAAAATTTTAGTATATTCCTTAAACAAGGATTCTATCTTAATGAAGAAAAACACCAATAATAGGTGCAACTCTGATACCATCTTTACATAAAACACAAAACCACTTTATTTACTTGCAGCATATAATAATTGCGTACCTTCCAGAATTCCTGATCCCTTCTCTGCTGTTGTATCAGGTGGTGGAGAGGTTGTCACTGTTGTAGAGACCAAGGATGCAAATAGTGGTTTCAACATGTCTTAATCAACACATCTCTACATCTCTGTTAGAAAGTTTGAGTTTACTGTTTAAAGACGGATTTTATCTTAATAAAAAAACCCAATAACGGGTGCAACTGTGATACCATCTTTACATAAAACCCAAAAACACTTTATTTACGAGCCCTTCTCTGCTTTTGTGTCGGGGAGTGGAGAGGTTGTCACTGTTGTAGAGGCCATGGAATAAAATAGTAGTTTCATTCCTTAATCAACACATCTCTACAGAAAACACACCATCACAGCTTTACACAAATTATGAATAATAATTGCACACCTTCAAATAACCCTGATCCCTCCTCTGCTGTTGTGTCGGGGAGTGGAGAGGTTGTCACTGTTGTAGAGGCCAAGGATGCAAATAGTGGTTTCAACATGTCTTAATCAACACATCTCTACATCTCTGCTAAAAATTTTGAGTTTATTCTTTAAAGAAGGATTTTATCTTAATGAAAAAAACACCAATAACGGGTTCAACTGTGATACCATCTTTACATAAAACACAAAAATACTTTATTTTCTTGCAACATATAATAATTGCATACCTTCCAGGATTCCTGATCCCTCCTCTGCTGTTGTGTCGGGGAGTGGAGAGGTTGTCACTGTTGTAGAGGCCAAGGAATAAAATAATATTTTCATTCCTTAATTAACACATCTCTACAGAAAACACACCATCACAGCTTTACACATATTATTAATAATAATTGCATACCTTCAAATAACCCTGATCCCTCCTCTGCTGTTGTGTTAGGGACTGGAGAGGTTGTCACTGTTGTAGAGGACAAGGAATAAAATAGTAGTTTCATTTCTTAATTAACACATCTCTACAGAAAACACACCATCACAGCTTTACACATATTATGAATAATAATTGCATACCTTCAAATAACCCTGATCCCTCCTCTGCTGTTGTGTCAGGGAATGGAGAGGATGTCGCTGTTGTAGAGGCCAAGGATGCAAGTAGCGGTTTCAACATGTCTTAATCAACACATCTCTACATCTCTGCTAGAAAGTTTGAGTTTACTGTTTAAAGACGGATTTTATCTTAATGAAAAACCCCCAATAACGGGTGCAACTGTGATACCATCTTTACATAAAACCCAAAAACACTTTATTTACGAGCCCTTCTCTGCTTTTGTGTCGGGGAGTGGAGAGGTTGTCACTGTTGTAGAGGCCAAGGATGTAAATAGTGATTTCAACATGTCTTAATCAACACATCTCTACATCTCTGCTAGAAAGTTTGAGTTTATTCTTTAAAGACGGATTTTATCTTAATGAAAAACTCCCAATAACGGGTGCAACTGTGATACCATCTTTACAAAAACACTTTATTTCCTTGTAGCATATAACAAAAACACTTTATTTCCTTGTAGCATATAATAACTGCATACCTTCAAATAACCCTGATCCCTCCTCTGCTGTTGTGTTGGGGAGTGGAGAGGTTGTCACTGATGTAGAGGCCAAGGAATAAAATAGTAGTTTCAACATGTCTTAATCAACACATCTCTACAGGAAACACACCATCACAGCTTTACACAAATTATGAATAATGAGGTCATACCTTCCAGTATTCCTGATCCCTTCTCAGCTGTCGTGTCAGAGATTGGAGAGGTTGTCGCTGTTGTAGAGCCCAAGGATGCAAATAGTAGTTTCAACATGTCTTAATCAACACATCTCTACAGAAAACACACCATCACAGCTTTACACAAATTATGAATAATGAGGTCATACCTTCCAATATTCCTGATCCCTTCTCAGCTGTTGTGCCAGAGAGTGGAGAGGTTGTCGCTGTTGTAGAGGCCAAGGATTCAAATAGTGGTTTCAACATGTCTTAATCAACACATCTCTACATCTTTGCTGGAAAATTTTGATTGATTCTTTAAAGAAGTAGTTAGTAGTTTCGACATGTCTTAATCAACACATCTTTACAGAAAGCACACCAACACAGCTCTACACAAATTCTGCAAAATCAGGGCATACCTTCCAATATTCCAGATCCCTTCTCAGCTGTTGTGTCGGGGAGTGGAGAGGTTGTCACTGTTGTAGAGGCCAATGATGCAAATAGTGGTTTCAACATGTCTTAATCAACACATCTCTACATCTTTGCTAGAAAATTTTAGTATATTCCTTAAACAAGGATTTTATCTTAATGAAGAAAAACACCAATAATAGGTGCAACTCTGATACCATCTTTACATAAAACACAAAACCACTTTATTTACTTGCAGCATATAATAATTGCGTACCTTCCAGAATTCCTGATCCCTTCTCTGCTGTTGTATCAGGTGGTGGAGAGGTTGTCACTGTTGTAGAGACCAAGGATGCAAATAGTGGTTTCAACATGTCTTAATCAACACATCTCTACATCTCTGTTAGAAAGTTTGAGTTTACTGTTTAAAGACGGATTTTATCTTAATAAAAAAAACCCAATAACGGGTGCAACTGTGATACCATCTTTACATAAAACCCAAAAACACTTTATTTACGAGCCCTTCTCTGCTTTTGTGTCGGGGAGTGGAGAGGTTGTCACTGTTGTAGAGGCCATGGAATAAAATAGTAGTTTCATTCCTTAATCAACACATCTCTACAGAAAACACACCATCACAGCTTTACACAAATTATGAATAATAATTGCACACCTTCAAATAACCCTGATCCCTCCTCTGCTGTTGTGTCGGGGAGTGGAGAGGTTGTCACTGTTGTAGAGGCCAAGGATGCAAATAGTGGTTTCAACATGTCTTAATCAACACATCTCTACATCTCTGCTAAAAATTTTGAGTTTATTCTTTAAAGAAGGATTTTATCTTAATGAAAAAAACACCAATAACGGGTTCAACTGTGATACCATCTTTACATAAAACACAAAAATACTTTATTTTCTTGCAACATATAATAATTGCATACCTTCCAGGATTCCTGATCCTCCTCTGCTGTTGTGTCGGGGAGTGGAGAGGTTGTCACTGTTGTAGAGGCCAAGGAATAAAATAATATTTTCATTCCTTAATTAACACATCTCTACAGAAAACACACCATCACAGCTTTACACATATTATTAATAATAATTGCATACCTTCAAATAACCCTGATCCCTCCTCTGCTGTTGTGTTAGGGACTGGAGAGGTTGTCACTGTTGTAGAGGACAAGGAATAAAATAGTAGTTTCATTTCTTAATTAACACATCTCTACAGAAAACACACCATCACAGCTTTACACATATTATGAATAATAATTGCATACCTTCAAATAACCCTGATCCCTCCTCTGCTGTTGTGTCAGGGAATGGAGAGGATGTCGCTGTTGTAGAGGCCAAGGATGCAAGTAGAGGTTTCAACATGTCTTAATCAACACATCTCTACATCTCTGCTAGAAAGTTTGAGTTTACTGTTTAAAGACGGATTTTATCTTAATGAAAAACCCCCAATAACGGGTGCAACTGTGATACCATCTTTACATAAAACCCAAAAACACTTTATTTACGAGCCCTTCTCTGCTTTTGTGTCGGGGAGTGGAGAGGTTGTCACTGTTGTAGAGGCCAAGGATGTAAATAGTGATTTCAACATGTCTTAATCAACACATCTCTACATCTCTGCTAGAAAGTTTGAGTTTATTCTTTAAAGACGGATTTTATCTTAATGAAAAACTCCCAATAACGGGTGCAACTGTGATACCATCTTTACAAAAACACTTTATTTCCTTGTAGCATATAACAAAAACACTTTATTTCCTTGTAGCATATAATAACTGCATACCTTCAAATAACCCTGATCCCTCCTCTGCTGTTGTGTTGGGGAGTGGAGAGGTTGTCACTGTTGTAGAGGCCAAGGAATAAAGTAATATTTTCATTCCTTAATCAACACATCTCTACAGAAAACACACCATCACAGCTTTACACATATTATGAATAATAATTGCATACCTTCAAATAACCCTGATCCCTCCTCTGCTGTTGTGTCAGGGAAGGGAGAGGATGTCGCTGTTGTAGAGGCCAAGGATGCAAGTAGTGGTTTCAACATGTCTTAATCAAAACATCTTTACATCTTTGCTAAAAATTTTGAGTTTATTCTTTAAAGACGGATTTTATCTTAATGAAAAAATCACCAATAACGGGTTCAACTCTGATACCATCTTTACGTAAAACAAAAAAACACTTTATTTACTTGCAGCATATAGTAATTGCATACCTTCCAGGATTCCTGATCCCTTCTCTGCTGTTGTGTTGGGGAGTGGAGAGGTTGTCACTGTTGTAGAGGCCAAGGAATAAAATAGTGATTTCAAAATGTCTTAATCAACACATCTTTATAGAAAACACACCAACACAGCTTTACACAAATTATGTATAATCAGGGCATACCTTCCAATATTCCTGATCCCTCCTCTGCTGTTGCGTCGGGGTGTGGAGAGGTTGTCACTGTTGTAGAGGCCAAGAATGCAAACAGTGGTTTCAACATGTCTTTATCATCACATCTTTACAGACACAACAGAGCTTTACACAGTTTACCATGAATTAATACCTTCAAAAACTCCTGAACCCTCCTGTGATGTAGTTGTAGCTGTTGTAACAGAGGCCAAAGAGGAAAACTATGTTCAGTAAGTCTTTTTCGACCATGCAGAGAACACAGAGCCACATCTATATACACTATAATAACTGCTCACCTTATTCCCTAACACCATCTCCATTCCAGTTTCTGTAATTCTGACAGGGAGTGCAACTTATTGCATAACAACTGCTTACCTTTCAACATTCCTGAGCCCTCCTCAATTTCAGTTTCTCTTCAGGCTCGTTTTGCTGGTGGCCATTTTGGAGTGTATTTCACTTTTTGAGGGGGTGGCAATGTACTTTTTGGTACCGAATTGGTCTTTTTAGAAACCAGTATATATGTGGCAGTGTCTTCATCGTCATTAAAACCATTGTTTTCAGTGACAAAATTGGTACCATCGGCACTGTCTTTCAGATTCAATAGCCTCTCTTCAAATACACCATCTTCAGAAAAATCATTGTCCTCTGTGCCATAGCCAGTGTCAAAGTCTTTGTCTTCCTGAAGGATGAGAAAGCTCTGTAGGTCATTGTTGAATTCAATGCCATCACACTGACTAGTAACTCCTGAGGAGAGAATGAACAGCAAAGTTGAAGTGAAGGTTTGTTTTTTTTGTGTACTTGTTTCATTCATTCATTCATTCATTCATTCATTTATGTAGAGTAGAGGTGGAGTGGTGATATGTCTATTTGTGCCAGTCAGCTCTGGAAGAGACATAGGAGGCCCAGAATTAGCATGGGTCAGCAGCACCATTTCAGTTTACTGTGTGGAGCATTGTGGATTCAGTGTGGTAAGAACACAGTGGACAAGAACTGTCTGGGTGTAAGCATTTTGCAGTATGTGTTTGCCACCCATTTGCCACCCAGCACAGCCAGTCATAGACAAGTCAAACAGACCATAAGACCATAATACTATAACCATGAGACACATGGACTTCAGATGACTTCACCTAATATGCCTTCAACTTGTTGCCTGGGAAATTTCCTGTATTTCCTGTTCCTGCATTTCCTGTATATTTGATTTAATCTATAAAAGAAAAGTTATGAGATGCTTTGCTGAATTACCATAAAGAAAAGTCCAGCATAGATTAACCCTTATCTCTGATGCTCAGGTTCACCAAGTGATATCAGTAAAAAGAGGAATGAGGAAGAAATTGAAGTCTGTGTAAGGGCCTGAGAAGTATGAGGAGCCAATGGTGAAGAGAAAGGTAATTTCTAATTGTAAGAGGGGCAAATAATAGCAATAATGTCATGCGTCAGCTCTATAGCCATTTCTCTGTCTCTCTCTCTCTCTCAAAAAAAAAAACTATGTTGCAATATAGCCATTAAACCTATTCTGTGTAAAAGAATGAGTGTCATAAGTGTCAGGGAAAATATAGACCTGGAACAGAACTAGAACTGGGTCTCTAGTGAGGAGATATAGCTCAGACATTCTTGCAGCTGAATCTTGCAGTTTTTTCCATCAAATGGGTACTGAATAAATTGGGCACATTATGGAAAATTGTATACCTGAGGAACCCTTATGCTTTTCCTGCTTTTGGTGGATGCACAGGTGGAATTGTACAATTTGATTTTCTAAAATATTTTGAACAAACAATGTTGATGTCACAGCTTTCACAGCTTTCATGTGCCAACACCATCATCCGATTATGCTAATCTTAATTTATGAATCATTGAAGAAATATTGCCATTTTAGTTTAGGTTCTAGTCATCTGTCTACTGATTTTGACATTTCACGGTTTTGACATTCCTACTGATTGAGTTGACAGGTCCTCCTAAAAACTATTTTTCTAATGGATAACCAGAATGGACAATACTAACTTCACAAGGAAGCGTTTCTAGTGCTCCAGTTTCCCCTTCTACAGTTCTTTGTCAATATCGTCATGTTCGTCAACTCCAAAAAATAAGGTTTTTCTGCTTTTTTTTGGAAAAATGTTACTTTTTGTACAGTTTAATGTTTTGATATATTAAACACCAGCTTAACTACATGTAACAGTGTCTTATTTGCACATGGACTTAAATAATATATATTTCTTTCTAATATGGAATGTACAAAATCAAAAGATTTCAAAATTGGGTTTCCCAAAATCATAAAAGATCTGTATCTTTTTCTGTTTTACTCTGCTAAAGACCTCCATTCATTATATCTCTAAGGACTTAACACTGTTGTTGGATTGACTAAATTAAAATAAAATTAGTTTTGAAGTACCAGACAGAGTTGACACAAATCATATTATGATGTGAATTAAAAGTAGTTTTTTTTTTACTAAAAATTATTACATTTTAAACCTGTTGCTTTACATGGTTTGTTAGCTGAGAACTGTGTTTATACACATATATATTCAAAATTCAATAAAACATTGCATTTTTTTGAAGATTTAAAAAGTTGTTTTGTCCCTTATCTCAAGAATACCTGTGCTTATGTATGATTATCAACATGATTACACAAAAGTACGCATGATCTCTCTAGCTTCAGTCATAATTAGATTACATATGAAATCTTCAAAATGACAGAACAAGACAACATACAGTATCTCTGTCATGGGACAGTAAACAGGGCCCTGGCAACATAGGTACAACTCCTGTATCAGGCCTATCAAAGGACAAATGGACAAATACCATTTAAAAATTCAACAGGTAGAACAACAGCTTTTTACATGTGCATGTAATCATGTGAACATCAGAGATGGCGCAACTGATTATATTGTGTTTGTGTGTTTGTGTGTGTGTGTGTTTGTGTAAACTACTGAATTACTGAATGAATCAGAAAACAAATGACCAAATGCATGTTACATTCTCAATATGTATGATGGTATAACTTACCTAGAATTACCATCACCACAACAAAAGTATTTTGCCACATTTTGCCCCTTAGAAAATCTGAGGAAATAATTGTTTAATTCATATCCTTAGTCCATGCTCATGTCCATATATCCATGTAACCATGCCATGTACAGTATGTGAAAAGACAGGGAGTTACTACTAAAACTAGACTGGTTAAAAATATAATTTGCAGTTAAAATGTCAAATTATCATATGCTAAATTCAGAGGTTCCAGAAACTGTGGTGCATGCATTTTTAGCACAGAATTATGCATTTTTCTTTCTCAGAATATTTTTGAAACTCATTAAGCTTTTACAAAAGTGTGCAGAACAGAATCTCACCTTAAAATCGTTTTATAAAAATAAAGTAGAAATAAATAGTGCTGTACTGTCCATTTCAATCAACATGGGCACTAATGAGAGTTATAATATTTGTGCAGACCCTCACTCACCCAATCTCCTTGTGTAGTTGGTAAATGGAGAAGATACCCACAGAGTAAGCTATTCCTTGTGACTGGATTATTTTGTTGAGGATTTTCATGCAAGCTGAATCTTGTAGTTTTTTCCATCAAATGGGTACCAAATCAATATCCTGCATAAATGAGAAAATTAAGAAATGGCTAAGAATTGCAAGAGATCCTCCTTATGCACCTGTCAGATGATGATTAGTTTGAAAATTTGAAAGTGACTTGTATGTATGTATGAGCTCACTCTAGGGCCGGTACTCAAGAGCATGTTTGTTGATCAAAAGGCAATGATGTATCAGGTGACACGAGACAGATTCTAAGGACAGAGAACTTGAAATAAGAGTTTACAACTACTTGTAAAGAAGACAACCCCTTAAGGCAATAGGACTGGCATGAAGATAAGATAATGAGGTCAAACCATAAGAATGTGGTCAGTTTACTAGACACAATCCAGTAAATTGTAAGACTCCACCCCCCCACCCTGTTTTCAGGAGATTGTCAATTCCCATTTTCATTCAGAAGAAACAAGGTAAAAAAGAATACACAGAGACGGCAAGGTATCAAGGTATTAATTAATTAAAAACAATTCAGAAAATGATACAATGAAGAGAGACTTTCCAGCTTGTTTGTTGTGGACACCAAGCCTATTTTTTTTTTTTTTGAAAGCCATTAGGTCTAAGACACTGATATTTTTAAACAGTCCTTTTTTTAATGGATGTGCAGAAAAGATCAATGATTATAGCCTAGAAATCTAGATGTGTCCTAGCGGTAGCAAATGGTTATACTATGCAGGAACATCTAGAAAGTAACCATAGGGCCTCAGTAGTTGCTCTCCCAAGTTTGGTCGAACTAATCACAACACTCTATCTTTGTGGAGAGTCGCTAGCCTAGAAATCTAGATGATGCTAGCAGTAGCTTGTCACGCTACCCATTGCATGCAGAGGTAGTTTGAAAGACAACCGCTGATTCCGCCCCTTAGATTGAGCCTGGTCTATCAGTCATAGCCAGATTATATATTTTGTCACAAGCTGTTTTCAGACACAAATTAAAAATTGACTATCTAATGAGAATCAAATGATATGCTATATGTCTGAATGCAATTAATTAAGTAAAAACGATTTATTTATTTATTCATTTTCATTTATTCATTCATTTTTTTTATTTTATTATTTTTTTTATTTTCTACCCAGACCCGTTACACTTGGAAAGTGCCTTTGTGTTGCCCACATAGAGCACATCCCCTGGAAGCAGCACCTCTACACATTTCTGCGTGAGTACCGCGCAACACCACACAGCACGACAGCATCATCACCTGCTGAGTTGCTGCTCAGACGTAGGATACATACAAAGATGCCTTCAGTGAGCACACCCATCGGACCAGACGTGGATCTTCGCAGGAGAGACCTCAAGGCCAAAACCAAAATTAAGGTGTACTCGGATACCCGCCGACACGCTACACCTCACCCTCTCCAACCTGGTGACATGGTGTTGTGCTCTCAGCCCAGGCACAATAAACTTACTACACCCTACAATCCAAAGCCATACAGAGTGACCATGGTCAAGGGCTCTATGGTCACAGCTGAGCGGAGTGGACACTGTTTGACAAGAAACTCCTTTTTCTTCAAGAAGCTCAACCCTGACCTGTGCGACACATCGGCAGCGGGAGAAGAGGATGGAGAAGCCACTCCGGACACAGTCCCGGTGTTGGCAAGGTACCCAGCCAGGCCACGCCAGCCTCCACGGTACCTCTGTGACTTTGATACAGCCTGACAAAAACAGACACCAACCTCCCCCACAAAAAAAAAAAAAAAAAAAGTCTTTCTAATTTGAAAGTGTCTATAGGGTTGTTTTTGTTTCTTTATCTGTATTTGAAATGACCTTAAGGAAAACATTTAAGTTTAATTGTTTACTGCACAGCAGTTATTGCTATATTTGAAAGTATCCATAAGATTGATTTTATGCTTTACATCTGAAATGAAAAGCACTTGATTGTTACACTGAAGCAATCCAATTGTATACCTCACAGTGTTTATTTGTTGTTCACAGACCAAGTGGATATTTGAGTATTGAGTATTCTAGTAAGCAGAAGTGGCAACTTTAAGTTAGAAAAAAAAAAGGAAAAAGTGATGTAATATTCAGATTGTGCCAGCAGACTGTGTGAATATTTGCAATAAGTATATATGTATTTTTGCAGTATTACAGCAGTGTATGTGCCAACTGGATGTGACAGGTTCCTGGGTCACATTTCAGTAGTTACAGTTCGGAAAGAATAAGGCAACGCAACATGAACGTTCATCCCCGTTTTATTTGTGGTATACAGACTAAGTATAACTCGTAAATACTACAACAATAAGACCCTTTGTGATGACAAGGTCGAGAGTATGACCACGACACTGTGTCATGACCTGAATGTGTTGTGTTAGCTCAAAAGTGTCAATTAGAATGAGTAGTTCCTCGGCATAGGTGTTTTCTGCATTATCTACATGGAAGTTGAAATCCCCAGATATAATAAGACGACAAATAGTTCACAAAACTCTTCAAAATCAGTTCACCAAACACTTTAGCTGAATATCTTGGAGGTCTGTAAATAGTCAATAACAATATACTGGAAGAACCCTTAAAGAGTGCACATACAGTAAGTACTCAAGGATATGAAGGATATGACCTCTCCTCCTCTAATTGTTCTTGTCACACTGCTGAAATTGAAATTTGGGGGAGCTGTTTCAATGAGGGTAGTACAACTGTTTGCTTGTTCCAGCCAGGTTTCAGTTAGAAGCAAGAAGTCAAGTCTGTTTGTGCAGATAAGGTCATTGATTAAAAATTACTTGTTTAAAAGTTATCTGATATTAAAAAGAGCTAGCTTTACAGAAAGTGAGGGGGTCTTATGTGTCATGGTCTCACCCTGTGCTGGCAACCTTCCACCACACTGCACCCACTCACCCAATCACCTGCCACGCCCACTCTGCACGCCCACAGTATTTAAACCCACGGTGTCCAATCAGTCCTTGTCAGACTGTCTTTGTGTCATGGTGTTTCTGAGCTGTTTATCTGTTACTTTGTCTTCCCAGTGTGATCCATGAAGTCACAGCCTGCCTCACGCTGCCCTCCCAGTTTCGAGAGCAAGACTTCGGAGCTGCCCTCGACCCACTTTCCAATCCTCCGGTCAGTCGCGCTCTCTCTCGCAGTTCTGTAACTCCTTTGCTCTTGTTCAGCGAACTTCTGTGCGCTGTTCAGTAACTACCGCTCCCTGCGGTTTTCGGTGCTCCCTGTTTCAGTGACCATCTCCTCTGCCCTGCCTCCCCCCTCGTCTGGGTTTCCCCACTGGACCTTCCGGCAGCCACTGTGTCCCGGAGCCCCGCATCACGTCTCTGACTCAGCTGCCGCCCGCCTGGGTCACCGAATCCCTCACCCCTGTCTTTGAACTCACTAAACTGTGTGTGTTTGCAAAGTGTTGCGCTTGGGTCGTCTGTGCTGCACCATTACACTTATGCACTGAAACACACTAAGATTGTTTAGGAACAGGTAGAAGATTAGATTGGTTCACTCCATTGGCTAGATGCACACTGATTCTTCTTTTTCAGCACAGGGCCCCACAGCATGTCAGACAATAGTCATCAAGCGCTATCCTGCTGCTGCCATCAGTGTGATGCATTGGTGTACATTCCACACCATGTATTTGGTTAACAGATCCTATGAGTGTAGGAGGCTGTGGTGCCCTGTGCTTTTTGCATGCTGCAGTAGATTTGAGAAAAGCTGGAGTTTGTGGGCTAGTCAAGACTGGCCCATCCATTTGGTGTAGAGGAGCTGTGTACACAACTTCTTTTGAGTGTCTTGGGCTGGAAAAGGACATCCTAGTAATTGGCAGCAATTCTGCAAACCTGCAGAGAATTTCAAGCAAGGTGGTGATGGGGATGGGGATTAGTGAGTCTCTCTGATTCTGTGGGATTGAATCTGGCATGTCCACCTGTTCTTGCTCATCTGATGTTCTGTCATCAGTCAAAATGGGTGATGCAGATACTTGTGGTGTTCCGTTGTTACCTGGTGCTACATGCTCTTAATCTCCATTTGAGGGCTGGGGTCCTGGAAAGCCTGACGCAGATGGTTGGTTGAGTTGTTCCAGCAGTTTTCATGTCACCATGACCATGTGATGTAGATGGTTGGTGTTTAAGTACACAGTGATTGTTACTGACCATGACTGGATCACCATGTGCAGCTTATCATGGTTATTGTTGATCATAACGGGTTCTGTCAGTGCCATTACAGAGTGCTTATCAGGAAATTAACCCACAGTTGGCAGATAGAGGGTTGCATGGTGGAGAGAGGCAATAGTGGTCAGCTAAAACTTACCTTACCCCTTACCCTACCCTATAGCCCTATTGCTAGCGAGTTTTCAGTTGGAGTCACACTTCCATGACAGATGTTCTTTAGTTGCCTCCAAGGATTATGGGTAATTATCAATTTGAAGTTGTGTGTGTGTGTATATATAATTAACTAACAAATTAATTAATTAATTAATTATTTCTTAACTGTTCAATGTGGCTTCTCAATATGGCACATCATAGGCAAGACTGAACAATAGGCTACTGCTTAGGTCATTAATTGTTGATTTTGTGAAGAGAAGCCTATTCTCAGAGAATAAGGAAGAATTTGGAACTAAAGCACTGTTTCTATAGCTGGGCTCAATGCAAAATTGATTGTTAATGCAAAGGTGTCGCACAAAGTCAGGCAGTCCATGCTCACTTGAATTGTGCACCTGTACTTTCCCTGTTTTGGAAGGGAAGTTACAAAATAACTAATCTTATCTGATTAGTTCATCCTGAACTTGCACCACACTTCCAAGTGTAGTGCAGTTTCTGTGTAAACTAATCAGATGAGTTGATGTAACTATTGTAGCATAATAAAATATGAAATTTTTACAGATTTAACTAAGTGTAACAGTGGCGCTTTGATCTAGGTGTGGTATTGAACCGACTACGCCACCTAGGGGAGGGAAGGGCCCCTAGGAACCTCAATTTCACCCAAAAGGATTGCAACTCAGGACACAGGTTCAAAGACACTCTTAGGCCAGAGATACAGTCACAATCATATTTATTCAAAAATCACAATTCAAAAATGTATAAACTAAACGAGGCACCACGTGCAAAATGTACAAATGGGTAGTGCACACAGAAAAGGCCTTCGGGTCAACTTGGCAGACCACGAACCACCCTAATGGCACAACCAATAATAAAATATACACAGTAGGCACAGAATTACAAGAACATCAAACACGTGGGGCACACTAAAGGTGAGGCAGCACTCTACATTTACATGGTTTTCCACAGAGGAAAAGAGCAGAACAATGGAAAGTGGGACAATGAAAGTGGGACTTACCACGAGCAGCACGAGGGAAAAAGGACAGCGGAGACCCTGGAAACACCACACGTGAAATAATACACACAAATTACTCAAAATAAAGAGGACACTGCAAAAGAATAAACATCACCAAGGTGCACACAGCAAAGGAAACGTGAGGGACTTCCACCACCTGGAACCCGGCTGCTTGGGACGGAACTCCCAATACCTGCCCAAGCAAAGAAAAAGAAACGATTGAGCACAGATGATTTGTTTGCAATATTAGTTACCAACACTCAAAAACAAAGGAAACAAAGTAAAAAGTTAGCAGAGAGCCAACTTATAAACAAACAACAGTGAAGAGAGTGCAGTCACCCCAGTTCCCACACTTAGATACAGAATATTCGCAACCAATGAACGGACACCCACGCCTGCACACACACGCACGCACGCACACACAAGCGGAACGTGGACCGATGCTTATGACTAGATGGCAACGAAACAGCAACCCGCCGCCAGTATAGGGAAACCGCAGCAAAGGTACCAGTCCACCGTAAATGCTCAAACGAGGGGGCTCACTAATAGGCGAGACCGACAATTAGACCGCTCGCTTTAGCTGGTTCCGGTGTAATTTAGGCCCCCGCTAGGGCTTTCCCAGACCGCAACTGGACCAAACAAAACACTGACGGCAGAGAACCCTTGGCAACACTACTCCCTGGGGAATGGGAGACTTCACGCCAGTCACCACACGTCCACTGGCTACAATGCAACAACGGAAGAAGAGTCACCACACTCAAAACGCTGACCTTTATCACAATAAAAGTCATGGCCGTCCGCCCCTTGTTTGTGGCACCACCAACCACAAACCGGGAACAATCAGGACTCGGATTGAGAGGATATAGCCCAATCTGTCACATAAGCACACCAGTTGCATGTAATTCAGTATTATAAGAAGTGCATGATGTGGGTGGCTGACATGTCACAAAAACACAAAAATCAGCAGGCCTTTAAAGGCTCAAGATGACACCATGGCATTACTTTTGGTATGGCTTATAACCCAGATTGCTATGTTGTGGATAGTCAACTGCTTGATGGTGTGTGACATCAACTTAAATTGATACAAATGCAAGTAACATAATGGCTGTAAAATATATAGTCTTTCCAACTGTTCAACTTCTCATTGATATTTCAAGATTACATTTCTGCGTGGATTAACGTGTGATCACAATCAGGACGGGACTGTGGCATTCTGGGAAATGCAATCTTCATCCAATATACTGATGTCAAAATGACAACACATGCAAGACCCTTCACAGAATACCAAGTAGATTGCCTTCATGACATTGATTTTGTCTATTCATTTTCATTCGTTCATGCCTCAACTGTGTTACTTATTTAAGTGTAAAAATTTTGCACCAGTAGAACGGAGTAAACAGTTGTTTGACTTTTTACAGTGTAGTATTGATTGAAACTTGACCAGTGAGGTATTGGATTTTGTATTTGATGTTTAATGTGAAACTCCGTCCTTTACAACCATGTTTATTGCTGCAGAGGCAGTCATAGAAAGACATTTTGTTTAAAATCTGGTTCCAATGTGGGCTGCATGATATGCCACTGTGATAAAGGAGGTCTTAATGCACAACTCAAAATTACATTACATTTAAGCATTTAGTAGACGCTTTTATCCAAAGCGACTTACAAAAGAGGATAACATTCAAGCTACAACACAATGAAAGAAACTAACAAAGAGTGCATATTGCTAACATAAAACTGCACTATTTTAAGTTGAAAATGACGTGAGCAGTGTGAGACGCATTATTTATAGAGCATTATACGTTACACATACGTATGCATACACACATGTATTACTACAGTTTCACTTTAACCTGCATCTAGTTTTATATTGTCATTTGTTACTTGACGAGTAAAAGTGAGAATTAAGGTAGGAATGACATTCAGCTTATGACATGACAGGTTTACTGCACTTTTGATCACCATCTCCTCTGCATGAGCATGGACATACACACACACACACACACACACACACACACACACACACACACACACAAAACAGTTAGACTATTTCTATAGACAGAATGTACATGTCACTGCACACAATCAGTTCACAATCAGATTAGTTGTTTAGCCCCACCCACCACATACAGTTTTTGAGACTGTCGATTGGAATAGAACAGAATAGAATAGAACTCTGATTGCCATTTTCATTCAGAAATAACAATTGAAAAAAAGAATAAACAGAGAAAGTTGATTTCAATGGATATGCCAAAAAAGGGTAACAATTACGCTGGGCAACAAAACATAGTCTGCTTGTTTTGACTGTAGCTACTACTGGTCTATTTTTGTTCTACACTGCACTTCCTGAAGTGTTTTTTGAAATGACAATATAAATAATCTTGAATCTTACATTTTCTCTAAACCCATCTGAAAAACAGGAGTGGTATTACGCTATGGGATTATGCTGATGTTCCCTGACAAGTGATGTACAAGACGGGAAGAAATCTGAAAGTATGATTTAAGCACACAATTTCTGACAATGTCAGGTCTGCATCAGATCTGGCCACGACCACGCCCCCTCACTCCGTCTCGCATAGGCACAGCTCGTCTCCCCGTTCGCAGTCACTTCCTTGTGCACGATCGCCGTCACCTGAGTTCTAATTGGTATCACCTGGTCTCCACACTATATAGGTGTCCCTCCCTGATTCCCTGGTGTCTGGCCTCGTCAATCCTGCCTTGGATTTATTCCGCGTCAGTCTAGTTCCTTGTTTTTCCCTACGAACTCTAAGTATATCATTCCCTGCGTCCAGAACTTATCTGTCTATGTTGTTGATCTCCTTTGTTCTTCATTCAACTTAGTTGTACAATTCTGAGTGTTCGAGATCCTCTGTGTGTTATTTCTGCCCCGTGTCTTCTGAGCTTTATCAGTATTGTTTATCCCTCCGTTATCTGTAGCGGACGTTGGCTTTTGTTGATTCTTGTGAACGCTATCTCTAAATAAATCCCCTTTTGACTCATCCCGTCCGTCGAGTCTTGTCTGTGCCTGACAGACGTCAATAAATTAACACTAAAGCACTTAATCATTATTTAGAACTCTGAATGTGTTTAGCAGCACCATAAAGATGTGGGCAAAAAAACATGAAAAAGTTATATTTTTCATAATAAGGGACCTTTAATGGAAAACTCACACCATTGCAAATAGTGAGTTAATTCCGTCTATCGAAGTTTGTCTCTGCATGGTGCTCCAGTAGAAGGAAGACACCACACTCCTTGTCTAGCCAAACTGGCTTTTGAAACCATCTTGTAGTCTGTCCGCTGATAGGAAGTTTCTTGTTAAACAAAAAAAAATGTTAGGCCCATCATCCAAGTTGTCTTGATGCCATAAAGGAAACAGTGGAGGTCCTGACACATATTAATTATTTTGTATTATCGTACAAATACACACATATAGTGTATTATTGCAGTTTCACTGTAAGCTGCTTCTAGCCCTCCTGTTGTGTTTGTCTCATGGTTACACCTTTGGTGTTACAGTCAAAAATGACCTGAGCATTTTTAGCCTGAGACAAAAGATACATCATCAATGATTATCATCAGATTTTGTGATAGACCTCTGTATCAACTTATGTATTAACTGCTCTCTTAAATATTACAAATTTAAAACTTTAGTGAACTAATTATGGCCTGTAGGTTGCACTGAATGAAGCCTATATAATTCAGTGAGGGAGAGATTTTATTGGAAATAAGTTTTTGGTGGAGGCTGTCACTGGAATCAAAAAATAGGGAGTAAGGTTGTGTTCATATTTGTGCAAGTAAACAAGTTTGGTCTCACCCTTTAATTTTCTTATAGTCTGGTCAATTTTGACCAGAACACCACAGGTATAACAAAGCTGAATAAAACACCCAAACTGTGATAAAAGTGATTAAAAATTGTGTTTAGATAGCATGTATGAACAAAATCATGGAGTCCCATGGCCATCCAATTAGATTAAGTAAATTTTTGAATAGGAAAAAATAGTATTGTTTTATCATTTGTTCACTTTAAGCGTAAAAGTGCTGTGGGAACTAAAGCAGTGGAACATTGGAACTGACTTGGCGACACTTGTCTGAACACTGAACACTCAAAAACAGGTTCTACAGCTAACACTGAATTATTTTAAGGTCATGAAAAAGGCAACACATTTGGCAAACCCAAAGTAACGCAGGCACCTGAATATATGTGGTTTTGTGATCCAGGCGAAAAACTTTGACAATATGTTTTGTGAAGTATGAAGGTCAGATGATTGGTTTGTATGCTGACTCGATGTCTTGGTATTTGTAAAGGATGAATGACCAATTGTTAGTTGATGGTTTTGTAGTGGCTTCAATGCAGCTTTATTTACTTCAGCAACATGTGATTTCTCTCAAGTCATTTGTGTTTAATTAACAGAGTAAACAATGTAATTTTTACAAAAATAGTAAAATTGCATTATCTGTATATCACACAATTGGCTCTCTCAAGCAAGTTAAGAAATTCACTGTCAAAGAAAAATAACTTCAGGAAACAAAGAGTTTGTGAGGAAGGCACAAAGTACAGTAGTTTTCTGTAGCAAAGTATGAAAAACATAACAGATACAATAAAGGAGGTCTCTACACCTTATCACATGGCACCTTTTTGTTGTTGTTGATTTTGGAGATCAGTCACGCCTTTCATTGTGATCACTGACTCACACACAGCAGTTATATGCTCCTTTCCTCTTTCTTCCTCCATCACATAATTCAAGAAATTCAAAATGTTCACACAAACCAGTTGGGAAGTGCAAGGAGACTCACTGGGATATGGCACTATTGTATATCATGCAACAAAGTAAAAGATCCAAACATAATGTGAAAAAATCCTTTTATTATACAGTTTACACACCTTATTTTATTGTTTATGCAACTTAGAGCAAAAGCTACAATAGCTATGCGGAAGGATACCACCTGGGTATGTGGCGGGATAGCTCTTCATGACCACATTTGGTTCAATGTGATCAAGGTCAAAGGTGAGAAATCACAAAGACTGCCAGGGCTGAGCCACCAGCAGCGACAGGAGGGTGAATCCACAGGCACTCAAGATGTTAACCTTGCTGCTGACCTCACCAGCTGACATCGCTGTGTGTGTGTGTGTGTGTGTGTGTGTGTGTGTGTGTGTGTGTGTAATAGAGAGAAGACAGAGGTTGGAATTAATAATGGATCATGTGTGAACTGAATGCAACAAAACTACTTTGTCATATATATTTATCCTTTTGGAATTTCTAATATTATGTATGTTGTTGCATTATGAGTAATGCAAAGGTCTGCAAAGTTCTCTTCATTCTTGTTTTTACTCAATCTTTTGTAAGTTTTTAAGCATGTGCTCACAATTGATAGTCTCCAAACTCTTTTATCCGAGAGCTATTTTGAAAACTCTTGCTTACATTTAACAGACCTACAGTGCTGTGTAAACACTCACCTAAAGTGTCATCTAAATTTGTGGGGAGAGAAAAAATTCTGACCTTTATTGGCTCACTAATTGTTTTCATCATTATAGCCAAATCTGCTGTGCACTAACATCTATACTCAAAGAGCTGTGAAACTGGGAAAGAATCATTTTGTAATAGACAAGATGTTAGAATTTGATTTCATAGATATTTTAACAGGCTTAATAACTTTTGTGACCATGTCAGACTTATTTACATTTCCTTTGACTCTTTGGAGAGCTACTCTTAAGCAGGTGGTGAGCTACTGGTAGCTACCTGGTAGCGACCTGATGTAGAGGAATCTCTATACATGATGTTGAATAGTTTGTACACTTATAGTAAGCCTCATCCCTGTTGATAGCTCTAAAATATCCTCTGGAAATATTCAATAAAAACCAGCCTACCTGTGCCATTGATGGAGATGATGGACAGTGACAAATTCCCACTCAGAGCAGCTCTGGTCAATGTGCTAATAATCTGGGTGTCATTGGGGAAAGTGCCATTGGCAGTCACAGTAATGTTCATCATATTGATAATTGATCCATTGCTGGTGGAGATTAAAAAATGGTCATGAATTGAATGAAATGTGTCCCATTGTAATATGACAGATGTATAGATATCTAAATATATGCATAAAAACACATTTATAGATACAGTATCTGTGCTTGTGCTACCTTATACTGGATAGTTTTTTAGTCACCTGAAGCTTGATGGTGTGAGACTGATGAAATCTGGCTGAAAGTCTTCAATGAAAAATGGCTCAAGCTGAATGTGTACAACAAGCACAATTTGGCAAAAACAAGGCTTAAGTAACTAGGCCAATATTTTCACAAATAGCTATTACAAAAACTAAAACGGTAACACTTTCTATGAACCCAGTATTCATAAGGCATTATGAACACATTCAGGAAGGGTTATAATGCATTCATAAAGCCTAATAATTATTGACATTAGCCTCTATAACAGTTTATAAATACCTCAGTACACATGAGGCATCATAATATTATATAAAGCTTATAAGCTTTTACAGCTTGAAGTGTCATGAGGCATTACAGAACTATGCCCAGATATGGTTCCATGCAAGTTGATAGTGAAGACTAGTGCACACTGTAAGTAAAGTGAGATGAACATATAGTTACTCCTGAAATTCAATAAGGCACAATTACAGAATGAGTAAAGTGGTATGTTTCCCTAGTATCAAGAGGTAAAAGAATCTATATAATACCTTGTGACACAAGTTGTGAGGGCCTATATGAAAGCATTATAATGCCTTCTTAGCACAGTCATGAGAATGTATAAACAGTTAATAATAATCATGTCAATAATTATTAATCCTTATGAATGAATTACCTTTTATGACTTGAAAACCAGGTTCAAAGAAAGTGTTACCAACAAAATGTGGAGTCAGTCAGCCCGTATTCCTGTTCTTTGAAATTGACAAGTGCTGTTGGTAAATATAAGAATGACAGAATTTGGTACAACGTAGACCTAACTTTTATGTCCTCATCAGTTAGTGCTGATCTATGTTGTGCCAAATTCTGTAATTCTTATACCTACTGACAGCACTCAGTAATGTGAAGTAACAGGGCTACAGGTTGATTCACTCCAAATAAGTGTAGGCTACTGTACCTCTCTTTTGACCAGTGAGCCTCTGGCTCTGAAGGCCTCAGAAGAAGAATTCAAAAGATCACTAGTAAAGGTTTCATTGGTGCGGAACTGGACAATGGGTGCTGTGCGGGGGGCACCTGGCAAAAATAATAAACACATACAGACACCCATCCATCAAGAAGTAGAAAATGATGCCAACCTTTACCAAGCCAACAATCGTGACAAGACTGTCACAAAATTCACTCAAAAATTTGTTAACAACAATTTAACATTTTCTGTTTGATTTTAATTAAACCAGTCATCCATAGTTCTAGACAACACTGTCATTAAGGGGAGCTGTCACACAAATCACCGCAGTGATCAAACCACAATCAAATGCCAAAAGGAACACCAAAAGGAGTCTGGCAAATCTCTCTTTCACTGGCTTCCTGTCAGTCTAGATGTATCTGAATAAAGTTAAAATATACTTTCATAATAGTGTTTAATAATCTTTAGAACATAAACATTTTCTCACTTGTCACAGAAATGGATCCAGGAACCACAGTCAGATTAAAGCCTGAGGCTGAGTCGTTTAAAGCAGTTACCAAGGTATTAACAACATCAGAACTTTGAGGAAGGGGTTCAGTTGAGGTTTCATTGAAGATGAGGTCAATGTCTGTCTCAACATTATTTATCCGGTTTCGTGAAGACAACCTGTAACAAGGTCAAAAGTATTTGCCAAAGTCTCATCAAGTACCTTGCTTGTTTTCAATGTGTCTTAATTGTGTGAAGTGAATTTACCTGAATGCTCTCACTCTGGTCCGCACAAATAGGAATCCAAAACGTCGTTGATAGATGAAATCACACTACATAGAGCAAGAAACCAAATTTTCAATATAAATTTATAATATGTAAAGTCGTCCCTCAATTTTATAGTTAACATTTGCTGGTATTTGTCTAGTTCTTTTTTGTTGTTTTTTCCTTTGTTAATAACATTAGTATGTAATATAGACAGAAATGTATTTGTATATGCTTTTTGTATCAGCATACTTAACCACTGGTAATGATACTTATTTTAATTGTAGGAAAACTTACTGAATTTTGAACTTGTCTTGCTTGTATCTGGAATGCTGTGCTCTGTGGGTTCAGAAGATCTGGCTGAAACACTATGACTAATATAACTTGAAGTACAATAATAGGAGCTGGACGAGATGGTTGAGTTGGGGCTGGCTGAGTAGTTGTAGTAGTAGTAGTTGTAGTAGTAGCAATAGTAGTAGTGGTGGGGGCAGTGGTTGTTGTGGTAGTAGTAATAGTAGTAGTAGTGGGGGCAGTAGTTGTGGCAGTGCTTGACTGTGTCATTCCAGTTGTAGTTGACTGTGTTGTGCCATCTGTAGTAGATTGTGTTGCACCAGTTGTAGCTGACTGTGTTGTGCCATCTGTAGTAGATTGTGTTGCACCAGTTGTAGTTGCTTGTGTTGTGGAATCTGTGGTAGATTGTGTTGCAACATTTGTAGTTGACTGTGTTGTGCCATCTGTGGTAGATTGTGTTACACCAGTTGTAGTTGACTGCGTTGTGCCATCTGTGGTAGATTGTGTTGCACTAGTTGTAGTTGACTGTGTTGTGCCATCTGTAGTAGATTGTGTTGCACCAGTTGTGCTTGATTGTGTCATTCCAGTTGTAGTTGACGGTGTTGTGCCATCTGTGGTAGATTGTGTTGCACTAGTTGTAGTTGACTGTGTTGTGCCATCTGTAGTAGATTGTATTGCACCAGTTGTGCTTGACTGTGTTGTGCCATCTGTAGTAGACTGTGTTGCACCAGTTGTAGTTGACTGTGTTGTGCCATCTGTGGTAGACTGTGTTGCACCAGTTGTAGTTGACCGTGTTGTCCCATCTGTAGTAGATTGTGTTGCACCAGTTGTGCTTGACTGTGTCATTCCAGTTGTAGTTGACTGTGTTGTGCCATCTGTGGTAGATTGTGTTGCACCAGTTGTAGTTGACTGTGTTGTGGAATCTGTGGTAGATTGTGTTGCACCAGTTGTAGTTGACTGTATTGTGCCATCTGTGGTAGATTGTGTTACACCAGTTGTAGTTGACTGCGTTGTGCCATCTGTGGTAGATTGTGTTGCACTAGTTGTAGTTGACTGTGTTGTGCCATCTGTAGTAGATTGTGTTGCACCAGTTGTGCTTGACTGTGTTGTGCCATCTGTAGTAGATTGTGTTGCACCAGTTGTAGTTGACTGTGTTGTGGAATCTGTGGTAGATTGTGTTGCACCAGTTGTAGTTGACTGTGTTGTGCCATCTGTGGTAGATTGTGTTGTACCAGTTGTAGTTGACTGTGTTGTGCCATCTGTGGTAGATTGTGTTGTACCAGTTGTAGTTGACTGTGTTGGTCCATCTGTAGTAGATTGTGTTGCACCAGTTGTGCTTGACTGTGTCATTTCAGTTGTAGTTGACTGTGTTGTGCCATCTGTGGTAGATTGTGTTGCACCAGTTGTAGTTGACCGTGTTGTCCCATCTGTAGTAGACTGTGTTGCACCAGTTGTGCTTGACTGTGTCATTCCAGTTGTAGTTGACTGTGTTGTGCCATCTGTGGTAGATTGTGTTGCACCAGTTGTAGTTGACTGTGTTGTGGAATCTGTGGTAGATTGTGTTGCACCAGTTGTAGTTGACTGTGTTGTGGAATCTGTGGTAGATTGTGTTGCACCAGTTGTAGTTGACTGTGTTGTGCCATCTGTGGTAGATTGTGTTACACCAGTTGTAGTTGATTGTGTTGTGCCATCCGTGGTAGATTGTGTTGCACCAGTTGTAGTTGACTGTGTTGTCCCATCTGTGGTAGATTGTGTTGCACCAGTTGTGCTTGATTGTGTCATTCCAATTGTAGTTGACTGTGTTGTGCCATCTGTGGTAGATTGTGTTGCACCAGTTGTAGTTGACTGTGTTGTGCCATCTGTAGTAGATTGTGTTGCACCAGTTGTAGTTGCTTGTGTTGTGGAATCTGTGGTAGATTGTGTTGCAACATTTGTAGTTGACTGTGTTGTGCCATCTGTGGTAGATTGTGTTACACCAGTTGTAGTTGACTGCGTTGTGCCATCTGTGGTAGATTGTGTTGCACTAGTTGTAGTTGACTGTGTTGTGCCATCTGTAGTAGATTGTGTTGCACCAGTTGTGCTTGATTGTGTCATTCCAGTTGTAGTTGACGGTGTTGTGCCATCTGTGGTAGATTGTGTTGCACTAGTTGTAGTTGACTGTGTTGTGCCATCTGTAGTAGATTGTATTGCACCAGTTGTGCTTGACTGTGTTGTGCCATCTGTAGTAGACTGTGTTGCACCAGTTGTAGTTGACTGTGTTGTGCCATCTGTGGTAGACTGTGTTGCACCAGTTGTAGTTGACCGTGTTGTCCCATCTGTAGTAGATTGTGTTGCACCAGTTGTGCTTGACTGTGTCATTCCAGTTGTAGTTGACTGTGTTGTGCCATCTGTGGTAGATTGTGTTGCACCAGTTGTAGTTGACTGTGTTGTGGAATCTGTGGTAGATTGTGTTGCACCAGTTGTAGTTGACTGTATTGTGCCATCTGTGGTAGATTGTGTTACACCAGTTGTAGTTGACTGCGTTGTGCCATCTGTGGTAGATTGTGTTGCACTAGTTGTAGTTGACTGTGTTGTGCCATCTGTAGTAGATTGTGTTGCACCAGTTGTGCTTGACTGTGTTGTGCCATCTGTAGTAGATTGTGTTGCACCAGTTGTAGTTGACTGTGTTGTGGAATCTGTGGTAGATTGTGTTGCACCAGTTGTAGTTGACTGTGTTGTGCCATCTGTGGTAGATTGTGTTGTACCAGTTGTAGTTGACTGTGTTGTGCCATCTGTGGTAGATTGTGTTGTACCAGTTGTAGTTGACTGTGTTGGTCCATCTGTAGTAGATTGTGTTGCACCAGTTGTGCTTGACTGTGTCATTTCAGTTGTAGTTGACTGTGTTGTGCCATCTGTGGTAGATTGTGTTGCACCAGTTGTAGTTGACCGTGTTGTCCCATCTGTAGTAGACTGTGTTGCACCAGTTGTGCTTGACTGTGTCATTCCAGTTGTAGTTGACTGTGTTGTGCCATCTGTGGTAGATTGTGTTGCACCAGTTGTAGTTGACTGTGTTGTGGAATCTGTGGTAGATTGTGTTGCACCAGTTGTAGTTGACTGTGTTGTGGAATCTGTGGTAGATTGTGTTGCACCAGTTGTAGTTGACTGTGTTGTGCCATCTGTGGTAGATTGTGTTACACCAGTTGTAGTTGATTGTGTTGTGCCATCCGTGGTAGATTGTGTTGCACCAGTTGTAGTTGACTGTGTTGTCCCATCTGTGGTAGATTGTGTTGCACCAGTTGTGCTTGATTGTGTCATTCCAATTGTAGTTGACTGTGTTGTGCCATCTGTGGTAGATTGTGTTGCACTAGTTGCAGTTGACTGTGTTGTGCCATCTGTAGTAGATTGTGTTGCACCAGTTGTGCCTGACTGTGTTGTGCCATCTGTAGTAGATTGTGTTGCACCAGTTGTAGATGACTGTGTTGTGGAATCTGTGGTAGATTGTGTTGCACCAGTTGTACTTGACTGTGTTGTGCCATCTGTGGTAGATTGTGTTGTACCAGTTGTAGTTGACTGTGTTGCACCAGTTGTGCTTGACTGTGTCATTCCAGTTGTAGTTGACTGTGTTGTGCCATCTGTAGTAGATTGTGTTGCACCAGTTGTAGTTGACTGTGTTGTGCCATCTGTGGTAGATTGTGTTGTACCAGTTGTAGTTGACTGTGTTGTGCCATCTGTGGTAGATTGTGTTGCACTAGTTGTAGTTGACTGTGTTGTGCCATCTGTAGTAGATTGTGTTGCACCAGTTGTTCTTGACTGTGTTGTGCCATCTGTAGTAGATTGTGTTGCACCAGTTGTAGTTGACTGTGTTGTGGAATCTGTGGTAGATTGTGTTGCACCAGTTGTAGTTGACTGTGTTGTGCCATCTGTGGTAGATTGTGTTGCACCAGTTGTAGTTGACTGTGTTGTGTCATCTGTGGTAGATTGTGTTGTACCAGTTGTAGTTGACTGTGTTGTGCCATCTGTAGTAGCTTGTGTTGCACCAGTTGTAGTTGACTGTGTTGTGCCATCTGTAGTAGATTGTGTTGCACCAGTTGTGCTTGACTCTGTCATTCCAGTTGTAGTTGACTGTGTTGTGCCATCTGTAGTAGATTGTGTTGCACCAGTTGTAGTTGACTGTGTTGTGCCATCTGTAGTAGATTGTGTTGCACCAGTTGTAGTTGACTGTGTTGTGCCATCTGTGGTAGATTGTGTTGTACCAGTTGTAGTTGACTGTGTTGTGCCATCTGTGGTAGATTGTGTTGTACCAGTTGTAGTTGACTGTGTTGGTCCATCTGTAGTAGATTGTGTTGCACCAGTTGTGCTTGACTGTGTCATTTCAGTTGTAGTTGACTGTGTTGTGCCATCTGTGGTAGATTGTGTTGCACCAGTTGTAGTTGACTGTATTGTGGAATCTGTGGTAGATTGTGTTGCACCAGTTGTAGTTGACTGTGTTGTGCCATCTGTGGTAGATTGTGTTACACCAGTTGTAGTTGACTGTGTTGTGCCATCTGTAGTAGATTGTGTTGCACCAGTTGTAGTTGACTGTGTTGTGCCATCTGTGGTAGATTGTGTTGTGCCAGTTGTAGTTGACTGTGTTGTTCCATCTGTGGTAGATTGTGTTGCACCAGTTGAAGTTGACTGTGTTGTGCCATCTGTGGTAGATTGTGTTGCACCAGTTGTAGTTGACTGTGTTGTTCCATCTGTGATAGATTGTGTTGCACCAGTTGTAGTTGACTGTGTTGGTCCATTTGTGGTAGATTGTGTTGCACTAGTTGTGTTTGACTCTGTCATTCCAGTTGTAGGTGACTGTGTTGTGCCATCTGTAGTAAATTGTGTTGCATCAGTTGTGGACGTTGGTGTTGTCTGTCCAAATACTGCATTTGAAGCTAATTGTGCCAGTACACAGTAGTGTAATATGATGCAAAAAGAGTAATGTAGTATATTAATTTCTATTACTTACCACAAAAATAAATAAACAAATAAATAACTAAATGTGTATATATATATATATATATATATATATATATATATAGATAGATAGATAGATAGATAGATAGATATAGTGTCAGACTTACCAAGTGCCACCAACACAATGACTGTCTTTTGCCACATTTTGACCTGTAAAAAAAAAAAAACAGTGCGATATATCTTTTATGTGCAACCAAGAAGTCGCGACTTTTCTCCTATGGAGCTTCTTAAAGTTGGCAGAGATATTCTAAAGTCTACGGCCAATACTACTTGATTAGAGTAAGAATCTGTTGAGCTTTTTTTCATATTCAAAAGCTTAAAAGTATATAGTAGGCCTACATACAGAAATACCTATTATACACACTTACAGAACACAGTTTCAAGTTTTCCCTTATATATTCGGATTCATTTCATTTCAAAATTAATTTGCAATTAATTTGACCAGACCAATATCTGTACTATTATGAAATATCTCTAAGTTAAGAAAAAACACAAAATTATGCATCGGACAGACTACTTTAACAAATGGACAACAAATGCAAAAGTAAACGTTAAACTTTTCAAACTGTCTATCAACTCATATTAGCATTCAAAACTTCCACTGTGAATAAGGATTTTACAGGCCAGGCTGTTATTTGTATCCAATTGGCTATTCAAAATATCTATTAGTGGGGGATAAATTACCCTAAAAGCAATCATTCCATATATCTATTTCTTTGAAATTTGAAGAGGGGGGGTAAACTTACCTGGTCCTAATTCCAGTTAATTGATGCTTGAAGCAGTCTGTTTTTGAGCTACGAACAGATCAAGTTAACATCCTTTAGGAATGGTCACAGTGAGTAGTAGCTAACCCTCTAACACACCCACAAGTCCGTGTAATATAAAGGCGTACAGTGACGTAGTGCATAAAATATTTTTCAGGTAGCACAGAAAGTCAGACGCACACAAGTCATGAAAGTCATATACTAAAACATGCTGCAGGACAACATTCACTTTGCACATAACTTCCTTGTGCAAAAATCTGGAGAAATGATTGAGAAATAAATGTAGATGAATGAATGAATAAATGAAAACACAGTTTTATACATTTTCTAGGAAATTATTAATTGGACATCAAATAAATGAGGTATAAGCCTATGCGGCTGCGCTGACTAAGTTTTGGTAAAGCTATAATTGGAAATATGAAACAATATGGTCATTGTTCTCTTCATATTAAAGCTGTGTAACTAGACAGTTCTCTTTATTTCGTAACCTGACTACAAACACACAGACACACACACACAAATACAGATTTTGATTGACAGTCTTCAAATAGTATTAGGTAATGTGCGGCATGTGAACACACACACACCTATGCTTCATTTCATTTTGTGACATATTGTGACACCCTTAATGAGCAAACAGGTCAAGTAAAAGTAATCTGTTTCACATTGAAGCACAAACAAAATGCAAAAAACCTCTTTATTTTGAGAATGGACTTACTGTAATCCTGACCATACTATGAAAATGACATACAGTACAGTGATTTTGCTCATCGATTAATCAGTGATGCATACATCCACTATTCATCCACTACATCCACTATTAATAGTTACAGTTAAGACAAAACAGCATTTTCCCATAAACCTATTCTAAGCTACAGCCACACCTGATTATCTCAAGCATTTGTCACTCTCATGAATGGTGAGGTTTTTCTACATTGAAATAACGAAAGCTTAACTGGAGTAAAGTCAAATTTGCTTTTTTTTTTTCAAATTGATTCAGCCTGTATCTCTTTTAGGCCAACCAACCTGAGAGTGGAAATGGAATACCTCCCTGCTTATTGTAGGCAGTCAACACTCTGCAGTATACGCTGTCATGCAGTGTTCCCATGTAGGATCTATATGGGAAGAGCTCAGATGCAAAATCAGTTAAATCCACCTTCATAAATGTGCAAAAGTTAAGTTGTTTTTATAGTAATTTCAGTTTGGATTATCAAGTACAAATAAATCACATCATAGCAACCGCATTGGAGTTTGATAAGAAGTTCATAAATATTATACAGTCTAAATATATTCCTATAAGTTAATCGGAAATGGGCTTAGTATTAGAACTCTTCATTTCACACTGATGAAGGAGTACACATTGGGCTTTTTTACTGCCCACAGAGGCCTCACACAGTGCCGCAAAAAGTCAAAGAGGCACTTCCTTCACAGGTGCACAAAGATGTCTTTGTTGGTGAGATGTAATGGAATTGTCATCTCACAGTGACACAGCACATTTCAATTTTTGATTGACCTGACAGTGACAGGAATTTGCAAGGGATTTTCAATGCCTGTTTCCTGAATTCCCAGTATCATGGGAAAGAGACATTTTGGAGTTAGTTCATAATTAACTGTTTTTTCAGCTCTGTGTAAATTCTTAGGCAGAGGAAACAGTGATGGACACACTGGGTTTTTTATGACCCATCCAACCCAATATGGAGATCCTTTCCACCCCTTCTGATCTGTTCCTTGATTAAGAAAAACAGATGCTCACATAATAACTCTGGGTGATCTGTTTACAGATGGCATTCAAGAGGGAATTGAAATTGAATGGTGATTAAACTATTTAAAACCAGACCTACTTTATCGTCTCCCATTATATGAACTTAAAGACGAAATATTGTGTGAATCAATCGGTATTCCTGTTGTTTGATGTTGCTGAGAGCTGTTGGTAGGTATGAGAATGAAAAATTTGGTGCAGTGTAGACCGAATTTGCAAAACGGCAGCTAACACTAACTGATGGGGGCACAGGAACATAACTGAAACAAAGCTGTCAGCTGTTAGAACTAATTCTTGCTTGACGCAGAGCAAAACTGACTCAGATTTCCTTGTACTGTAGGTCCAACGGGTTTTACACAAGAAGACAAGGATGTGACAGATTGAGTTCCATTTCACATGAAACACAAGTACTGATCAGATCCTAAACTCACAAGGAAGGATTAATGTTTTATGCAACATTATTGCTGACAACATAAATGTGGCAGAAGTAGCACATAATTACACCATGAGTGGGTGTCTGATAATGAGTCATTCACTTAATGCTAACCTATAGAAAGAGAAATAGACAGGCAGACTGATAATTTATCCAGAAGGAAAGATATAGGTATCCTCATCAATTGTAAAGCTGTTTACGTCAACTCATGGTCTTAAATTTGCTGTACATTTGCTATACAGATAAAATGACTTTACTCATGGATTCAATTGTTCTTGTGGCACAGGGTCTCTGTGATGGGCTTGGCATAACAATGCAACCAGGATTCTTCGGGATCTCTCTGAAAGGTCTAATTTTCAAATAACAATTGCATCAAAAATACAACATAATTATGAGGTTTGTTTATTTCATTCAACAGTTTAAAGAACAACATCTTTTCTAAAACAGGCAAATGACACATATCATTAACACCTCTCCCATTACACAGCCAAATATAAAATCAGTTGCAATATACTGTAAAAGTTATTGTTTGTGAGCTCCCACATTGCATCCCAATCTACAACAACCAACTGTTTTTCTTGAGGTATTACTGACTGTTTATGTATAGCCATACCACTGCTTGCTGCTTTATGCTCTGTGATTATTTGCAAAAGGTTTACATAGATATGAAAAAGTGAAATGCTATGTCTCTTGATAAACAAGCAAAAAAACTATTTGCTATTATCTACAGAAAGAGTAAGAGTTCAGTACAGATGGTGATTTAAGGGCTACTGTTAGTTTCTAAAACCATAGTTCCCCTGTTGAGTGGTAGCTAACAATTGGCTTGTTAAGCATTATCTTAGTTGTCCTGAGGAATGGTAAATGTGGACTGTGAGACATTTTGATGCTCAAATATGATCGGCTTGATGAGAGGTTCCACACTGATAAATACAATGGCTTGTTTTGCACTTGCTGAGGAATCTGGGATAGTGGTGATCTCTGGGTTCTGATCTGTAGTGGGACTGAATTCACCTATTGTGGCAGGACTGTCTGAAGAACTGTCCACAACAAAGGATGATTCCAACATGGGAGATGTAGTGAGTTGTGAGGTGGAATTAAGTGCGGTCGTTAGGTCTGGATCCACTGTATTATTCCCCTGAAGTGGACTTCGTGTCCAGGACTGTGAAGCATGGACTGAACTGGTGATATTTGTTGTTGTCATCACTGTCCTGTTAGTTTGCAATAATGGCATTGTTGTTAAGGCAGGTGTGCTATTTAGTGTGGGGGCATTGGTTGTGATTCCTGCGGAATCACTTAATGTTTCTGTGCTGGATAAGGATGAACTGTCAGATGAGGATGTGACTTCATATGACTGGGTCAATGTTGGGACAATTGTAGCAGTCATTCCGTTGGACATGGATGAATTGGTTTGGGTTTGAGGAAGTACCGGTGTATTTTTGTTTTGTGATACATTTCCATTTGCATTTGGTGATGTGACGGAAATGTGTGGTGAAGATGTCTCAGGTGATGTGACTACTTTTGTGGGGTTTGTAATGCCCATTGTGTGATTTTCAATATCCCCACCAGAGATTGTTATGTTGGGCTTACCAGCAGTTGCTGTCATAATGGGGTTTTGGGATGTTGTCCGGAGTTCTGATTGGCTGGTATTGTGCATTGGGACTCTGGTTCCTTGTGTTGTAAAAGACAACCAGGTATCTTGACTTGTAGTAGAGGATTCAGAATGTGTAGAAAAAGATGACAATGTTGATGAAATAGAAATGGATGATGATGATGATGACGTTTTTGACGATGTGACTGCCTCTTTTGTAATATCAGTTTTGTTGAATGTTTCAGCTGGTGAGACTGTACTAACAGGTGTAACCGTTGACAGGGGTTCATTGCTTGATTTCGATATTGTGCTACTGACTGAAGGTGCATATGTGAATGCGTATGGTACTGCTAAGCCTGTGCCTGATGTTGTGGGGACCTGAGCTACTTCTGTGGAAACCACTGTTGATGAATGTGAAAGCAAGGGACTGGATGTTGCCATAGTTGTTGGTGCAGAAGAAATGGTTGTAGTTTTAGACTGTATAGAAGTGTTACCTGTTGGTGGATATGTAATTTTAACAGAGCTGACAGCTGAAGATAAAGGTGTGGACATACGCTCTGGCCAGACGGAAGAGGCCATTAATGATGCAGGTAATGCAGTTGTGGCCCCTCTAGGGGTCTCAGAGCTCAAAATGGCAGTCTGACCTTCTGTAGTGAGCGTTGGTCCCATCGGAAGTGAAGTGGTATTGAGGGAGTTAGATGTAGTCATGTTGTGGTTTGCAGGGTCTTGCACTGTTGATGTTGTTTTTGTCACTGTTGTTGGAGGTTTAGCTGATATAATAATAGATGTCATCGCTACAGAAGGGTCTGATGTGGTTGATGTTGATGTGGAGTTGATAACTGAAGCATTTTCTGACAGTTCAGTTGAAACTGATGTTGTTTCAGATGTTGACTGTGTGGCGATGGCTGAGCTGTTGTATTCAGTTGTATAAGATACAAGTGATGGTGATTCACTATTGTCTAAAGTATTTGCTGGTTGTTTAGTTGCAGTTGCAAATTGTATAGAAGTGGTTGTGTTGAGGAATGCACTCTTTGTTGTAGTAGACTCTGAAGACGTTTGTTCAGATGTTAAAGGTACAGTTGTTGCAGAGTCTGAGATGGTGTGACCATCTGTAGGCAGAAGTAGTGATGATGGACTACTGATTACAGTATTAGTGTAAGGTTTAGTCACTGACTGTGTAGTTGCTGTTCTGGATTGTGAAGTAGAGGTTGTGGTGGTGAATATTTCTGTTGTAGTGGATTCTGCTGACATTTGGTAAAATGTTGGAGGTACACTTGACACAGAGTCCTGGGTGGGAGAGCCATCTGTTGGTGATGTGACCATAGAATCTGCTGTGGCTATTTGTGTTGCAGAGGATTCTGTTAGCAATGCCACTGCAGTACTTTCTGATGTCATAGGTGTTGAATTTGTTGCCTCACTTGTAGCCGTTATGGCTGCACTCGGCTGAAAAACGTCATCGGATGGAGTGTGTATTGACGTTTCCGTACCTGATGAGGGTGCTATAGTTGGTTCTGATGTTTGCAAAGAACTTTTGGATTGAAATAAGTTAGGTGTTGCTGATACTTCTGTGAATGAGTTGTGGCTTGTTGAATGCTGACTGTTAGGTGTGTCAGTTGATATAGACATACTTTGTTTTGTTGTTGCTGGTACTATTGAAGATGTAACAAATGTTTTTGCTGGCTGTGTTGGAGTATTTTCTGTTTTAGGTGATGAGACTGTTGTAGATGATGTGGATAATTCTGCAGATGTTCTAAAGGTATTCTCTGTCATAGGTTTATTTGAGTTAAAAGTTGTAGATGACAAAAGGGAGTACATAGCTGTATATTGTTCTTGGTTTAAAGAGGTCAACTGGGGTGTGATTGGTATATTTGTAGATGCTGAAGCTGGTGTAATGTGGGAATCAGCAGATGTTGATGTTGCTTTTGTTGGCTCCTTTGTTGTAAACACTAATGTACTTAATGAATCCATCACTGAGTCAGTCAGAGTAGATGCAGTTACTGTGGTTGATGTTCGGGTGGATACTGGTAGATTTGTGTTTGTGCTATCAGAAGCACTTGTTATGTCAACAGTGTCTAATAGTGTTGTTGTTGTGTTGTTGACTGTGGTAGATTTTTGTTGGGTGGTAGATGATTGTGTTTTTGTGTTGGTTGGTTGGGATTTTAAAAGTGTCACTTTTGATGTCATCTGTGACATGAATTGGTTTGGAATGGTTGTCACTGCTGATGACGCTGTGGAGGGTGTAATGGTGTTGCTGGTGAAAGGACCTTCAGGAGTTTGTATTGATATTGGTTGTGAAGAAATCATCTGGGGTGAAGTCACTGTATCTTTGGATGTTTCATGTGTTTGTGATGATGTGGGTTTAAGATTAGACATGTAGGCAGAGGAATTTGATGATGTATTGTAAGGTGTAGTAACTGATGATTTTGGATGGGTGACAGAAATGTCTTTGCTTGTTTCTTCTGAAGATACAGTTATGTGCACAGTAAATGAAGCAGTGGTTGGCTGTGTTGAAGTAGATTTTGTTTCAGTTGATGATAAAGATGTTGGCATGGCTGTTTTGGTAGATGTCTCCTGGGTATTTTCTGTTACCGGGGCATTTGGATTGGAAGTTGATGTTGCAGGTAGAGAAAGAGAGTGCTTAGCTGTAGGTAATTCTTGTGTAAGAGAGGTATGCTGAGGTATGGTTGGCATAGTTGATGGTGTTTCTCTTGTTGCTTGCATCGTCATAGGTGCTGATGTGCTAAGTGAGACCATTACTGAGTCAGTTTGAATAAATGAAGCTGATATTGATGATGTTGCACCTGAGACAGGCACAATAGTATTGCTGGTGGAAGGATCCTGAAGGCTTGTTTGGCTTAGTGCTGGCGTCAGGCGTGGAGTCAGTGTATTCTGGGATGTGGGTTGAAGCTTAGATGTGTAGACTGCAGTGGAATCTGATGGCGTTGCACGAGATGTTCCTGATGATAGTGTTGACTTTAGTGGTGATTTTGAAAAGGTCACAATTGTTGGTTTGTTTGTTTCTGCTAAAGAAGCAGCTATGGTTGCAGCAACCGAGGCAGTGGAAGTAGCTGAAGTATCAGGTGATAAGAAAGTTGTTGTTGTGAATGGTCCTGTGGACATACCAGGTGTATTATTGTCTGAAACAGGGGCATTTGAGTTAGATGTTGATGCTGCTGATGTTGATGTTGATGATGATGAGGGCATATTGTGTGAAACAGCATAAGATGGTGCTGTTGTTGTTGGCCCTTTGGTTGGTACAGATGTATTTAGTGAATCCATTACTGAGTCATTCTGAGTAAATACAGTTGATGGGGATGATTTTGGAGTGAATAGTGGTAAATTTGTTGGGTGCTCTGTGGGTGCAGGTACATATATGCTTGGTGAGTCCTCTATGGGTTGCATTGTGGTAGGTAAAGATCCCAAATTTGATCCCGAATCTGATATTGCAAATAGTAAATGAGGGTTTGTAGTTGTAGTTTGTTCTTCTTTGGGCGTGGCAAGCTGGGTAATGGTTGTTACTGTGGCTTGATTATTATGGGAAACATCAACTGTTGTTGTTGGGTGCTCTGTGGATGTACGTGCAGACGTGCTTGGTGAGTCCTTTATGGAGGAAAGTGGAGAGTTAAGGTGATGTGTGGTTGGTACAGATGTAGTTGCTGGAGCTGAACTATTATGGGATGTAGCAGATGGTGGTGTTAATGACACTGGTTGCTTTGTGGTAGGTAAAGATGTGCTTAGTGGTCCCGATACTAAGTGAACTTGAGCAGTTGATGAAGATAATGATTTTTGTAGGGTGGTTGTGCTTAGTGATTCCAATACTGAATGAACTTGAAGATTTTCAGGTGATGAGGATGATGATGGAGTAGATTTTTGTTGGGTGGTAGATACGTTTGTGTTAGTGTCCATTGAAGAGCCACCTGTGTGTACAGAGGCAGTAACTGTTGATATCAGAGGTGACATGGAATGGTACGGCACACTTGTCTGTGCAGAAGAATCAGAATCCTGTGAGAGGGTCTGGGTTGGGACAAATGTTGCTTGTGGGGATATGCTTGATGAAGTATCTGCCTCTGTAGATACAGCTGTGCTTTCAAGAACTGTGGTCATGATTGGCTGTGTTGAAGTAGATGTCATTTTAGGTGATGACAAAGTTGTTGGCATGGATGATTCATGGGTGATATTTGAGTTAGAATTTGATATTGTAGATTGTGAATGATGGTTGTTAGTGGTAGCTTGTTCTTGTATAGCAGTGGTAAGCTGGGATATGGTTGTTAGTGAGGCTTGAGTATTATGGGATACAACAGATGTTGTTGGTATCTCTGTGGCTGTACGGTGTGCAGATGTGCTTGATGAGTGCTCTATGGAGTCAAGTAGAGTAGATGCTGTTGATGCGGGTGATGCTGGCATGGATCCTGGTAGATTTGTGTTTGCGCCTTCAGAAGAACCTGTCATATAACCAGTACCTGCTGATGTTGTTAATTGTGACAGGGTTATGGTAGACTGTAGTTGGGTGGAAGATGATTGTGTCTTTGCGTCCAATGAAAAACTATTTGTGTGTGTAGAAACAGTTGTTTCAGATTGGGATTTTGAAAATGTCATTGTTGATGTAAGCCATGACATGGATTGGTTTGGAATGGTTGACAGTGTAGATGATTCTTTTTCCATGGAAGGTGCATGGGTGTTGCTTGTAGAGGGATCCTTAGGAGACGGCTGGGATAGAATAGATGCTGGCTGTGAAGACACCATTTGGGGTAAAGTGAGTGTATCTTGGGATGTTTCATGTCCTTGTAATGTTGTTGGATCAAGACTAGATGTGTAGTCTGCAGAGGAATTTGATGATGTTTTAAAAGATGCTGTGTCTGAGGGAGGTGTAGTTGTTACTGGTAATTTTGAAGAAGTCACAGAAATTGGTTTGCTTGTTTCACCTGAAGACATTGCTATGTTTGCAGTAAATGGGGCTGTGGTTGGCTGTGTTAAAGTAGTTGATGTTTCAACTGATGAGAAGGTTGTTGGCAGGAATGGTTCTGTAGATGTCCCTGAGGTATAAATGTCTGCAACAGCTGCTTTTGATGTTGAAGCTGATGTTGCAGACATAGAAAGATAATCATTTGTTGTAGATTGTTCTTTTGTAAGAGAGGTAAGATGGGCTGTGGTTGGTACAATTGTAGCTACTGGAGCTGGAGTATTATGGGATGTAGCAGATGCTGGCATAAATGTTGTTGGTTGCTTTGTGGTAGGTACAGATGTACTTAGTGATTCTGATAATGAAAGGACGTGAGGAGTTTCGGTTGTTGAGGATGATGATGGGTTAGATTTTTTTTGGGTGGTAGATACTTCTGTGTTAGCGTCCACTGAAGAGCCATCTGTGTGTACAGAGGCAGCAACTGTTGACGTCAGAAATGACATGGATTGATATGGCACGTTTGTCTGTGCAGAAGAATCAGGATCTTGTGAGAGGGTCTGGGTTGGGACAGATGTTGCTTGTGAGGATATGCTCGATGAAGGATCTGCCTCTGTAGATACAGCTGTGTTTTCAGTAACTGTGGTCATAATTGGCTGTGTTGAAGTAGATATAATTTTAGGTGATGAAAAAGTTGTTGGTGTGGATGATTCTGCTGATGTCCCCAGGGTATTGTGTGCTATAGGGATATTTAAGTTAGAATTTGATATTGCAGATAGTAAATAAGGGTTGCTAGTTGTAGTTTGTTCTTCTTTCAGGGTGGCAAGCTGGGTAATGGTGGTTACTGTGATTTGGTTCTTATGGGATATGTCAGCTGTTGTTGTTGGGTGCTCTGTGGATGTAGGTACAGATGTGCTTAGTAATTCCAATACTGAGTGAACTTGAAGAGTTTCAGTTGATGAAGATGATAATGGAGTAGATTTTTGTTGGGTCGTAAATACTTCTGTGTTAGTGTCCACTGAAGAGCCATCTGTGTGTACAGAGGCAGTAACTGCTGATATCAGAGGTGACATGGAATGGTACGGCACACTTGTCTGTGCAGAAGAATCAGAATCCTGTGAGAGGGTCTGGGTTGGAACAGATGTTGATTGTGGGGATATGCTTGATGAAGGATCTGCCTCTGTAGATACAGCTGTGCTTTCAAGAACTGTGGTCATGATTGGCTGTGTTGAAGTAGATGTCACTTTAGGTGATGACAAAGTTGTTGGCATGGATGATTCATGGGTGATATTTGAGTTAGAATTTGATATTGTAGATTGTGAATGATGGTTGTTAGTGGTAGCTTGTTCTTGTATACCAGTGGTAAGCTGGGATATGGTTGTTAGTGAGGTTTGAGAATTATGGGATACAACAGATGTTGTTGGTATCTCTGTGACTGTACGGTGTGCAGATGTGCTTGATGAGTGCTCTATGGAGTAATGTAGAGTAGATGCTGTTGATGCGGGTGATGCTGGCATGGATCCTGGTAGATTTGTGTTCGTGCCTTCAGAAGAACCTGTCATGTAACCAGTACCTGCTGATGTTGTTAATTGTGACAGGGTTATGGTAGACTGTAGTTGGGTGGAAGATGATTGTGTCTTTGTGTCCAATGGAAAACTATTTGTGTGTGAAAAAACAGTTGTTTCAGATTGGGATTTTGAAAATGTCATTGTTGATGTAAGCCATGACATGGATTGGTTTGGAATGGCTGACAGTGTAGATGATTCTGTTTCCATGGAAGGTGCATGGATGTTGCTTGTAGAGGGATCCTTAGGAGACGGCTGGGATAGAATAGATGCTGGCTGTGAAGACACCATTTGGGGTAAAGTGAGTGTACCTTGGGATGTTTCATGTCCTTGTAACGTTGTTGGATCAAGACTAGATGTGTAGTCTGCAGAGGAATTTGATGATGTTTTAAAAGATGCTGTGTCTGAGGGAGGTGTAGTTGTTACTGGTAATTTTGAAGAAGTCACAGAAATTGGTTTGCTTGTTTCACCTGAAGACATTGCTATGTTTGCAGTAAATGGGGCTGTGGTTGGCTGTGTTAAAGTAGTTGATGTTTCAACTGATGAGAAGGTTGTTGGCAGGAATGGTTCTGTAGATGTCCCTGAGGTATAAATGTCTGCAACAGCTGCTTTTGATGTTGAAGCTGATGTTGCAGACATAGAAAGATAATCATTTGTTGTAGATTGTTCTTTTGTAAGAGAGGTAAGATGGGCTATGGTTGGTACAATTGTAGCTACTGGAGCTGGAGTATTATGGGATGTAGCAGATGCTGGCATAAATGTTGTTGGTTGCTTTGTGGTAGGTACAGATGTACTTAGTGATTCTGCTAATGAAAGAACGTGAGGAGTTTCGGTTGTTGAGGATGATGATGGGTTAGATTTTTTTGGGGTGGTAGATACTTCTGTGTTAGTGTCCACTGAAGAGCCATCTGTGTGTACAGAGGCAGCAACTGTTGACGTCAGAAATGACATGGATTGATATGGCACGTTTGTCTGTGCAGAAGAATCAGGATCTTGTGAGAGGGTCTGGGTTGGGACAGATGTTGCTTGTGAGGATATGCTCGATGAAGGATCTGCCTCTGTAGACACAGCTGTGTTTTCAGTAACTGTGGTCATAATTGGCTGTGTTGAAGTAGATATAATTTTAGGTGATGAAAAAGTTGTTGGTGTGGATGATTCTGCTGATGTCCCCAGGGTATTGTGTGCTATAGGGGTATTTAAGTTAGAATTTGATATTGCAGATAGTAAATAAGGGTTGCTAGTTGTAGTTTGTTCTTCTTTCAGGGTGGCAAGCTGGGTAATGGTGGTTACTGTGATTTGGTTCTTATGGGATATGTCAGCTGTTGTTGTTGGGTGCTCTGTGGATGTAGGTACAGATGTGCTTAGTAATTCCAATACTGAGTGAACTTGAAGAGTTTCAGTTGATGAAGATGATAATGGAGTAGATTTTTGTTGGGTCGTAAATACTTCTGTGTTAGTGTCCACTGAAGAGCCATCTGTGTGTACAGAGGCAGTAACTGCTGATATCAGAGGTGACATGGAATGGTACGGCACACTTGTCTGTGCAGAAGAATCAGAATCCTGTGAGAGGGTCTGTGTTGGAACAGATGTTGATTGTGGGGATATGCTTGATGAAGGATCTGCCTCTGTAGACACAGCTGTGCTTACAATAATTGTGTTCATGATGGGCTTTGTTGAAGTAGATGTCATTTTAGGTGATGACAAAGTTGTTGTAAGTGAGTCAGATTTTGCTTGTGGAGATATCCCTGATAAAGGACTTATTGAATGGTCTTCATTAGCTGTTGTCGTGGATGCCTGTGGAGCAGATGTATATGTCAATGTTAAGGTGTTGGACATTGGTGGTGATGTAGACTTTTTGGTATGCACTGTTGTTGCTGCAGTTGATGATACAGAGACTGATGTCAGCTTTTGCCAGGGTGAAGTTGACATTGTGTCAGTCAGTGGAGTATAATCAGATGAGGGTGTTACTTGTGTCTCATTGTCAATGTCTTGTGATGAAGTTAAAGCCTGTGTCTCTGTGTGTGTTATAGTAAATGTTCTTGTTAATGTATCTTGGGATGTTGCATATTCTAGTGATGATGGTTGAATCGTAGATTCAGATGTTATAGCTGAGGTATCTGACATATGTGGTGATGCAACTGTTACAGATTTTTTGATATTTGTTGTTGTCAGTGTTAATAATGTTGAGGAAGAAGGCTTTTCCTGAGTGTATTGTGAGATTGAGGTCAACTATGGTGAACTTTCATTGCTTTTAGTTGTAGATGTGAAGTCATTTGAGGTTATGGCTTGCAGTTCTGTTGTTTCATTAGTGATGTGTACAACTCCATCTGTTGTTGCTGAGTTTGATTTTGGTGTAAATGATCTACTTGTGAAGGGTAATTGTGAGTGTGTGTCATTTCCAAGTGTTGTGGATGGTGCTACTGAAGGTAATGTGGAGGCTGAAGTTGAGGAAGATGATGTAACTTGGTCCTGATAACCTGATGCTTCAAACGTGTCGGCAAATGTTCTAATAGGATCTAGTGTGGTGGATTGACTTGCCTCATGACTTGAATGTATATTCACTGATACAGGTGTTGTAGTTGTAATTGTAGGACTTATTGTGTCCTCTGATTGAGGTGTTGTAAATGCAGAGGATGTATATCTGATTGAAGTGGAAATGCTATATACGGATGTTGCTGGCCTTGGTTTTTGGGGTGTCATTACATTTGAACTTGGCTTGCCAGGTGAAGCATCAACTTGTGTAGACGCAGTAGCAGAAATTAAGGTTGTAGAAAGAGGTGCAGGTGATGCTTGTGTTGGGCTTATTGATTGAGTTTGTGTCTTTTCAGCTGCTGAATGTGTGGAGGCTATTAAAGATGACCATATTGTCACTACAGATGCTGATAATGGAGATGAACTGCTCTCAGATAAATCTACAGGGCTAGCTGTAGAAATAACAGCCTGGACTGAGGCTGGGGTTGAGGCTGCTAAAGTAATTTGGGTTGATAAGGTGTTTGTCATAGTATCTCTCGTCAGAGGGACACCTGGTCCCTGGTTTTCAGTCAGCACTGTGGCAGTGGATTTTGTGGCTGTGTGCAAGCTATTAGTTAAGTCTGACTCTAGAGTGGAGGAGGATGGTGAAGATGCTGAGTCAGTGGGCGAAAGTGTATGGCTAGCAGATGATGTAGATGTGGAATGACGTACCTCTGAGTTTGTGGTCAGCACCTCAGCCTTTACAGATCCTATGAAAACAGAAGCTGCAACAACATGAGCAAAAAAAGGATTAGATCTTAGGTCTCAAGATTGGTTTTTATTGGCAAAGTCTTAAATACTCTACCCTAAACAACCTGTCGTAAATGCTTTTACAGTTTTTTTACAATTGCTCAACCACTATCTACCTTTTTCTCAAAACTGTGAACATAAACACCCATTTTTTCAAACTACATTCTAGAAACCCTTGAATCTTGTTACAACACTGAACAATCACCTCAAAACACTTTTAAATGTGCTCAAAACCAACTAATGGTCTCCGATTATTCGCACAGCAGGCAAAATTAAAATCATGCAGAGCAATGATTAAACAATACATGGAAGACACAGTGATCATCACAGTGGAGGAATTAGGACATAGGCCAAATAGGGTCAGAGTGCATTGCTCCCACCTCTCAATGAAACCAAGGGCCATGCTGAATGTGAATTTGAATATTAATGTAACCATGAAAATTTTGGGATAAACTACCTGTTACCTTTTGGAAGGTGCACCTGCCTAAGTGACAAAAGTCTATGGTCTATGGCGAAAAAGAGATTAATTCAATAAATTTGTTCAGGCATTTAAGCATTTGATTCAGAGAATAGGGTTTAGTGTTTTAGAAATTGTGAAAAACTGTAAAGTAACTGTTGCTGAAAATGAGCCTGATGGATGTATCTATGATCTAATGATCCTTGATCTGTTTCTGTATCTTATATCCTCAGCACAGCAGCTTCTGGCAACATCGACAGGCACTTTGATGTTTATGCTGCTTTTTCTCCAATCTGACAAAACAAGTGTTGAAGGACTGTTGACATGAGCTAAGAGAGCAGGTGGATCATTTTACTAGTAAAGTGATGATAAATGGGGCGACTTTTTGAGCATGGCTGCTGAACTGAAAACTCAGAATTGCATGACAACATTGCACAAATAGTTGCTCTATGTCATCACATTTCGATAACCAGGGGTATAACACAAGGTGTAGTCAGACATACTAAGCTGTTTAGGGTGTCTCTGCACGAGCCATCAGCTCTGGATTCTCCTAGGTCACTGTACAAAGAAAGGTCTCCTTATGATGCCCTGGCTCTGAGGGGCACAAACAGTAACACAGAGCTTCTCCATGGGTGCTGATATGAGAGAAGAGGGCCAACTACCTCTCTAGGGTCTTTTGTTAGGATCTTGGTTCACATGTTGAAACTTGTACATCTGCTAAATCTGTTGAACATGATAAAATGGTAAAATGTGAACATGATAAAATGGTTGAAAGTCTGAGTAAAATGTCATAAGACACATCTCTGGCATGAGGTATGTTTATCTCAGTCCTCTAATACACAATGCATGTAGGCATCGCTTACAGATAGCCTAGATTGGAACACAGGTCTTCAAGTGATTGTGACCCACTAGCTTCTCCTTTAATTATAGAGGCAGCATGTGGATCACTGCCCTGGGGTGTGAAGTTGAGTAATAGGAGGGGGTCCATATGAAGATGTAGATATGGATATGTGGACATCCTGGCTTTGGTTAATTTCACATCAGGAATAAAGCAATCACAACTGTTTTATGGGTGCAAATGATGATCCTATAACTGTCCTGGTGTTGGAAAAGCTAACAGTACATACCTTCACCATTCAGTCTACAATCAGATAATTTAACTTCTCTGACTTTGTTGCAAGTGTTTGAGCAGCATAGCTTGAGTCAAACTCTCTTTGAAACTGTATTGTTCATTTTCTGTCAGTCTGTTGTAAAACCAAAGCAGGGACAGTGTTTAGCTGTCACAAAGGCAGATGGCATTTTTTTTAATAAGGTCATTAACCTGCTTTTGTCATTTGATCATATCTTGCAAAAACCTGTGACTGTGGTATTCTCTCAATAGTGGATTGTGCCTTGAGGCCACAGTTTTGCTAAGTTTGTGAAAACATATCTTGAACCAGTGCATGCATTCTCTGAAACCGTGTGTAGGAGGCTACAGCATGTGCTGTAAGTCAGTAGGATTTACTTTTGTGGGTGATGTAGGCTACTCTGTGGGGGGTAAAGTATATAGTATGTAAGAGTTAGAGTCACAAATGTAACTCAACAGGAAATGTGTAGGTAATGAAGAGGCATAGGCACGGATCAACACACAGGCTAGATATGGCTTGAGCCCAGGGGCCCCACGTGTGCCAGGCTGCAAGAGGGCCCCCACAGGTCAGTAAAAAATATATAATTTTATTTAAATTTACATAAGAGAATATACTTAAATTGCATAAGGGATGCTGATTGGGTAGACATGGTGGCCGCCTTGACAACAAACACCTCCCGCCTTGACTAGGCCCAAGGAATCGCAAAATCCAGACATGAAAACGAAATTTTCCTATAATCACAGAGCGGCATGGAATTTGTGATTTTTGTATGTTTTTCAAAAACAACTGTAGCCTAAGGGCCCCTGTGCACCATAATCCACCCCTGTGTGGAGTGATGTCCGATGGTCAAAAGCAGGCATAAGAGTGAGTAGAATAGTGCATTAGAATATTGATACAGAGATCAATTTAGTAATCAATGGCCACTGACTGTATCAAGTCAAATCAGTAGACTTACTGATTGTCCATGAAACAATCATCCAAACTATAGTCAAATTACTAAAATCTAGATAAAAGTAGCAGATAAGTAGAATTTGTACATGATCCAGCCATGGTTAATTAGTTGCCCACCATACTTATGCAGTTGTTGAACCCAGGAGGACACTCTCATCTTGGACTGACAAAAATAGAGCTCTGTCAAGGGATATAATTGTTGGTTCTACCTCTTTCAACTACATGGGTGTTTGCTGAACTGTGAGCAGGGCCTGTAAGCACATCATCTTAAATTATTGCGATTACAGTTGGCAGTTGACTGGAAAGTGTATTTGCCCCTAAACAAATTATAATGCTAATTAATAGTCACAAGTTAAAACCATAGGGACTGCTGTTATGGGGTGTGTGTAAGGTAAAGTAAGTGTTTCCCACAGTGAAATTAAATTCTTTATTTGTCTGGATGGTGAACATGTCTAGAACGGAATCTTGTGCAGCAGGTTGTGCTGCACGAAAGTGAAATCTCATACCATTTTGTTTTGAGTACAGGTGTATTGAGTATGTGGTGGTTTTCTGGTAAGTAGATATTTCATTACAATTTGTCCTTAATGTGTAGTAATGTACCTGTTTTTTGGAATCATTTCAATTAAGGAAACAAGGGAATTTACCTGTCAAGCTTGCAAAACAGGAAAATAAATGACAAAACACAGTAATGAAAATACTCTAACATAAGAAAAAAAATACCTTGTCAAACAAAACCGTATGCATTGCCGTGATGTCAGATGTTTCATCTTACTCAGAATTATTTTTTTGCAAGTTGTAGCTGTTGATATTGTGCCCATATATATATATATATATATATATATATATATATATACAAAGAACATTATTTTAATATCTATAGCAGAAATGTGGCTGTCACTCTTAAGAAATGTTGTAATGGCATAGGGACTGGTGTCACTGCAGAAGGGAAAGTCTGCCTCTGCTGGTGAGTCATTTTCTGAGAGATGTTTAGTAACATGATGGTAACGAAACAACCGACTGTGCAAGACAAGAAAGAGGTCAGCCAATATATGCTGTGTCTGAGTGCAAAGTCAAATAATAGGGGTGAAAGCCACCCAGCTCTGCGTCACAACTTACCCAACAGGCCCAGAAGCAAAAGGAGTTTCATGGCTTCTGCACGTCACGCAGTCTTAACGGTGATTATCTGATGGCAGGAAAGACAGTCTTTTGTTTAGACACTATCTCAACTACCACTATCTCACATTTTTTTTGTCTGATGACCTTCTTAATAGCATGCATCCGGTTTTTCAGGCACTTGTCTCTTTACACCTCAGGTGTGACTGTTCCCAGTTGGGAGTGGTATAGGCTAAAGATAGTATATAAATAGTTAAGGCAAACAGGTTTCTGAGTCAGACATTTTTTGTAAAATCTTTTATGTGAAAATTATATGATATGACATTGTCAAATGTTACTACACAGGGAGTAAAAAGACAAGGATAAACTTTTATAATGGTGGCAATAAATTAGGTGGGTGTTTTTGTTTATTGTGTGGTTTGCTAGCCAGACTAGCGCCAGCTAGTGCTTTCGCTCAATTTTCATGTAGCTCCAGCGCTGGTCAGGGAGCTATTTGAAGGCTTCGATTCCGACCGTCTCTGAGCTATGCAGGCCAGTCAGGGAACAGAGGGAGGGCTGAAAGCGATAACGTTGCACTGTGTTCCAGAGCATAACATACGTTTCAGAGCATAGCATACGTCATGACCAAACAGTAGTGATTGTTTGAAGTAGAAAGTATCTGCCCACTATGAAACCAACAGGTTTACTTTGGATCCTTGTTGCATACATCTTGCTCTTACACCTTGGGTGGTCAATCCCACTGATTAGAGTAGAAACGTAATATTGCAGCCTTGCACTGTACATTCAGTGCATCTCAGTTGCCCCAATGAGAGATCTGATCAACATGTAATTTCAAGTAATTTATTAGGTGACCCAACATGTTCTGCATCAATTATAAAACTCACAATGGAGATACGATTATTTGTGGACAATTGTGTCTATCTACTCATACCTCTGTATTCACAACAGTACAGCATTGCTTTAATGTTGTTAAGGCACTGCTAACTTTCAAATTGTTTCAATTTAAGCTTATCAAGTTATCACACAGATAATACAATGGCATTTGTGCCTTATGATGTTTGCCAATCTGTCTGCTGACAAAAAATAGTCGTAATCAGATCTCAGAGGGTGGTGCCTGTCAGACACATATTTGTCCTACCTACCTTTAAAAAGCCATGGCGACAGCAGATATGACTGATCAGATCAAATTTGTCAAAGGTCCTTCAGCCCTCATATGTCAAACATTCCTACTACCTAGTTTCACTAAAGAGACGCAAATGACCTTCTGAACCGTCGTTACTTTAGCTCTTGTTCTTGCTGTGTCTTGTCTTGTTTAGATAGAAATAAAATCGACCTGCTCTCTCGACAACGAAAGGCTGTGACTAAGGTGAATGTATTCTGACAATCTACACAGTGACAAACCTGCTTGGCAGCCTTGGTTCCTCATCATTTAGTTTGCATACAGCCACTGATATTATTTGAATGTTTTCGTACAGCAGTGAATTGATATATATATATATATATATATATATATATACATATATTTGTAAGATTTGAAAGATTCTGTTCTACAAAGGGCACAAATGCTCAATATATGGCTAACAGGATCATTGATTTGTTTTTTGTTTGTTTGTTTTTTTTTGTGCTCTCCAACGTCTGTTGTCAGGTCCCGTAGAGTGTTTACAAAATGTCAAACTACTTGAATATTTCCTATAAATCAATCTAACTTACAATCTAACATAGGGGTCTCTGATGCCACATTCAGCTGTTTCAGTTTTTTTCTTACAGAAACTCAGTTACTGTTAAAAACACTGTCAATGTCATTTCCTCCATTCATCATAATTCATTCCACTCATGGATAGACACTAAAAATACATTTGCATCTAGGTGATGCAAAAAACGTGCTAGTTTTGCCAGCATTTGCGGGTGTGACAGTTTACTGTTTATTCCATTCCAGACGAAGTGAAAGAAGAGCAACTGGTGGTTTAGCAGAGCTAAAAATACCATAGGGCAAAATAATGTCAAAGGCTTCTGTCCTAATCAAATAAAATCAAATTCAAAATATATTCTGTGTGAAATATTGCCAACAGCTATCAAAGAGGAGCCGAAACTGACCTGCACGTTTAGCTTAGTGTCCATTTGCTGTACTTGAATACATTTACAGATCATTCAGTTAAGGCAGTGGATCTCAAACATTTCGTCCTTTCCAACTTGGAAAGGTGCTTCATTTTCATGGCCCACTGGTCCCCTATACCCCAACAAAGGGGTTAGAAAAACATGATTACGTTTCTGATCACATTTAATGATATTAATCACTCATTTCACTGTGTGTGGTTGGTTTGTTTTGAGTATATGGTCTTTGTTTTTCAAGAGAAGATGAGTACCTAAAAAAAAAAAAAAAATCCCCTGATCATCATTCCCCACCTGCCACCTACCATGTCTTTCAAGCTGAATTAGCTCATTCATGTAAAAATGATTCACTGTTGATACTAGGACCACTTCTTGCATTCATGTTTAAGAGTATGAGGCATTTACTTTTTCTGGTTAGCTGTTCAACTGTTTATTTCTCTTCAGATCCTCTTTGGGCTCCATATCACCAATCTCTTGGTCAATAGAGTTTATGCTTGCAGCAAGAGATCAGTCTCACTGTAGTAGTGAACTATATTCCATAGATCATCTCTGATGCCCCTACGGGCAACTTAGTTGACGCCAATAAACACAGAATCACTTCAAACATAAAACATTGCTTGAAACCAACTGTCACCCTTAGTTATAAGCCCTGCATTTTCATAGGCATAACCGGCATGAATCATCTTCATGATTGCCTAATTCATTCCAGTTAAGACTTTGAGGTCGTAGAGTTTGGACACTATGTTGCTGTAAACCCAAACAATAACTCAAAATAATTATATCGAATGCAATGTTATAATGAAAAAGGTGACTCATCAGTACAGTGTTATGTTTTCGAACAAAAATGTTTAAAGAGAAATTCAACTGTTCTGATGTCACATAGATTTGGTTCTTATCAAAGTCAAGACATGTCCAAATTAACAAGTGTTTTATATGTTTTTGGTAATGCTAGGTGGCCTGAAATAATATAACTTGGGATATGTCTTAAACTTGTCCTGTATTTCTACCATGGGTGTGTCAGTATCACTCCAAGCCAACCTAAAATATATAACATATAATTCAAGCCTACTGTATGTATAAAAATAGACGTTCACTGGAGAAGAATGATCTGAATCCTGAAACAAACGTGCCTCCTTACTTTTTGTCTTCTGGGCACAGAACCCATTATTGCACCGGTTCTGACTCTGATGTTCTAAATCATGTCTAAATCAGCTGTCACCATCAGGCCCTCAGCAGGGCTATCTTCCTACACACATTCCAGAGTTGAACACATTTTTCACAAGAGTTAAATTCTTAAAATGCTTCAATGAAATGTTTCTGTGTGTTCACAGACTTTGAACATTTGTCTTTACAGGAGTTTTGTGGACAGTTTTGGCTACTTGGTTTGTCTTTGTAAACATGACAATGAAATAAAACCACATCAAACCCCATATTGAGAGGAAAAAACAAAACTTAATTTCAATTCATGTGAAGGATTAATTTATCCATCTGCCCCAACATATAAACTTACAAGATTCTATTTGCCAATGCCTTTAGTCATTTCTAAAGGAAATGCTCATCTGAAGATTAAAAGCATGTTACTAAGTATACAGACTCAGAAAAATGCTGGCTTATTGTTTCATTATAATTCAGTGGTCACATTATTTAATGTCAAGGTATCATTTGTTTCAGATTTCACTCCCTTGTCATGAATATCCTTCCTGGTCTTTCATTTTTTTATTGGTTTAACAAAAGCTGCTGTTGAATGTTGAACCAAATTGAATCAAATGAACAACGGTGCATTTATTGTGGTAGAATAAAGTTTGTTACTCTATTGTGTTAGTATTAGTTCAGACAGCTTGTTAATTATGTTAACATTTTATGTAATATATATTTTTTTAACCTCTAAGGTGTAGCGCGTGTTAGGGGTTAAAAAATGTTAAATAAAACTGACGGTTATAGAGTGTATTTTAAGATAACTGTCATTTATTAATAAATAAAGACAGTTCCAAAGGCCTATCACTTATTAATTTCTTTGTGGCCACTGCATGTATTGCATAGCCTGGGAAAATAAATCATAGTTTGACTGTTTATTCGTCTAGGAAATGCCTAGGCTATAGACAAGTAGCCTATAAAAATGTCACACATGCCACACAACCTAGGCTAATGCTAACTAAATAAAGGTGAGACTAAAACAATATTTTGCTTCTCTGAAACAGTGACGCAAAAAACAATGATCAAGGGTAATTAGTCTGGCCTAAAAATGTGCCAGCATCACGACTGGAATGTTTGCGCAACCATGGGCGTAGCTGCCATTGAGGACACCAAGGTCATGTCCTCTGTATTTTTTCAAGAGTTGATTAGATTTACAATCCATGTATCAAATCTATCGTCTTTCAGTTATATCTAACTTCAAAAATTGTGGAGTGGGCACTTGCCTACTGCTCAAAACAAGCACATCTGTGTTGGCCAAAAATTGTGGAGTGTGTGCCATCTATAGAATGAGCACTTCAGATGCACGACATATCATTGCTCGCATGAACTTCAATACAATCACATTCAAACAAATGAGCTGCTGCCATTCGTCGTGATGAAACAAAGATATAATAGGTCTTCTGCTAGAATGAGATGATAAACTCAACAGAGATAGCCTAAACACTCCTTAACTTAAACTGTCAAAACTGCAGATCCTGTCTTTTGCAAGTGGGAGAGCCACAGATGCAGCACGTGAGAGGATGACAGGGAGAGCAATTTTGATGTTTGTGCTGTTTGGTATTTTGTGCAGACGTACCTCTATCCCTCTCTCACAAGGCTTCTTAATCTGTCCTAATAAAAGTTCCTTGCGGCTCAAACAGTCTTTCAAAAAGTAATCAAAGTAATCAAATCTTCATAAATACTGAAACAAAAAGCAAGCTCAACATAAACTTCCAAATGTAAATGCTCTTTCAACAAAAATGTTAATTGTTTGTACACTTTCCCTGAAAAAAAAGGTGTTGAAAAATGAAACTGGTCTTTTTAAATTTCAGCATACTATAATGTACATAGCGACACATTTGCAGTTGTTCATTTAAACTAGTCCTGAGTCTGTTTGGATTGGGAACATCATCCTGATCATACTTATAACCTAAAATTGTTAAATGGGTTTATTTTACCACTGAATAAAATGGTGTTGTATAATCATCCTCTATGTGTGTTAGCCTATAGATGTCTTTATGGTATAACCAAATATAAGAAATATGTTGTAAATATTTCAAGGCTGCAAGCAAATCAGATGGTTAAACTTGCAAATGACTGACTGGGCTTGCAAATTATTTGAATAGTGCCATCCTGTGGTGCACATACCTTTATATTTTTAGACACATTCCAACATTATTTTTTTTATACTTGACTGCCTCACTGACACAGTGACGCAAAAGACATGCCAGACTTGTTATGTGTGGCAGTTATTCTTGTTCTGTGTGACAGAGAGTAAACCAAAGAGAAACAACTTGTGCCTTTAAAAAGCTAAAAATGACAAACAAGAAACATAAGTCTTTGTCCTTTACAATCAACATGCACAATATTACTGTAAAGCATCAACTCCACATTTAACATCAATCAGTCTGCTTTATCTGTATCTTGTGCCTTTTGATGTCAGGGAAACAACCTGAACAATTTCCGAGTCTTTTGGCCCTGTATAGCACTCTCTAAAGTTGCACTCTTAGTTAGGTTTTTAATTGTGCTGTAGCACTGTTCATGGCACCTTAAGGGACTCACACAATAAAGTAAACTGTAGACCTTAATAAATGTCAGCATAAATGCACATTTACATTTACATTTATGCATTTAGCAGACATTTTTATCCAAAGTGACTTACAAAAAGAGCTCTGATAAAAGATTGCAAGCTCAACGAAGAGGTTAAGTTGCCATTATAAGTGCCCTGAAATTTCAGTGAGCAGTCGTCTATCCTGGACTAAGAAACTAGCCTAAATATTGCATGGTTACCTATGGGGTTGGAAGGATGGAGAACTGGGCGTGGGAGGAAGGATGGTCAGCTGCATGCCCGTAGATATATAAACCTGTTTTTAATAAACCTTTCATTTACAAAGATTGTACGCTCAAAACAAAACAGCAACACATCTCAAAAGGAAGTAATAAGTCTACATAAAAAATCAATCAGGTCATATTGTTATTATATTCCTGGAATGATGAAGGATAGGTGGGGCATTCTCCTGTCATTTTCCTTCCTTAAAAATCAAATGGCAGAAAAAATTTGAGAAGAACTGCTTGATCTTGAATAAGAACTGTACTTGCTCTTTTGGCAATGTCTACATAGGGTGTAATATTAATACAATAAATTTCTCTTTTACAAACATATGAAATGAGTTCTTATGCATATTCCGGGGAAGATTCAGGAGGCACCAGGCAGTTTCATTTCTATTCCTCTATACTTCTATTCATTTCTATTCTTCTATTCTTATGAATTTCCAGATGCAAATTCTGTTTGTTACAGTGATATGTCAATAATGGCTAAGAATTTTAAACCTCTAACAGGATGTCACACAACTCTGAGTCAAAAGAGGCTATTACAAAGACTATTACATCGTGAAAGTATGTGCCTAACTATGACTCAGAGGTGGTTTTTTTTTTGTTTTTAAGACGCAAGTCCATCATTTAACAGCACCATCCTGTGGCACATAAAGGAATAGCTTTTATGAGCATCACACACTAAGTCAGATTCTGTATATTTTTATCTAGTCTAATATTAGTGTATATTTCATATGTGCTAGAACATGGGATGTCATCCAAATGGCAATGATAACACAAAAATGTTTTACATTTGATGACTATTTCTTGAATATCAACTGACAAGGCAGGCTAAAATAACTATACTTGTTCTTTTAGTGATGTCTTAGCCTAGACTGGATGAAATATTAAAATAGTAAATTTCACTTTTACAGTTAGCATATTAAATGAGTTTTTGATTCATTTTGACTCATTATGTTTCCTAACATGGTTCCCAGTGGACCCTCCCATCTATCTGTTCACCTAAAAAAATGCATATGAGGAGCACTAGTTCGTGTGTAACGCAACAAAACATGCAATATTTTTAAGGCCCACCCCCATGGACGAATACTAAATTGACAATGGCACATTTTACTAATATACTACAATATGACACCTTGCTAGAGACAGCAGAACAAACACACTCAAAGACTGGTGAGTCAGCACACAGGCAAGGAAGTTTTCAGTAAATTAAGTCTTTAACAGTCAGCGGTCAATGCCTGTCATGTTCCTCTACATGATTAAATATTAGGGCAGAGCATTGTTCTGTTCTGTCACTTCCTAGAATTATTTCCTGATTTTTCCCCTGCATTTTAATTTTACAGTGCTTTTCACACTGTAAGTTTGGCCTAAGCAGATAAAACTAAATCAAATGAGCTGAAGGCTTATCATGTTTTGGGTATCACACCATGCATTAAAGACAACTAGCATGATAACTAGATTTTCTTTGCACATCTTAGGGTAAAAAACTTTTTACTTAGATTTGCATAGGATTGTAGCGCTTAACTTGTTGCATATATGCACAGCCCGATGACACTAGCAGAGAGGATAAGGGTGTCCGTCAGTTGAACATACCAGATTTTAAGTTTAATTTTTTGAAACACTGAGCATGTCACAAATTTTTGTGCATTCCATAATAGGAACATATGGCAATCCTTTTTATGTACAAATGTCTTTTGACACACCCACACCCATTGTCTTAGTTCTCAGAAACAATGAAGAAAATGAGGAAGACTTGAAGAATGAAGAAGGTTAAGAAGGAATGAAGACGGTTAAGTAAACTCTATTTGCTTTATCTCCACTGTTTGTTTTCATTCCATTCATTTATCATGCTGTCACGCTGTGTTTTCTTACCATGTGAAAAAATAGGTGCTCTATATAGTATCTGCGTGTGTACCTTAGAGGTGCCCATGTGGACCATGATGTGAGTCTGGCCTGTAGTCATTCTCTGGTCCCAGTCTGCTCTCTCTCCCACTCACTTCCTGTCTCTCCACATTATCTTATCACAACATAGACAAATATGCTGCATGCTTCAATTTCCTTTTAGGTCCCAGTGATTTTTGAAAAAGTGATGACCATAAAAAGTGTTAACCAACAAATGAGTGAGCTTCTACTTGTTCAAACAAGTTTCTGGGAAAAACTGGATTGGTGGATGGTCTTGAAAGAGCACAGTTGCTGACACCATATGTCTATTCATTAGGAGATGATTGACCTGTTTGGATGGAGAAAAGACAATTTTACCCAATACTGATTCTATAACTAATTGATTTCTTTTACTATAGATGGCAAAAGTACACACTTTCCATACTCAAATATAGGTATGGATACTTCATCAAATAGAAAGTAACAAAGTAATCAGAGATGTACAGTAAATAAGTAAAAATACTTCACTGCAGTACTAGTCATACATATGTTTTTGGGAGCATCTACACTTTACTTGGGTTGTTAAAAATCTTTCAACTTTTACTTCTACTTCACTACATATCCAGTTAACTGCATACTTTTACTCCACTACATTTTCAAATGACAGCATAATTATCTGATGAAATTGAAATTGCTGGTCGACTGAGTGACAACAAGTTTTAATTCAGCCAACTTGTGAAGTGCAAAAAAACAATTCTCCATTAAACCTGTAGATGTGATGTAGGTACCATTTCCTTCTGACTGGGTATGGGTGTGAGTGATTTTTTTCAGGCTTGTTGTGAGCTACATATTTTAAACAGACTTTTTTTAGCCTTCTTGTACTTTTATTTTAATTACTTACCCAATACATTTAACTATAGATTATGTCTCAAACTTAAGCACAGTAAATATGAGATACTTTTACTTGTATAACATTGTAGTGGGTGACTTGAACTTCTATCAAAGGAATTTTTTGTACTTTTACTCAAGTGGGACTCTGTACTTTTACTCAAGTGGGACTTTCAAGCATTTTATACAACACTGAAAGTAATAAGCAAACACAAACAAATATAGATCCAGTCTGCTGATGTCAGGTCCGCATCGGACCTGGTCACGGCCACGCCCCCTCACTCAACGTCACGGTCTCACAGCTCGTCTCCTCGTTTGCATTCACCTCCTCGAGCACGATCACCTTCACCTGAGTTCTAATTGGTGTCACCTGGTCTCCACCCTACTTAAGCCTCCCTCCTGCTTCACATGGTGTCTGGTCTCGTCGATGTTCCCTAGGATTTCCTACGTGTCAGTGTGTTTTCTCCGTCTCCCGCGATCTCCCGTTGTTTGCCCCGCGAGCCTTAGACTTCCCAGTCGGTATTGTGATTCCCTGTGTTTTCTAGTGATTTGTTTAATTCTCTTGTGTTTCGTTTGCTCTATCTCCTGTGTGTTTAGTTAATACGAACTTCTGAGCGTTACACTTTGATTTCCTCCGTTATAGTAACGGACGCGACTTTCGTTCTCCCTTCGTTTGTTTGTTTTAATAAAACTCCTTATTTCCACTTCCGCCTCCGCCTGTCTGTGTCTGACAGCTGACAGCACTGACTCAACAGGTTATTGACAACTCCATTTTTTAAATGCAATGGCACCATCATGTGGAAAAATAAAATACTGTTTTATCAGTATCTGACACTAATTTGGATAGTACCCTACATGTAAATAAACCCCTTTTTATACAGTATATTCTATGTATGTTATATGTTATTTTATGTAAGTGTGAGTGTGATGAGGCATTTACTTTCTTATATTGTGCTGCAGTAAGTCTGACCCTAACAAAATGGTGATAATATCCAAAAAAAAAAAAAAAGAAACGTTTGTCAGTCATGTCTTGATTATTTAAATAACCTTCTCAAGAGAGCTGGTCTGATGATGCTATGCTTTCCAGGGTATGTACCCAGCAGTGAAATTAGCCTTAAATCAAAGCATTAACTCTTACACTTTTCAGAAGTACAGCAAATTCATCTCTAAAACAAAGGTTTTAAAAGCAGTTGTTTACACTGCTCTAAAGAACAAAAACGTGTCTGATGCCATTTGCACGGCTTCTGATGTGTTCAACATCAGTCCGAACCATTGCACCTGCAGCTGCAGAGCAAATTCAGATGTGCTTGCAGATTAATTTGAGACTTTACCAGCAAAAGATCTGACCGTTTCCACAAGGTATTAGACATTAGATTAAAGGAACATTTCAGGAATTTTTTGGAAGACTGGAAAATTGGCTGCATGTTTAACTAGGGGAGATGGCAAATGTGCAAATTTAGTGATGTGTTTTTTTAAGTCGTAACTAAGTGCATGATTGACATCTATACTCATCTAGGTTAAATTGTTCACAGTGTTCTCCTCACATACTGTAGATACCATCTACATATCTAGTATCATAGATACCGTGTGGACGGTGTGAACTTAATACATTCTGCAACTCTGTGTCCATCACACACCCATTTTTCATGATACATACCCATTTGGTGCATGCCCATTCAACACATGATGAACCATATCACAAAATATCGGTAATCATGAGAACATACACCAGAACTCAAGTAATCCAGCAAGAAATTACAACAAACACAAAAGCCAAACACATGGGTTTAGAAAGGGGTCTGGGTTTAGAAAGTAAGTTTTATAGAAATTATATGCCCCATTCAGCTTGTCCTAAATGCACTGATGGACATATCTGGACATGACCCCAAACATAGGCTTAATTCCAGTCATTAATTTATTTAGGATGTTGTGGTTAAATACAGAGAGAGAGAATAAAGTAGGCTTATCCAGGGAGAAAGGATAGGAAAGACAGGGGGTTTCAAAGAGTACACGTAAAGAAAAATGAGTAACAGGTCCTTATGAATGCATTCAGACTTACAGCACAAATCAAAGGTTTGCACACACCTTCTCATTCAATGTTTTTTATATTTATATTTAATGTTTGACATTGTAGATTCATACTGAAGATATCCAAACTATGAAGGAACACATATGGAATTCTGTAGTAAACAAAACAAACCAGAGTCTACCGAATCGGCCCAAATATAATATGACCCTGAGAATAAGACATCCCCTCTTTTCCATGAAATTCAGAATGATTCATTTGAAACGATGTAATGATTATTTCATATTTTGTTTTTTAAGTTACATCAACATGTCCTAAAGTGCTGCTTTGGATAGCCAGAATGGACTCAACATATTTTCATGTTGGTAATACAGCACCATAAAATGTGTGGTTAAAAACAACTGACCTTGAACAACTAATTGGGACGCATATGAACAAGACCATTTATTACTGGCTATACGTGCCAGAAAGCTTGCCAACCCCTGATAGAGGCTATCCTGTAACCTAACCTGGCAACAGCTTTTTTACACAACAAGATATTTAGGCTACTCGCAGTGAACCCGCTCATCACCTATTCACATGTAGGGTGACCACAGGTCAAAAGTTAGGACACTTTTAATCTTTGTGCATTTCTCTATACAAGTGTTTGTTTTTTGATTTGGAGGAAAAGTTTGCTGTTTGTATGAATAGCCAACAGCCTATTTTGGAGATTATGGTTTAGCCTGAAGTGTCTACTTGAAGTTTGCTGGTAATCTTTTTCAGGTGTTATTTTGTATTAATATTAGGTTTGAGTATTGGCTGGATTTCATTCAGCACCAGTGCTAAAACGGTGCCGCTGCCTACATGAGTAAGAAGTAGTACTCTACTACTTTCTACTACTTCTTACTAAGGCTAAACTTAAAGCAGAAGGATGCATTATGTGCAACAGCGCGTCCCCATGCCAAGTAGCCTACTTCAAAATTTTCTCAGAGCTCTTAGCGAAATAAGTTTTTCTGTGCAAAGCATGCAAGTTTCAAGTATAAGCAAAATTTACCCTGTCTCACCAAATATGCTTGCTATGCTATTAGAGTTGTAATGTGAAAGCGTCCTTTAATTTTGATGATTTAATTTAAAATCACAAAAAACACAGACCTTTACACAGTATTATTCTCAAGCTGCCAGAGGCATTCCACAGGAACATCCTGTGGCTATCACTAGTTCACTTGCTCTGACAGAAGGTAGCCACAGTAAACAGAAATACCTTTTGAACAGCTGAACAGTCTGTAAAGACTTCAACACTTTTATTGTCATTGAACAGTTGCCTGTACAACAAAATTAGACAGCAAGGCCAAAAACAGACACTTCTTTCTGGTAGTAGAAAGTGTAGACTCTGCTGTGATAGTGCAACAGTGACGCTTCCGACATGCCTAATGTCAGAACACTGTAGCGCATTAGAAACAGCTAGGCATTTAACTGGCTCCGAAATAAGACACCAAAATCCACGTCGTCATTTGGTCTGGTTACTACCGCTTGTGTTGGCGCTGGTGCCGTAGTAGTACTGTATTTCGGTACCCAACACTAATTATTATTTGAAGTTCAAGTTGCAATCAGGTTGGTTGAAAACACTGGGTGAGCGGGGCTCGCTTTTAAACATTCCCAGGCATCTTCATTGAATATACAACTAGGGGAGGGCGAGAGGAAAGGAAATGTAGCAGACCCAGCTCCACTTTGATATTAGGTGTACATGCAGACCTGTGACATCTAGTGGTGAAATCACCATCAAACATAGCCACTTTCATATTGATCATGACGATTGGAAATGCATTCAATGCTTACCTGTAATAATGTACTGATTGTTTCTCTAATCATTTTGTAGATTAACTGATCTTGATGAACCCATGTCACTACTGATAAATTCATTACAGTTTACATTTCATTGAATATTACTGCATTACTCAGTGCAGCTGGGTTTAGATGCATGCTGTAATTTGTGATAGCATAGGCTATTATTTTCCTGTACTTTCCAGCTGTCTTAACGGTGATTTGCTGGCAAACAGTTGCAAGTGAGTTAATGTAAAATACAGGTCATTTTTAACAGAAAATGAAATACTGTTTCTTTGGATGGCTCTCAGACTCCTCCAGGCTTTTTTCCAATTTTGCTGGGTTTCTCATCTGATTATTTATTTTCAATCTTCCTTCAGATTCTCTGCCTAATTGAGGGACATTATTAGGGCACACATCAGTATGTATAAAGGTCTTGTTGATGGGGTGTATCAGAGTGAAAGCCAGTAAGGAGATACCAATAGATATGTAGAACAGAACTGTGTCACAGACACAGTCACAGATCTAGTGATGTACACAAGGGAATATTTATAGCACTGAAAGTACCAAGAGCAGCACTTAAGCCCCCATCAGCCAATAGTCCAGCATCATTTATATTTTTATAGTATAGGCCTAGAGTGCTAAGATGGAAGCTAATCCTCAATTTAACGCAGGCTACAGAGAACCTAAAAGCATCTAAACAACTCTCAGACATGAAAGATGGCACAAAAGGCGATGGCACAAAAATGGAACAATTTGCCCAGACATTGCCAGCATTGGATTCAGTGGCTGAAGGGCTCATGCTGTGTAGATCATTTTCTGCAATGGGGAGACTATTCTCACACTGGGGCATCACATTTCAACAGGGTAACAGCTCAAAGCATGCCTCCAAGAAAGCTCACACATCCCATAAGTCCCATCTGTGGAGAGAACTAAAATGAGTCATGAGTTCCCTTCCACATAATAGAACACATAATAGAACTGTTTTCTCTGAAACAACTGGAAATTGACAAATAAACTGACATCAAATGCATCATTATTGACAAATGAGTACATAATGACACAATGAAAATAGTAATTAATCGAAATTCATAAAAAAGAGGAAGGTTAATTTGGAAATACAGAGGAAATATTAATAACAAAGTCACAAATTTGGAGACAGTGAAAGAAGTGAGTTCTTGGAATATTGAAGTTGTCACACAAATATTTGAAAGAGACAAAGGTCCCATTACAATACAGATCTTGAAATTGCTTAATGCCTGCACTGCGCTCTATCCATTTGGGATGTTTTTTCTTATCAGAATCCATATTTTCAGGGATGTCTTAACTCACAGATTTGTTGCGTGGGTTGAGCTTCTAGATGTGATTTAACATGCATTAAGACAATTTCATCTATCTCATGCATCCCGTTAGTTCCCGTTAGCCCTTAATTTAAAAGGGGAAATGTTCCCACAGTGTTCTTAATTTTAGAGGGAGATACAAAGAAAAATACATATTCTGTCTGTTTCTTGTGATTTTGTGAGTCAGTAATTTATTATACAAATACCTGTGATTTTGCAAACACATTTTAAGAAATCTGCTTGGAAGCAAGTGACTGTATAGGCTGAATGTGCCTCCTTGAGTTCTCTTTTAAGTTACACAATGCTTGCAATGCAATGTAGCTATGCGTATAAAACATACGTGTATACATCACTGACTTATATGGGCTTGTCTAAGCAAGATGTGACTGAAGGAGTGATGAGTGAGGGTGAGACGAGTGAGACGAAGGCGAGTGAGGCTGCATAGACTGGTACCCCTTCAAAAGGGTAAAAAAAAATCAGCACTTTACCTTTAATATCCTGGAGCACTTTACCAAATATCCTGGAGGCATCTTCTTTAAAAGAGGAGGCTGTTCCTGAATCACGGCAAAGTAGTGCATCAGTTTTTAGAACTCCGTCTCTTCTCCACCACAGACTCACCCATCAACTGCAGACTGTATGGTTGATAAGACTTGATGTTCTGTAAGAGGTATACAGTGTGAAGAGGAAATAAGTGAGTCTTCAGCCAGCAATGCTGCTGTTATTCCAGACAATGCTGACTGTATGCTGAACTAAGAACAATTTGTGTTTAAGTCTTGGGTTTTAACCCTTCTATTCTTTCTTCCTCACTGTTTAAAAGCAAGTCTTTGATCACATTTTGCCTTTCCATAATCTTTGGTCTTTCCATAATCTTTGGTTTTTCCATAGTCTCTAGCTCACTCTTAAAACTGCCATCTATTTCAGTTATATCACCTGATGAATGAAGGTAGCTTGAGTTTTAACATAGGCCTGACAGAGTGAAACATCCAACAGCTATTCCAGTATTCTAATATATGGATGTCTGGATGTAAATCATTACTCCCTTCTCTGTAGACTATTTACAAGTGTGTGGGGATAGTCACTTCGTCTTGAGACATGAATTCATCGCTTGCTTGACAGACCAAAGCCTATAACAGTTAGTGAGTGCTGGCAGGTTATGACAGAGATGTGAGTGTGTGAGCCAGTCGGCAGTTACGCAGACACCATCGCACCCCTCCTTGTCTGGATCATTTCCGATTTTTGCTCATCCTGCCTCAAGGGTTCTCTTGTCTGTCCTGCCAGCACAGATATTCACAGTCTCTACTTACACTTGGCGAGCAAATTAGAAAATAAATTTAAGACGGGCCTGACTGACCAATCAATTAGCAACTCGGTGAGAATGACTCAGGCTTGCTCACACTAACTCACAATACAACAGAAACGGTACAGAACTGTTGGACTGTCTTACCAGACAAAAACACCACAGTTTGTGGCCACTACAAATGCTGAGGTATTATTTTACAGAGATGGCCTAGTGCGTGTGCGTTTGTGTTGGTGCCAATCATGATGACGTACGGTGCAAACTGTGATCTTCCTATCAGTCCCGCCTCCAGAAACGCCCCTGACTGTTGCCCATGCAGCCTGCCCGCTACTCTACCGTGGTCTGTGTGGTTGCCTGCATATCCAAACAAATCCCTGAAGTGACCGTTAAAGCCCTAGCGTGTGATTCAACTTAAGCAATTTTAGCATGCTGTCGACAGAAATACGTTAAGAAAACAACATCTAGAAATCGTCATCTTTGTTATCAATTAACAAGGTCCTGTCGGTGATCGGGGGAAAAAAACAGAGCGGAGGCGTTGATACTGTGTTGTCGCCACCGCTGCCATGGAGGGACAAGAAGACCCACAATCAACCGGCCAGGAGAGTCAAGCGACGCGTAGAGCTGCGGATCTGGCCCGCTTGATTAACGAGGATTGCAGTCGCCTTTTGGAGCTGTATGTGAGTGACTACTATCCTCCCAAGTTAGTGCTCTGTGGACCGAAACTGTTGCGCGCACCGTACGTCGCCTATAGCTACCCGACTGCCACAGGGCCTTCAAATATGTTAACAATTCAGTGACAAACCTTGAGGCTCTTGGCGAGGGTAAAATTTCAGTAATAGGCTACAATGATAATACAGAATAACATTAGTCTTTTCATTGTTTGGACCTCAATGTCCTCTATAGCAGAAGCGCTTTTTTGCCTACATATTTTTTTGTTATGTCTTCAACCATTCTATCAACCATTTTCACAAGGCTCTTGTAAGACGCAATGCAGACGGGTTGATCTGTGTATGGATGCTTAACGTTAAGTGAGTAGCAAGCAATACCAGCTGTGGTGCAGTCCGAGGTAGGCTAATGAATTGCAGAGCAAATTCCTTTTTTCTGTTTCAGGAAATCAATTTCTCTCAGATGATATCATGCAAGACATAGTTTAACCTTGTCTTTTATTGATTTATAAATGTACAACCAGTAAGTGTTGCCATATAGTTGTAGGCTATGGATAATAACTCATTTTGGTGAAGGAGAATTGACCCAAAAGCGTATCTTCTATGGAACAAAGCTGTGGAATCTATGTGTATAAGCCAAGTGTAGGTCAAAAAGATATTCAGTCAATAATGTGACTGAGGATATATTGGAACAACTCAACCAAATAATAATAATAATAATAATAATCTATCCATATCATCGGTCACTCACAACATTGTTGTGCATCTAGACTGATGCAACAGAAACAGCACTCGCTATCTTTTCCTTCTTCACCTTCACTGACCTTTAATCAAAGCAGAGTGGCTTCTCCCTGGTCTTGCAATTGAATTAAACTAAAATGCTTTTATTGTATCATCCATCACTTCCATTTCTTTTATTTTTTTCTCACGCTAACAAAATTAAATTGACCCCCTCCCCAACCCTCTTTCAACCACCACTTTCCTCTGCCCTCAACCACTCCCATCTCCTCAGAAGGAGAGAGAGAGCTTCCCTGACAACACAACCTCAGAGGGTGGGCCGTACCTGGTGTCCGTGGCAGCAATCTCCTCCCCAGATGAACTGACCACAGTGGAGAGGGCGTGGCACCACCGCTGTGCCCTGAGGCGCTGCCTGGCACTGCTGGAGCAGCAGATCAGCTGGGAGGAGGAGGAGATGGGCGTGGACAGCGAGGGTGAGGGTGAATATGAGGAGCTGAGGCGCGCCGTGAAGCTACGGCTGGGACACCTGCTGCACAGCACCCGAGTCCTGCTGGAGGCTGTGGAAGACGACAAGGGCAAGGACCACATGAGCCCAGATCATGACTGTACACAGGTATGGAGGTGTAGACAGAAGTCAAATGTTCACTGGCTTTGCAGTGCATGCATTGGTAAACCTCCCTCCCGACACCTTAAGAGACTCAAATTAAACCAGCACCCTGGCTAGCACACTTGCTTCACAGTCCATGGTGCTGCGAGCTACAGGTTCAACTGCAGACAAGTGCAGGGCTGAACCATGTAGGATGAGGCAGCTTACAGAAGGACAGAGGTGACAAATTAGGGAGGGACATCTGTTTCACAATATGTATAATACACATAAATTTCAGACGTTAAATGAAGAATTCAGATGCAAAACACTCTGTCCATCTTCAGAAATATGCAAAATTTATTTTTATAATCATTTCCAAGTAATCTTTATCAAACTGCAATTTGAATGTTATTATCAAGTAAAAACAAATCAGGCCAAAACAATCCAATTGGAATTGGACTTATAAAGTTTATCAAAATTATATAAATATATTTATGTAAATTCATTGCAAATGGACTTAGAGGGTTTTTGCATCTGAACTCTTCAAATACATTTAATACACCATTATAATATTAAATGTATTTAATTTACTATCTGGTCCTGACTGTTGAACCATGTATTTTAGCGAATAATGTTTGTGCTCACAAAGTGGTGTCAGTAAGAAAAAGAACCAGAGAACAACATAGACTGAATAGCAAAGTGACAGCTTATGTTAATTGATGTGCACCAGAAGCAGAAGTTTCACTGTATTCCTTCTACGATGTTCAATATTTTCTCATTCTTCTTCCTACTGATAGCACTCAGTGAGCAATAACAACAGGGCTGTGGCTGGAAGAGGATCAATTTAGCCTGGTTTCCCTTAAAGGGATAGTCCAGAGCGAATCAATCCATAGCCCTGTTGTCCGGGGTAGCTGAGTGCTGTCAGTGGCTGAGGCCATGGCCTATAGGCTTGTAGTTTCATACCACTGTGATATTACAATTGCAGCCATGCAACAAAATAAAATATACAGCCAGACAAATGAGATGTGCATTTGTATGAAATGGAAATCACTAAATCAAAATCACTAAAATTAGTTAAACAGTTCAAACTAGTGTTGGAAGCTGGATGGACTGTTTGGTTAAGTAATACATGCTGATTATGTTTGGTTATGTAGTACAGTGTCAAATTAGTTTCTATTGTATGAATGCCTTTGTCTCTTACAAGCGCAACACAAGAGATGGCACACAAGTTTTTGTTGCATCATTTCAATAGAAATCACCAGCACCCTAAATAACACATCACTGACAATGTTCTATTGTCAGTACTCTTGTAAAAGGGTGACTAGGTCAGTTCAGCACATTTTTACAAGCATTATGTGTTGTTTTGGCTGAAATAACTTTAAGCTGTTTTCTTTAGCAGTATAGTCAGTAGCTGCTACAATTATCCACTTTAGATTTTCTCAGAGCCTTTATCACAGCAATGTTAACTGCATTGCTTGTTTGACCTCAGCTGTGTAAACACAGTAGTACATGTGCGCCCGTTCCTGTCAAACAGTGATAAACCCAAGAAGTCACATCGGTTTGACCATATCTTTCCTCAGCCTGACCTTGTCTTGTATTTTTTTACCCCTCTCTCTCTCTGTCTCATACACACACACACACAATAGGGAACAGAAGAAGTCGACAGCTCCAACTGTTACAGCATGAAGATCTGGACTCACCATCTTCTGCAAGACCTCATTCATTGGACCGACTCTGCTGTGAAGACATTGCACACTCTCCACATGGAAAGAACGGGGCAACAAGAACTGTAGAGCAAACCAGAACAAAGTAAAACAGAAGAAAACAAAACAAAACAAAACCACAGTGACCAACAGCCTTGTGGTCAAGGTCATTTCACAATATTATGAAGACTCATTTACAATGAATATTTGGTCTTATCTAAAGATAAACATCTAGAGGTTCACATAACAAAAATATACATAAGAAAATACACATAATCTCTATATATGGCTAAACCCCTTTGGTGGATTTTCTATTCAATGTAAAAATAATTTTTAAGTCTTTGAATGATTCATCCACTCCAGTACTGACTCGATAAGTGCCCCTTACTGTAAACAAAATCATTTCCAGTGCCTGAGCGCTTTTCTAGTCAAGCGACTTAAGGTGATTATTTCCATGTGCTGACTTAATGGAGGATCTGCAGACTCACTCGCTCACTCGTGTTACAATAACTGATTGTGTTTAATGTCTTTAAAAGTTTAACTGTGTGAGTTTTGTTTTTGTTTTTTTTACAGAACTTCACTGAAAACAATCAATTTCATTCATAGATACTAATTGCTGGTGGTATTTGTAGTCAGATTTCTCTGTCTAATCCATATCCATCGATACCAGTGTTTTTATTATTTGACCAATGGCAAACTATAGTTTCTCTCCAAATGACCTTAACTGGAGATACAATGGGTCTAATCATATACAGAGACTTTACACTGTATGGTATCCTTTTGTTGTGACTAACCTATATGTAATGCACTAACTGCTTTGATGTAGCAAAATTAACTGTGAAAGTACCAAATAGCAGCAGTGCTGCATATAACATCAGCGTCTAAATGTGCAATCACTGTGACCTAATTTAATAACCCATAATCCAGCGTGTTCAGACAAGCTGAGATAGTTTACTCCCTCTTTTATCATTTTGTCAATAGACTACAGGCCAAAAATAGACTGTAGCTGTTTGTAAAATTACACTGTGATGAATGTTTCTGCACTGAATGATGTGATAACTGATTTAAGGTCGGGTCTGATCTTTACTGACTGAACTGAATGAGAAATGTGATACCAAAAACTGATGACTGTTACACTGTTTTGATTGAATCTGCACGTGTTGGTAACATGGCATTCACACATTTCTTCCCTCGCCTATCTCACACTGTCACCAAATGACACATTACGGTTTTTTAGGGTGTAGGGTTTAGCCTAGACACCACTGGAAAAGGAATGCGTGTGAAAGTGAGGAATACACTCCAGTATAGCTGCTTTGAGAATGTATTGATTTGTGAGTGTTGGTGGTTGCTTTGGTTGTGTAAATTATTAAGAATAAATGTACTTACACTACAATAAAACTCGTGTGCACCTGAGTGACTTCTGTGTCTTTGTTTTACACCTGTACGCGTACAAATCCACACTTCACCACAAAACAGCTTTCTCTACAAACCTAGCTTCAACAATTGGTCTGTAAAACAGCTCTAGGTCGCGAATGAACGCGATTGCAAACTCCGTTTTTAGCAGTAGCAAACAACAGGATTTTTTATTAACTGCGCCGAGGATAGTAAATATTCCTGATATTGACTTCTTTCCCCCCATTTTACTTACCAGAAGCCTTATCATACCCGCACATGCGCACTTAGCTCTCTACCGGAGCGGTAGGTACTGTGGAAACAGCCCTAATGGCGGAGAACGTACGGTCGCCTTTCGACTACCGGGAGCCCCCGACCCTCGACAGCGACGGAGATGGCAGCAAGCCGCCGCCGCCCCGGGGGTGAGAGAAATCACCTAATTCGACCATCTAAGACTTATATTTCAGTACTAAAATGGCCATACATACAGAACGATTGTGTGTTTTGTAGGCTAACGTACCAGCCAATTTCCTTCGTCCGCGTGCATGTTGGAGTGAATAAAAGAGTGGCCGTGTGAAAAGGTTTCTTTTTTCACGTTAGCAGACGGATCTTTGATGACCGTCTTAATATGTTTATTCCTTGGACAAACTTGAATGATGCATTTTTCCAAGCTGGGTGTGAGATGGATCATCTGCTGTCTAGCTAGCTGTGTTGTGCTTGATAACCCAGTAGCGCTCCGTTTGTTTACGTAGCTAACAAGTTGGCTAGCAGTGCCTTACGTGCAGCTAACGCTACAGCTAGCTTGTTAGGACGCTACATCACTAGCCAATTAGCTAAGGTTAGCTTGCTAACTTGTAGGCTAGTTATCAAGTACGATCAGCCAATTACCTGAACCTCACCTTTTCAGGGACCATTTAAAGTAATACTTTTGCAGTTTCAGGGAGAGGCCTAAATATTTGATGCATTTTACAGTCCACATTTTGTCGAATCAGTTTCATAACCTGCTGACTAGCTTTTAACGCTAACTTTAGCCAAATAGCTAGTCAACCATGGACTGTTTGTTTTGTTGGTCAGAATGATGCTGTATGTCCGCTATGTTTTCAACTTCGCGCCTGTAATTTGCCATCCCTACATCTCAGTGCTGTGGCGTAAACTGCGTGAGCTGGCTGTAATATAATAGGATGACCTAATGTCAATGTCCGTGAAAGAACGACAACGCATCTAGCTATTATACGATAACGTCCCCACGGTAATCAATACATATTTTGATGGATGGTTAACGGCATGTATTTATGATGATGTCTGCATGTGTTTGCAGGCGGGTTTGTGGCAGGAAGAGGAAGGGTACGCCGGTTAAAGTGTGTGACCGAGCGTACGTCACGGAGGACGAAGAGGAAAGCATGTCGGAACACAGTTACAGTCCAGGTAACCCACAGGCCCACATCCATCGGTCATGAAGGCATCACACTGCATCAGTAATACATAAGCATTTCTTATTTTAGAAATACCATCATCATGTTTTTTATCCCCCCTACCCCAGTCTTTTTAGCCTATATATGAATACTACGTTAGATTAAAGCACAGTGGCATAGCATCTGTAACAGTTCATTGTTCATGTTGTCTTTTTTGTAGGCGATGGACAGTATCCAGAAGGGGCAGAAGATCGGTTGCCCCCATCTGGAAGCCCATACTACCTCGCTGATCCCTCACAGCTATGGTAAGGAGGGAGAGGAGTTTGGGATGCTTCTTAATGAAAGGGTTTTAACATCAGTCCCTAGATGTGGTTGACACTGTGACAAACATTTGGAAAGATATCACTGCATGTATGCACGGATAGGGTAATGTAACTGTGTGTGTTTGCGTAAGCTCTGTTTAGTCATTACAGTTACAGTTTGTCTTGTTGCTGAATTTTGCTGTTGAGCTGCTGCCTTAAAAAAAAATCTCTCTCTCTCCATATCAGTGTGCCGGAACTGGGAGAGGAGGGGGCAAGCGGGGTGAGGGGGCCAGTGCTCTTCCACCCCCCACCCAACTGCAGGATCAGAGAGGTGCATTGTGGGAGCCAAGTGCGACTGGTTGTCATAGCAATCCGAGACATAGCCAAAGGCGAGGAGATCACAGTGGACTACAGTTTAACCGACTGGGGAGACAACACAATGGTGAGTCATAATCGCTGCATGTGGCTCGCAACTCATAGTTAATCTGAGAAGACTCTCTGAAAAGGGATTTATTTATGCATTGCTTAGGCTCAAATGGTGAAGGATGTGCACTATGACCCATGTTGAGATGAATCAAATGTCTTTGTTCTGAATGGTCCAGAGTTTCCATAGTTCGGTGTCTCCAAGAGGATTTGAATGCAGCTTCAACCCTGAAAACAATATCAAGAAGGTACTGCAGTGTCCCGTGATTCTACTTTTAAGTCCTCTCATCTGTATCTACTTGTAGGGATGCACTCATGGCTATAGGCCGGTATAACTAAACCTGTGCAGAGTGGGGGATTGTAAAGGTATGGCATGATTGAAAGCAGGGTCAGATGGTAAAGGATGTCCCACATGGTCGTGATTTGACTGCAGGTCATTTCTGCTGTGCCAATACCATGTCCTTTATCAAACTCATAGTAATGCCTAACTAAATGATTTCATTTTTACTAACTGTTGTGTTTTAAAAAGTACAGAAAAGAGTGTCCTGTGAAGTAAAAAAAGGTGCCATCGTAAGAGTACACAGTTGTGCGTTTTCTTTTGCATAAAATCAACTTTTATTTTTATAGAATAGCTAGGATCTTGATGATTGACTCATCTGAGTGCAAATACCATAACAAATACCTGTGATAAGGTCTAGACTGGGCTCAGTAAATGGTGCAAGGAATCACATCATTGAGAAGATATGACATCATTTAACATCTCTCAGAAAAAAAAAAGATATCACACTTATCAGGTGTCCAATAACTCTGTGATTAAAAAAGAAAAAGTATTGAAGGCTTGGAGAAGATGTCTATCAGTAATCTTATTAAGTATCCTAGTAATATCCCTCTCTTGGCCGTATAGCGCTCCCATACCTTCCTTCTGGTTTTCTGGCTTTCATTTCTTAACTGCAGAGTGTGCGTCATGTCACTGAGCCGCATGTTTGTTTACTCACACACTGTGTATCCCCTCCAGTACAGAGTGGTTGTAACGATGCACTGCTGTTTCTTCCCCAAGACCCGGAGCACTGGTGTAACCTTAGACAGCTGAGTTCATGTTAAACTACTCATTCACTAATTGACCATTTTTGTTTTCATTTTATTTATGTGTTTTTCCTCCCATGTAAATTGATAGCATAAGCACTTAACAGCTAACTACTAACTGTAAAGAAACTTTTACATTATATCTCGTTTAAATTATATCTCGTTTTCACAAACAAATCTCAAAAAACACTCTTGATTATTACAGCTTTTTTATGAATATTATGTAACTGAAATTAAAATAAAGGAAGACTGGTGCAGCAGGTCTGTTCAACACAACCAATTTTCCATGACCTTTGAAATGGCACTAGACTACAAGATCCTGACCTTTTTCTTTTTTGAAGCAGCTTAACATAAGTGCCTGAGGTTACAAGAAAAAAAAAAAAACCTTTGAATAAGCCTACTAAAATAAGTTGACAAATACATCATGCCCGGACTCCCTCTGAACACTGTATGTAAATGTTAACACAGTAGGGCTGTAACTATCGAATATTTGAATATTTTTGGAATCAAGTGTTCTTTAGGTTTTTTTTTTTATCGATTAATTGAGGAATTGGGTTAAACAAACGTTTGTGTTTTTAAACAACAACATCAGTAGAGTATTATGCAATGCTAAAGGCCTGTTAAAATGACCAAGCAATTGACTATAATTCCTGATCAAAAAAGGTTTTTACTCTAGAACTTCAATTGTTGGATCAAAGCTCAGAACCTCTGATTTACTGAGTTCTATTTAAAAACTTCTCAAATAAAAGCTATTTGTCCTTAGTTTTATCTTTTAAAAAAGAAAGAGGGTTGAATCTCCTGCAACAAATCATCTGAGAATAGAGAATAAAAAATAAGTACATGTGTAAGATGTTGAGAGAGACACAGCGCGTGTCTGTGTGTGCGTGTGTTTGTGGATCCATGCGCGTGAGGGAAAGAGAGAGATGAGGAGCTTGATAGTTAACATCATGCATAGTTATTACAATAGATTCATAACAGGCTGCAAATGATCACAAATACTTTTTATTTTCTAACTAGCGCTAGGGTTCTTATTAGTTAGCATTTGTAAATTGGCTAGTGTCAACTTTATGCAACTTTGAAGCTCCGCTTGGTGAATTGCAGTTAACGTGTGGATGCTTTGTGTACAGGTGTTGGAGCATTGACGTTCACAGTGTAGCTTATACACAGCCTGACATAGCCTGGTAATAAAACCAGATCCTCTTTCTACACTTTCTTTTTGGACAGAGGGTCTGGACATTCAATTGCTTGCTTGAGATATTTAAAGAAGAAGTTTAAAAAGTTTGTATCAGCCCCTGACTGATAGCTTGCTTTGACTGATGGCTTTCTAGCTCTTCATTAACAATGCCTCCCTCTGTTTGTTGATTGGACAGATGAAAATGCATCCTGAGACAACGATTTTAATGGGATCAAATCCAGACTAGCACTGTAGGAGATTATGACCAAGCAGAAGTGCTAGGAAGGCAAGGCCAGGCTGAGCGCGACGTGGTCCTCTTCAAGAAACATTAAACACATTTTCTACCTTTTACACCCGCCATGAGCTTGGTTTTTCCGACATAGCCATAGACAGTGAAAGAAACCACGCAGTTTTATATCGTTGAATGCACTTACGCACTTATGCAAAATACTCCGGAGCTTATCTGTAGGCTATGAAACATGAGTGATGTGATATAGCAAAGACTAACTTTGTTGTTATGAATTTAATGAAGCCCTAGATATTTCTTGTAATCAAATTAGTAGTAATCGTTTCAGCCCTAGAACACAGATATCATAGCAGCTTAGTTAACTGTTATGCTAATCTCATTTTTGTGTGTTTTTTTTTTTTTTTGACCATTTGCTGTGCAACTTATAAAAACATCAATACGCATTTTAGACTGCTGTAAAGATGTGCTTATTTTGCAAATGCTATGTAGTAATAACTAGCTCTCATTTCAGGCTGCAGTTTGAGGATATAGTGCTTGGCTTGGTTTTAGTGCGGAATGCAAATTTTGTTGTGTTTACTGCTGACATGAACAACTGCAGTATCAAAACTAGAAGAACGTATAGATTCCCGCCTTGTTTTACAAACACTAACTGACTGCTTTGCACATTGTACAAATGGCAAGCGTCATTTACAGTAAAGAATATCCAGGGTATGGCGACATGTATTTATGCCAGTGGCCCTGCTGTCTGCCACTGCTAGAATCAGATATGACATTGAAAAATAGGGATCTTTATTTTCATCTGTACTGACCAATGCAAATCATGTCTGCTCCAGTCATTATATATCAAAATTGCAAGACCTATAAACACTTTTATTTTTTCACACTATTGTTGGTTACATTAACCTAATACTATGTGTATGTCTTCATTGTGATGAGGAGTACCCCTTCTCCCCATGGTGAGGAGCCTCAACATCAAAAGCCTCAACTAATGTCTCTTACTGTAATTTTTCATTCATTTTCTATCCTTTTGAAAATGAGTCAGAGCAGTTAGTTATGTGAGGCTTATATGTATTTTTTCGTAGGAGGAGGAGTCTGGTCCTCTACCCCTCTCTTTGACAGTGTCGGACTACCTCACCCCATCGTGGTCGCTCTCACCTTCTTCCTCTCCGCTGTCCCACTCGGAGGCAAGCGACTCGGACCGCGAGGATGAAGAGGAGGAGGAAGAGGAGGATGATGACGAAGATGAGGAAGAGGAAGAGGACCTGGAGGAGCTGCGTGGCCGCATGATGCGGCGGCGCAAAAAGCGCAAGACCTCCGCTTCTGCCGGGACTGCTGCCGCCACCGCGTCATCCTCCTCTGCAAGTAAAAAGAAGTCGTCGGCCGGCCGGCCACCATCTGCTCACCGCGGCCCTTCCCTCTCCTTCTCTCGCTCCGCCTCCAGCTGTGCTTCACCCTCAACAGCTGCCGCGGCCTTCCAGGCACCTCTGGCACCCCCGCCCACCACCAACATCAACAACAACATAAACATAAACATCGGGCACCGCAGCAGTCTAGCTGGCGCCCCACGCAGACAGCACTGCGCCTACTGCGGCCGCCACTTCCGTTCGCTGGCACGCCACTTGGAGAAGTACCATGCTCAGCAGCCTGAGGTGCGTGCCGCCATGGAGCTGGCTCATATGCGAGCCCACAGTGCCTCTTCCTCGGGCGCACCACATGCTCCTTCCTCCTCCGCCACCCAGTCATCCTCATCATCCTCTGCCACGCACTCCTCCTTTGCTTCCCCACAGCCCTCGTCCTCCTCGGCAGCGGCTGGCACCTCTGCCCCAACCTCACTGTTTTCCCGGGAGAACGCTCAAGGACCCGGGGCGGTGTCCTTCTCTCTGTCGTTGTCCCAGCCCTCCAGGAAGGCCCCGTCAGCGGCACTGTCACAGAGCCGCAAGGGCACAGTCACCATGACGCCACTCAACACCCAGACCAGCAAGAGCCCACCCGTGCCGGCCGCCGCCACTGCTGCTGCTGCTCCTGTAGGGCGGCCTCCGGCCAAGAGGGGGCGCCGGCCAAAGAAGGAGAAAGAGGAGCAGCTGAAGCAGGAAGAGCTGGAGCAGGCCAAAGAGGAGGCACCGCCCACGCCTGGCCGAGAGGAGGAAGAGGAGGAAGAAGAGGAGGAGGAAGACGAGGAGGAAGAAGAGGAGGAAGAAGAAGAAGAGGAAGGTGACGGAGAGGCAGAACTCAGCGATGGGCGGGAAGACGAGAGTCTGGAGGAGAAGAATGGAGAGATGTCCAGGTGAGGAACACCCCACACTCACTGTTTCAATGAGTTACTTGCACAAATTAGTGGGAAACCTCTGGAAAGCCTTGTGATTGTTTGGCTGTGAGGAGGAAGGTTCACCAAAATAGGTATAATTCATTTTCTTAGGTTTGTCAGATTGCCAAATAAGCCTATTAGGAATACCTCTCTGAACATGTTGAGAAGTAGTGTAGGTAACCAGAATGGAAGTGATGATGTGGCTCCTAGAGCTGCAGTATAGTAGTAACAAATATGATATGATTAATGCTTATTTTATTTAGCTAATAAATGTGACTGTGAAAATCAGATTTGGCTCTCATAAGGCAATTTTACACTCTGATTTAAGGCTCTCATAAGGCAATTTTATCAAGTTGAATCAAGTCTTCAAGTTCAAAGTTGTCCAAAAGATCGATAAATGAAAGTTTAAATCGCATGTGACTGGGAACGCAATGTAATGACATAATGAAGAATGTTCTGAAGGCAGCAATGAGCGATGACTAGGCTACTTGCTTTGCTTATGAATAGCCAGTTTATGCACCATTACGCATGCCCACCAGCAACGTTAGGCATATGGATAAAGTTTGGTTCATAATGCAACTATTTCTGGATGGGTTACAGAAGCTCTGTTGACATCAGTAATAAAATCAGAATTAAGGTCAGATCAGTTGGCTTATTATGTCTTCCATAATATGCCCAAAAGTGCCAGGAGGAGCACACATCTGTCTGCTTTGGAGCAGGTATAAAACTGTCTAAATGAATACTTTAGGCTTGTCATGGGAGGAAAACTACAGCTGTAACAGTGGTGGCTCATCAGAAAAAAAAAAAATTGGAATCGCACTTGCAAGAGATCCACAGATGCAAGAGAACTGAAATGTACAGATATAAAACAGCTTTGCTGGTATTGCCAGCGAGTGGTTTAGCTAACTGAATTTGAGTCGTTTTGTCACTTAGCATATTATAGTTACAGCCATGCAGATTTCACTGTATGGCCAGTTACTTCACCATGAGTTTACCTGTTCAATCTGGTGATTAAACTCCTCTACTAGGCTATCTAACTGTCTGACATAAAGACTAGGCTATGTGCATTAGCCTACATTGTGAGGCTATTTTAGCAACATAGCGTGAGAGTTAGGGAATAACACCAAAAAACTCCAAGTCTATTTACCTGCTTGAATGTAAATGTTATCCGTTATAATTCCAGTGCAGAACGGCAACATCTTAAGCAGCCACTTTGATTGCTATTAATTCACTTTTACCAATGATCTATTCATTAAGCATTTATTCATTCATTTATTAATGCGCATTAACCATTTCTGCTTTCATCTAATCTTGATCATCGTACATTGAGCTTTCCGGAGCCTTTGCCAAGTAACGCATTTGCTTTGTTTCTGGGTCGCATGCGGGTACGCTGCAGGGCTTCAGAGAACTAAATGGCTTGTTGTGGCAAGAATGATTGACAATTCAGAGAATGGAAAAGATGTCATTGATTTGGGCGCAAAAATCTGTGCGCAGAATCACAAAGATGATTGCGTTAGTAAAATTCCTTCCTGGGGTCAAACGGTTTCAAAAAGTAAAAAGGCCTGCATAGACTCTAATACTTGTCGATGTGCAAAGCTGGAGGAGGGCTTTTTTCTCTCACTGACAAATAGCAAGCATTCACCTTAACGTTAAAATGAACGTGGTCTTTTGGTTGCTGTCAGGCGCACGACTAGTACAAGTAGACCTATGTAGGCTATCTCTTGTTTCGTAGGCTACTTTGTTTTGAAGCCTACTCTCACCATACTGACCATATTAAGCCTCAACCTCCAAATGAGGCTCTGTATTGAACACCCCTAATGCCCAGCCTGATGTCCTTTTATATCTAATATCTCACTATTCAATGAATGGACTGAGATGTTGCTCGCAGGGGTCTTGTGAAGGGGGGGGGGGGGGGGTTGATGCACTAGTCTTGTCGAGGTGCTAATCACGGTAACAAGAAATTTCTGGAAGAAAAGAGAAACTGCCTTCTCTTGCTCCTTGTGGCTTTATTTACAGCATTTTGGCATGTGGCCTATCTCAAGTCTTGAGCTCGCAGGATTCCGCCATTGCACGCATCCACATGCTGTACCATGTCACACAGTGACTTTGTTTGCATTTTGAAGGTGGCACGGTTTGCACAGCCGCCAAACAAATGTGTGTGGAGTCGATAGTTGTGTTCACTTACTATGCCCAGAGTGGCACATCAGATTACGGTTTACTATTTGTCTGATTTATTTGCACTATTTGCTCCTGCCTTCAGGCTACTGAAATGCTGGCTTGATGTGCCGAGCAGATAATCTATCGTTTCTTTAGACAAGTAACGCAGGGTTATGACCAATCTTCTGCTCAGGAATTCAACACAATTCCTGTACAAAATGTCCTATACAATTTATGCCAATGCCAGAGCTTGCAAACCTTATGGTTAAATATGGGCATATAGAACAGCAGTGGGTCACCCATGTTCAGGCCTGGGAGTAGGAAGCCACCTGAAGAAGTGTGATATTCAGGATCCTGAGGTAGGCACCACCATGGAGCTCATCTTTGCCATTGAGCAACTATCTAAATATGAGCTGGATAGTGGGAGCAGGATTTGGGGCGTTGAACTACAGTGACTGATCATTAGTGCAGTCATCTCGGTTACGTAGCATTGTGCATTGAACAATAGGCCAGGCATTTGACACCAGTGCTTCCAACGATCCTGTTATTGATAAATGATCTGGTCACATTTCACATCCATCATGATTTACATAAACGACTTGTAAGTAATGAAGTTAGGGCGATTAACAGTGCATTTTTCCAGTGTAATACAGAATCAGATGGCCTGGGCTGCATTTATGTATGGGTGCATTAGATTTTTTTTTTTTATTATATTTTTTGTTGTGAACAGAATGTTTTAATGCTGATTATTTGTTAACAGCTACTGTGTTTGATTGGTGCAGATTGACATCATGACCTTGTTTTAGTTGTACTCCATATGGTATTTTGTGCTAAATCTTGGCATTTGTGTTTACCAAGAGATGTTAGCAGTTATATCTTTACATTTGAAATGTATTGTGTGCATTAACAGTGATGACCTATGATTGCTATTGGTGTAAACAGAAGGAATAGTGTATCTGTCCTCAGTAAAGGGGTCAACTGTGATTCCTGGAAAGGTTTTATTTACTGGGAGCCAATTTCCTCATTACATTTTTGTTTTCTCCAATAGATGGCAGTAGTGTGCCAGGCATCGCTGCTGTAGCCTGCAAGCATTTTTTTCCCTCCCACATAGTTTTGTAGCTAAATCTGTGGAAGATCTATGAGGCATCTATTTGTAGCCTAATCTTGCAGCGTGTCTATGTGGACAGCAGTGCACACGTGAAGGCCTGGAGTCTCTTGGGAGGGGGTTATGTCTTATGCAGAGCTCATGGCTCTGGTGATCACTTTTCATGCTGTCAGCCAGACACGCCACTATTCCTGGCATATTTGCAGGGCTCAGTTACACTTTTTATTGACTAGTTAATTGCACTAAATAGAACCTCTGGATACGCATTTCAGGGACATCATGGACTAAATTCAGCAACCAGCCAAGAGGAGTGTCAGCATGGGCGTTTTACTGCTGCGCATGCTACCATGCTAATACGTTTTCCTGTCTTGATTTCCTGTCTACCATGCTAATACGTGTTTCCTGACCATTTTATTTTTCTTTCTTTCTTTGTTCATCCTCTGACTCTTCAGTCATCCACCTCCCTCTATGCTAATTTTACTCCTTATAATTGTCACATTTTGTCTGTGTAACTGTGGATGATGGACAGACTGTTGTAGCTTTTTCAATGCCTCTAGAGTGTTTGTGACAAAGCAGTCGTAAAGCTGGTTGTTTTTTTTTTTTTTTTTTTGTATGTGTAGCTATATATTAATGAAAATCTAAAGAAAGTAAAAGTAATTGATCCTTCTTGCCTGTGTCTCATGCCCCCTCTTCTGTCCTCTCAGGTCTCACCGGACCCACATGCCCCCTTTGCTGTCATCCTTGTCCTGCCTGGTGCTTTACCTGCGCCGTCAGCAGCACTCAGCCTTCCTGTCGCTGTCGCGCTCGCCTGGCTCGGCTGAGGCCTGGCGCCTGTTGTGCCACTCCAGCCTGGCGCTCCTCATCCTCTACAACCGCCATCGCGAGTGCGAGGTGGCCAAGCTCACCATCCAGGAGTACCGCAACCGCTTTACGCCGCCGCCACCACCGATGGGTGTCTCGGCCTCCACAGGTTCGGCCACCACCAACGGCACCAGTAGCAATGGAACCGGCAGTGGCAGCTCTGGGCCTGGCCCGGCAGCAGCCCACCCACTGGAGGTGGCGCTGTCACCGTTCGAGCGGCACGTGCTGTGCCACCTGCCACGGGCTGGCGTGGTTGGCAAGCGGGGCCGCATGCAGCCACTCATCTTGCCGCCGCACTCAGAGGCCTGCCTGGAGCTGCTGCTCAGCACCTGCGCGCAGGTGGGCGTCGACCCCCAGAGCCCATACGTCTTCTCACGCCCGTACCACTCACCCGCTACGCCGCTGCGCGGCACAGACCTGCTGCGGGGTCTCGCCCGCTCCAGCGGAGCCAAGAACCCGGCTGCCCTGACAGCGCCACGGGCACGGAGACAGGTGAGTGCACCTGCTGCTTTTTCTGGGGAGTCGGTTTTTTTTAACCATAGCCATAGACCTTCAATGGACCTTTCTTGCTTTTGTGAACACCAGACATCTTAACATCAGTACAGCTAAACAATCAAATAATGTAGCTTCCATTTTCTTCATTTTTTTTTTTTTAATGAATTCAGTTAATTCTCTACAACTAATGAGTATAATGGGTATGAGTATAAATGCTTCATATTTCTATCTAAATCATGTTGAAGCACTGGATTGTCATGTAACTGGAAAGACTGAAGAAACTTCTAGAACTTCCTGTTATTGGTGAGATGTAATGATAATGTATTGACCAGAGTTATAAGAGAAATAACTACTACTAATACTAAGAATATGTAATTAGTTCATGTTAATAGTAATTACTTGCCTTGGTGATGCCTTGACTATACACTATTTCTGAAGTTATATTGTTGTGTGACTGTAGCAGAAGCGTTGTCTCATCTGCGGCACTACACATTTATTATGTTAATTAATTATGCCCACCAGGTGGCGATCCTCACCCAGCTGCTACTGCTGGAGGAGAGCGAGAGAAAGCGACTGGAGGACTTCCTTCAGCGCGAGTACCATGTGACGCAGAGCTGCGCTCGTATTGGCCAGGACCCGGGGTTGATGGGCCGCGTGGGTCGTGTAGTACTGTACGGGGAGAGAGACGGAGTCCTTTTCAGAGGGATGAGTCTCCAGCAGATCTGCCTGGAACTGGATGGTAAGGAGGAGATGGAGGGGCCAAAGCAGTATAGACAATGGAAAATAATGTGTGGCTGTTCAGTTAGATGGAGAGAAGTAGAGGCCCCACAGATGAATGCAGACAGTTGCTCACATACATCAGTTCTAGAAATCAGATATTTTTCACCCGATAAATGGATTTGACCGAGTGGTGTCAACAAAAGTAGAGGTCAGTCATAATCAACACGGAGACTGTGGAGATGTGAAAGGGTTCAGCAGTTTTTTGTAAGAAGTTGTATTGAAAACTATGGCTTCTAAGTAATGGACTGCTGAGTTCACCGTGATCGTGACAGCATCGCTGTGTGGAGGCCTTCAGACTCGGTTTTGGTTTCATGAGGAGTTGTTGACATTTCTGCTCACTATATGATCAAGTGACACCCCTCCCTCCCACTCTCCTCTGTAACACTGTGTTGATTGGTTGGGAAGGATACCGGCTCAGTCCAAGCTTTTTGTTGCTATCTGTTCATTTTCTTTTGTTTGTTTCCTCCACAATGCCAGACCACAGCTTTCTGAAAATATGTCCACACCACTACAGGACTATGATGAGAAATCCAAAAAAATAACAAACTGTTTGGGATTAGAGTTGCGCACTGCTTCTTAAAATGAAAGGATTGGTTTGGGAATTTGGGAATAACAGTCTACCCTAGACTTTGATAAGAGGATACATACAAAAGCCAGACTGAAACCTATAGACTGAAATCTATCTGAAATTGTAAATTGAGCTCAGCGTAATTGCTTTCAGAGATTGGGAACTGTTACCCTATAGCTCATGCGACCTCCTTGCATAATCTCCAGACTGTCACCTCCTTTTTTTACCCCCTCTGTTTCTTTTTCCTTTTGTAAATCTCCACTCCATGTTTGGTTTTGTTTTGTTTTTTTCTCTCAGTGATGTCAGGAAATTCGGCCGACTCTTTCTCGGACGACTCGGACGTGGAGATGGAGAAGAGCAAAGATCGCGTGGAGGTGGGAAAGAAGGGAGTGCACGCCGCCGGCGCGAAGAAGAAAGGAGGCAGCCCACACCCCTCTGCTGTGGTCTCGCCCACCAGCCACAAAAGGAGGGGCTCACAGCCCAAATCAGGTGAGGAGTCAGCCCATGTGCTTTTGACTAAGGGTCTCTTCGAAAAGATACTACACCTCCATAAATTGTCCTTATTTACATTTTAAATGGACATAAAACAAATTATGTTATGATTAGGTATACAAATAATACACTTTAATTGTGCAAGAGTTACATTATATAATCATTTGCCTTGTGCCTGTACTCTGTTGTCATAACTGACATTATGTCCAATATGAGCAGGCAAGCGTGGTGTGCTGAAGCGGCCATGGTCGGAAGCTGAGCGCGTGGCTGTGGAGACGCACCTGAAGCGCAACATCATGGAGCTGCGGGTGCCGGCGAAGGCTGACTGCGAGCGCTGTCTACAGCTCTGTCCCCTGCTGGTCACCAACCAGCGCGACTGGCGCGCCATCAAGTTCTACTGCCACAACCGCATCCAGCTGCTGAAGAAGCAGGGCCGGCGTGAGGCCAACGGAGCCGCCGTCTGCTAGCGTGCTGCGAGCATGTGCGCCGAAAAAAAAAAAAGACATTCTCACTCTCATTCTCTCTCTCTTTCTCTCTCTCAAACACACACACACACATATACACACACACACACTTGAATCCTTACACACTTACACACACATTTGAGCCCACACACACTTCTGTATGTGTGTTCATTCTTACACGTTTGTGTACATCTATACATCCACGAATACACCACAGAAACACACATACATGTACACACACAGAACTCTTTACATGCAAACATGTTGTACACATATTCAGTTACAAAGAAAAATATAAATTATATATAGATGTACATTCTTTTACACTCACAGACACATACAAGTTCACATGAGCGTTTATGTACGTTTGTAAATCCACACACTTCTACATGCATACTAAAAGACTATGGCCCTTCCTCCTTCACCTGTCTGAATTCTAGTGTTTTCCATACAGATTTTGATGCTGGCTAAGATGCTGGCATGAGCTAGTGTTACATAAGGTATGTTAAGAGGGAACCACATAGTCAGACATTAATAAGGTCTTCTCACACACATACACTGTACACACACACACACACACACACACACACACACACACATAAATATATATAATTCATATCCACACAGAGACTTCTGATACACCAACACGCACTCCTACGCACGGGAGTGTGAGGGTCCATGAACTGACGTGTACAGAGACATTCCTCTGAGTGTGAATAGACTTTTCTAGGAGGAGGCAAGAGATTTGGGAGAACACCCACAGGTTGCTGCGGGGTGAGGGGACGACACAGTTGGGACTCTTCATGGGTTCCGCATCCACTCATCCTCTAACAAAAAGCATGGGGACACTACTGGGACATGTTGGATGTTGACATAAACGCATAGGGACGGATGACCGGATGTTCTGTTTGATTTTTTTTTTTATGTTTATTATTATTGATGTTATTGATATCCTTTTTTTTTTTAAGAAACTGAAAACAAGTTCTTTCTTTTTGAACAGCATTGTCTGTCCTGTGACGTAGTGCCTGTAGGAGTGTGCGCTAAACTGAATCGTTTTCCCAGCGACTTTGTGGACTGTATCTAGCAGTATTTAAAAAAAAAAAAAAATGTTTGGGATTGTCCCTTAAACGAGGCCTCTCCGCTCTCACCTCTTCCCTTTGGGCCTCTCTCTGTCCGTACACTATGGTCTGTTAGAAAGAAACAAGGCACGCATACTTGAATTCATTTCATGCATCTATCCTACTTTTCCGGTTATGACTCTGCAGCATCAGACAGTCTTGTTTAGTCATAGTGTACATTTAATATCTTACTGGCAGATAAAAAAGTTAGACATAGTAGTTGTAACAGGTGTCTCTCTGTTGTGCTATGTTGTACATACTGTAAATAAGGACTTATAAAAAGTACTACGTTTTGAAGACTTTGTTTAATTATATGGCATCAGACAGTTCTATCTGGTTTTACACAGTGCTGTTGGAAGACACATTTGAGACATTTTCATTCTGATTTTATTTGTCTTTTCTGGTTACAGACAATACAAATCCACAATTACAAGTGTGTCTTACATGGTTTTGCTTTCAAAAGAGAGGTCAAAGATCACTTTGCACATCACTTTAATACACACAGCCGATCGTATACAAAAATGTCCAAAAATACAGAATACTAATACTAAAAATGTGGTGAGTTGTAGCTTTTTTACCCGCTCAACCAATTCGACACTTTGACTCTTGCATGACATCGAGTTTCATTAAAGAAATTAGGAAGAAAAGTTAGAGAACTGCAGTGCTGAACAAAATTATTAAAATGTAAAATGCCCATTCAATACACAAGTAATGGAGGGAGGTTATCGTGTTCATGGAGCAGAGGGGTGTCGGCACATTAAGACTATGGGATTGCAGAATTTTACAGCTGATGTCCCATGAAGACACAAAAAGACATTTTTGGAACATCATAGAATATTTGTTGTACTAAAACAGAAAGCGGCCATTATATTCACAGAATAAATGTAACCGGTGAGTCTGATCACGTCGCATTTAAACCATCTCCCAAGGTCCGCAGCTCAAAATATTATCTAACTGAACAAATCAGTACAAGCCTGCATGGTTAAATTTGTGTTGTGATTATGAGGGGTCCTTGGAAATCTTTCTTCTCCATGAGGAGTTTCCGGTCCAATAAAGTTTTAGAACCCCTGACTTGAATGATCATAAAAGTTTTTTTCTTCTCCACGTATAATCTGCTAATAAGTTCATGACAAAATAATGAATTTAACTAATTAAGATAGTGGAGCACAATAGAATAATTTCAAAGGTGAAAGTTACTGGCAACATCAATCAATAGTGAGTGTATCTGTGGTAAATTGCCATGATTAAAATAATGCAAATACAATTATTCATTTGCTAACTATTTAAATTGTAGGTGCGTTCAAGATCAAGGGGGCTGGAAGTGGAACAGAGCGCCGATTTCTAGACTAAGACAAGTCACAGACAATGGTATTGCAAAGATGGCAAAGATATGTATTATTTTTGTCCAGTTTGTTGGGCTGTAGAGTTGTTCTGGGCATGTGGAATTTGAGGTATCACAAATAATCCTGTAATTCGACCCTTCTAGTTTGACACTGGATAGAGCTCCAGTTAAAGTCTTTTGTTTTTTCCATCCTGTTGTTTGCATATGCATAAAATGGAAAGACCTTACACTAATCAATTAAGATAACAGTAACTCTAGTAAAACTTGTATGATTTCATTCCAACTTTGAAAATTGTGTCTGCAACCATTAAATTGCCTGAAAATTGTATGGCCAGCAGAACACTATTTGCTATCCCACAAAACATAGTACTACAACTAAGAATTACAAAATAAAAAGGTATAAAAAACATCCTTATGATAATGATTTCAAGAACATTTAAACTGTAGAATGCAACCAAAATAACTTAGTACCATAGTTCAGTGTTGTAAAAGTGTAAAGCCATTTACAAGCTGAACTGAATTTCTTTAAATAAAATATTAGCCTACAGCAATAAAAGAGATAAAATCATAAAGAACTACCGCTACAAGCACGCTGCCTACTGTGTGTGTACCATCGCGTGCTGGTTGGAGCACCAAGCCATTACCACATACTGTAGCCTAATTCAGTGCAGACCACTTTAGTTTTAGTTGAGGATGTTTAAAATTTGAAAATACAAACATCTTATGTAAATCTGCTCATACGTTCTGGCTGACCATGACTTCTGGTTCATAGCCTTTGTCAACAGCGTAGGTAGCCCACTTGACAGGGTAAACCATTGGGACTCAACGAAGACAAAACAGTCACAAAAACAGGAATCACCGCATAACGATGATAGTATGCAAATTGTACCACTTTGAAGACATGCCAATAACAATCATATAACTAGTAATAGTCTAAGAATATGATGTTATGCATTAATGTTGTTTAGGGCCCCAAATGGCCAGCAGCAGCTGTGACTACATACTACTACTACTACTACTACTACTACTACTACTGCTAATAATAATAATAATAATAATAATAATACATTTCTAAGATCAGTTGAGCATTGGGCCTCATTGTCCGATGTCTTCCTAAGAATTTTCTTACATTTGTTCTCAAGTCCCATGTAAAAACCTATATTGGTGATTACAAATCATTTTGGGTAAGTGGGTTTTAAAAACAAATGACTTTGTAAGAATGGTTGGTGAATGAGGCCCACTGTGTAAACATCAATAAAATACTTAACATTGTTATCTTTGACAGACAAGAACTGGAAAAAAAGAAAATATTACACTTAAAGTTTCACAATATGAAAGAAAAAAATCTTTGGGTGGAAAGTTAATTAGAAAATACAATTTTTTTAGCTCCTTTCTGTCTTGAGGGGGTGATAGGAGAAATATCAGAGTTCATAAAGATCTTTTTGATCTATTATTGTGAGACAAAGACAAAGATGTACTAAGAAGTAATATTTTCCTCTGGGAAGGCTTGCTTTGTTTATCTGCTTCATAACTAATAGTTTATAGCCAAAATGTGAAACTTGTTCACCAATTCCCAGGGTGTTTTTGCTTTTGTATCATAAAATTTTCCATCATGATATTAAGCAGTTACTACTGTTTCTGTCAGTCTGCTTCCGATCTAGTTTGGGAGGAGATATAATCTCAAGTTCTTCGCTATCACCTACGCTGGGATTGAAAAGTGGATACACCGTTTCCCTGAAGCAAGATTTTATGGTGACAAGATGTCGGGACAACTTTGTATCATAGAAGGAGAGCCGGCCATTATCATAATCAAGGAAAATGCCTATTACCTCAGGTTTAGAAGCCACAGAAATTAAGTGAGAAGATCCTGATATGGTGTGAACATTCTTCTTGTCTGAGTGGAAGCACCACAGGCCACTGGGTGGCAAAGACTTCTGATCCCTCATCATTTGCACTGCTGATTCTGTTGCCACGCCAACCCACCAGAAGGTCTTGACTGGACTGTTTGGTTTTTTTAACCCAACCTCCCAGTAGTGCTGTCCACTGGAGAAGCCTGGGCTTCCCAGAACACACCGCTCATAGTCAGTTGCTTGGACATTAGCATTGTCCCGCAGTATTTTACCATTTGGAGCAACTCTCAAACAAGCTGGAGCTGTATCTTTTTTGACGGTGATATCCACTGTTGGGGAAATGTGAACAGAAATCATGTGTCAGTAACTATAGCTATTCTTTTGAGGTTACAAGCTAAATGACAGGACCACATTCAGATGCTTCTTGCAGACTCACTCCTACTCTTATTTGCTCTCTCACTCTCACTGTCTCTCTTACTTTCTCTCTCTCTCTCTCTTTGTTTTGTTTCTTTATATTCTCAGTTTATTATTGTTTTGGGTTATCTGGTTATCTCATTGTTTAGCTTTTATTCGATCATAGCTTGCTATCAGTTTAGCTGATAATGTTAAATTTGTGTATATGGTTTACTGTTAAATAAATCATTCATTATTACACTAGTTCAAACAGTATACTTTTATGCCGTGCCACTCTTGTGCTTTTAGCTGGTAAACTACTTGGTAATATTTGAGGTCAACTTAATTAATTTTATGGAGTTGGATTAATTGTTTCTCACAATATTTACCATTAATACATCTTTCTGTTCTGTAAGTTCAAAGCATGCATTTAGGAAGCAAGGCCTCGGTCCTTTGTCTTTTGTTTAAAGTAGTTAACCCTACACCAAATATGTACAATTATAACATTTTAGAGCAAGAATTTCAAAAATAATTTGATGCATCATAGCCTGTATTATTTCATAAAACAAGACTTTCAGTGACATGCAAAATACCTTCGTGTTTTTTAATGTCCACAGAGTAGGCAAACTCAGGAGCTAATAAACAAAGCAAAAGACCTGTAAGTGTTGACAGCCTGTTTAAATCTTGCAGAATTACTAATATTATAATAATATTATAATTTACAGAGAACTGGCTCAGGATCCATTTATATTCATGTATGTGCTGTGCTGTGCTGTGCGTGCATGCGTGCGAGAGAGAGAGAGAGAGAGCACAGGGACAATACTTACCTTCAGACCATATAAAGTCTACCTCTGCAAAGAAAAGTGTAATTGTAGATTTTGGCCATGCTTAACACAAAAATCAGACAGAGGCACCAGTTCCTATACAGGTAACAAAAAGCTGAAATTATAAGTACCAAAAAGGTGAAGCGCAATGGACAGGACCTCACCTTCTTTTAACAGGGAATCCAGTTCATCTGAAAAATAGAAACAAACAGGCAACAGTTCTCACTACTGTAAAAATGTTGATCGTCAGTGACTATGATTGTCACAAGGACTGAAATGTTAAGTAGATATAGTAGATATAAGCAGCCACATTTGGACATCTTTTATCTCAACACATGGCATATCAGCACAAGTCAAAGTAGTAGTCAAGGGAGTCCTACCTTGTTTTCCCAGAACATGTCCCTCTGTTTCTAAAGAGAGATGATAGTTGTGAATAACTTAAACATGCAATAATAGCCAACAAACATGCCTACCTTACACCACATCTGGTATGAAATTACTTCTATTTAGTTTAGAAGTTTACTTCTATTTAGCTTCACGTCTTTACAAACAAAAGTTTAAAGCGTTTTAGGAAAGACTGCAGCTGTGCACCTATCTAGCCATTCTGTACAGCAATAACCAAAAATTGTTGGAACAGAATTGTGTTTCATCATAAACGATCAGAAAACAAGGCAAGTGTAAAAAACGAACTTGCCGTTTAAATATCTGCATATTAGAATTGTCTACTGTAACTGCATTTTCATGCACTTCAGTATCCAGAATATGAGGTATTTCCTGGTTTTGATCATATTTGGGATAAGGCGTTGAATACAGAGAATTTGGGTTATTAGTAGCCTAGGCCTAGCTGGGTTTCCATCCAACCTGTTAATGCACATTCAAATTATGCAAATAGTTCAGTTTATTTATTTTTAACAGGGACAGTGTAATTCAGGGACAGAATGTAATTCCAGGGAATTACGAGTGCATGAAAATAGTTGAATAGTTTAAATGGTTAAATTATCAAATGATTTAGCATGTTAGAGATGAAAATCATTATGAGAAGAAAAGGTTGGATTTCTGACCTTTCTTATTCTTAATCTTTCTGAGGAGAAATAAAACCACAAAAATCAGTGCTATAATTGCCAGGAGCTGGACTACAAAGGCAGTAATCCATGATGATGAACCTGCTTGACACAAGCACACACACACACACATACAAACACACAGTGTAAATAGGTGATCCTGAGTACTCATCCTTTTTTACTGCCAGGTTTCACCAGGTTTGGTCTGATACAGACAGATAAATAGATAGACAGATAGATAGATAGATGATTTTATTCATGCCCATAGAAAAGGATTCCTACACTTTAGACAAGCCAGTACTCCTATATAAGTTAGACCTCCAAATTGTAATCAAAACCTTGCCCATGTGTCCATGCTGAAAAAGTCTGTTCTGTCACATACATCATGTGCAATTGCCTTGAGCTTTTTGAATAATCACTGCTTTCAAGTGATTATTTAAAAAGCCTATGTTAAATCCCACAGACTTAGCATATCCATGTACACAAGGACTGGGTTTTGATTATGTTTTGGTGATGTCACTGCGGAGGTCTATTAATATTCCTTGTATGTGTTATCAGTTTTTGCATGCCCACAATAATTAAGCCTAACCAGCAGATGCAGCAGGTAGGTTGATTTTCACGTCCACCCTGGCCTCCTTCAGGTCCTCCTTCCTGCTGGGCAGAAACACAGAGCAGGAGATCCACTGGGACTTTGAGGAGGAGAGGACCACCCAGCTCTGCACGGAGATTAGACCACTGGACCCCAGGGAATGAGAGAGGGCCCCAGGCCTGAGGGTTTGTTGGGCTCCCAGGGACCACTGAAGCTGGGGAGCCGGGTGCCACCAAGCTGAGATACAACTCACATTGGTCTGGTCATCTTCAGTCTTTGATAAAGACAGGATTGGAGGGGGACCATTCACTGTGTTTGTGTTTGTGAGTAAGTTTATGAGACAGATAAATAGTGAGGAAAGGATGTTGGAAAATGTGAAAACATTATGTTGCAAAGAAAATCACTTCCATCTCCATCAACCTGATTGATTTACAGTAAAAATCTATATTGGGATGAGACATCTTAATGATAATAGATAAAGCACTCTATTAGTCAGATGGAGTCAAAGAACACACAAAGTGTACTAATGCTTGTATGTGTAATAAAAATCACTCATGGTCAAACTGTCTTATAAACTCACCATCTACTTTGAGGAACACGGTATCACTGTCATCATGCTCACTCTGCCTCACATGGCAAACATATGTCCCCGCATCACTGAAACTAATATGATCAATCCTTATTGATGCATCTCCTTGCTTAAGACTACTGGATGGCATAAGTGCTGATCTCCTTTGATACTGTTTCAGTAAAGGAGAGGTCTGTATTTTGTGGTCAAGGTAGTGTAATACAGGCATCTTGTTGTCACTTCGGGACCAACGTATCTCCATCCCCTCTACATCCATAGCAGGGGAGAGCTTGCATGGTAGAGTAACTGAGTTCCCTTGTAAGCCTGTGGCATTACTGACCAAAACTGTGAATTTCACCCCTAGAATGTGACAAGAAATATTTGCTTCTTACACATGGTTTATAACAGTATGCTGGTAAAAGTTTAGTGTCTCAACACAACAATAGTATGGTAAAGTTTTTTCTGACACCAGAATTCAAGTTTATTGTTAATTTGAATTAAAACTATAATTAAAATGTAATGGCATATATGATATAATGCTCTGAAAAAATTATTTACCATCAAAGCATTTACTTGCTATCAACACAGGCTATCCATTACATCTACAAGTCAAAATATTTTGCTACATAGTATGGGTATGCTTCCCTTAAGAATTTAATCTAAACTGCGTAGTACCGGGATATTTTAGCCAAAATATTTGCATTCCTGTGGTGAGTGCATGCTGTTTTATCATGTCCAAAACAAGTGCAAGGGCGAGTGCAAAAGTGCAATGAAACTTATGAACGTGTCACGGTGTGTGGTTTAGCAATGGGTTTAACACACACGACATGTAGTCGCCAAAAGCCATGAATGTCCTGGATAATAAGTTCCATACTTACCTGCAATGACACTTATTACGTGAACAACGGCAGTTATTTGTAGACTTATGCGACTCATTTCTGCAAGAGGCTTTTCGCTGTTTGAAAATTCGAAACAGACAGAATGAAAGTCAGACTGTCTTGACAAATAATCAATGTAACGTTATTACTGGTTATTAGTATGTGTATACACTGTAAATGTACAGGGAAAAAGTCCTCAGGCCTACGTAAAGTCATTTTATCTCAGGGAAGAAACTACTAGAAAAAAAAACCTTACCCTGTCAAAACAGCAACTCATTTACCAGTTATTCCCTGTAAACCTGGCGTAGAGTTTGGCGTCAAGATTACGATTCCAGTTTTCAAATCTTATCGTTGGTCTATTCCATTCAGCAGTATGGTATTTACATTGGGAAAATTACTTTCAAATTTTAACATTAGCCCTTACTAAATAGTTGAGAACAAGGAAGTGTTACTTTTACTTTCATCTCCACTTGCCAATGAAATTCCCTTCATAAACCAATGCAACCAGGGGTGCGTTTCTACAAACCATCGTTGGCTAACAACAATAGTAATCTTTATCGTTTGAACCGTCGTTCGCAAATGTGGTGTGTCTACAAACGCTAGTTCCAGCGATAAATTGCAAACACGCTCAGTTTGGTCGCTCAGTATATAAAAAAACCTGCCTGGACCGTATGCAAATGAGCTGCCTAGACAAAACTCAGGAAGACAAAACTCGGGCAAAACATTATGTTTTTCAGGAAAAAATGAGAAGAGCTGACAGTCTACTCCTACTAGTCGCTGTCTACATTATTCAAACAAATTCGAATTAAATGAATTAAATCCATTCAGACTTGTTCTGCATCAGAGAGTGAAATCAGGTGGCATGGCTACTCAACAAAGCGGTAGAATTCGAGGTGGAACAGTGGCAGTGACAAGCGCTGTAGTCGGTGGCCCCAGGTTCAATTGCTAGGTCACTTCTTTGTTCTCAATTCTTTAGCTAACTCAATAAATGTCCTTAATGGTGTCTGTTGAAATGTGTGATGTTTGCATTGTGTCTATAATTACAATGACAAGAAAAACCTTTTGTCTAACAGAGCATTGACTAGCAAAAATCACTCATTGGTCTGGATTCGAACCATCAACCCCAAAATAACAAAATAGCTTATTTATCTCAAGGCTATTAGATCTTGAAAGTGACAGCAAAGCATGATTTCAACCTAGTGATAATAACATTCATATTTTGATTGTAATTTTCATTTTAAGATCATAAATAATGTTTGGCAGAAAATCATTACCTTTATGGCAGATTGAGAACTTGGCCTTTTTTAATAAATATATTTAACTAGATAAGAGCCCTCCAATAAGGCTCTGAATGTATTTGATACAGCTGATCAAAATAAACTCAGTTAGACTCTGTAACTTACATAATTGGACTAGTGAAGTGTTGAAGTTGCAAATCAAAGCAAGTATATAAAAAAAACTGAAGCAGGTGCTCAATTTGTGTGTGTGCTACAGGGAAAAGAGAGGCCACAGGTTTGTTGCCATCTGGTGGTAACCTGCTAATTTGCTATAGATAAACTACTGTAAAGACCCTGAAAAAGAACAGACAAAGGCAATGAGAACAAATAGATAGCAGTGGAGCAATCTCAGTTGTTGCTTGATCAGGGGCACATGGACAGAACACACCACTGGAGTAGCCACTGTGCGTACAGCTCCAAGTGTTGCAGAGGGCACCAAACTTTTCCAAAATACAGTAGCACATTGCTGTCTGCTTGTCAAGCTCATTCAAGAACATTTAGATTTTCAACATACAAAAATATCTGGTTGAAAAAACCTGATGCATCACTTTACTTTTATCCTCAGGTGATGCTACAGCACTACTGTTCTATCTGTAGTGCAGGTGTTCTCCTATGTTATCGAGCTGGGGACCCCTCATAATCGCAACAGAAATGGGAACCATATAAGATTACAGCCATTTGTTCTTTCAGATGCTTTTAAGCTCTTATTTTAAAAACATATTCTGTTAATACAATAACTGTGGTGTTAAATAGGCATGTTGTTGCATTTGGCAAATATTGACAGTGCAGGAGCAGTTTTAAAATTTTTTTTTTTTGTCAAATCTAGGCCTACTGTGTTAAGAAAATACTGTTGTTTCACATAACTCATAATAACAATTATTCATCTTGCTTGCAGTTAACGTTAATGCCTAAGAAAGTGTTTTGACAGATTGATGTAATGTATCATGCAAGCTAATTTGTCACTAATGTTATGCTGGTGGGGGGAATGAGCACAATGCAACTGGGCTCTATACTGTTCTCTAGTATTTTTCTCCCCATAAAACAGGTTTATATTTTGTAGCAAACTTTTCCATGGTCCCCCTGGCAAAGTGCTGCGGACCTCAGTTTGAGAACCAATGCTGTAGGGGTTAGTCAGCAGCCCTCTTGACAGGAGCAATCACTGGAAATCAGTAGAGTTCCCAATAGAGTAAATAAACTCTATTCAGAGGAATTGTGACATATTCACATAACTGAGCTATCTTAACAAAAGGAGCTTGGCAACTTTGTTCCACAAACTCTTTAAACTTGCGTTTATTATGCTATTTTGTAGCATAAGCACTCTCCACCTTGTCACTATCATGTAAATCCTACTTTTGAGCACAAAATGTGAACTGACTGTTTGAAACCTGTCACGAGCAGCCAAATAAAATTTCTGATAGTGTAATAGTGAGCCATTGATTTGACATTGACCTACTAGCTTACTAATTGGCTTACATGCATGTTAAGGGCACAGGTGGACCCTGATGTTTTCCATGGCACAGTTGAACTCTGACATGGGTCCCGCATCCTCTCACCCTCTAGGAAAAAACATGGAGGCACTACTGGGACACATTAAAAGCATAAAAGCACATAAAAACACCGTGATGGATGGCTGGATGCTCTGTTTGTATGATTGTTACTAATATTGCTGATATCCTTTTTAAGGGAACTGAAAACTACTTTACGCATACTTTAAATTATTTCACGCATGTATCCTACTTTTCCAGTTATGACACTGTGGCATCAGGCAATCTTGTTTAGTCCTATGTACTTTTAATATCTCTGTGCAGATAAAAAGGTTAAAAATTGGAGTTATGCAGGTGTCTGTTGAACGTTTTGAAGACTTTGTTTAATTATATGGCATCAGACAGTTCTAACTGGTTTTACACAACGCTGAAAGACACATTTGAGACATTTTCATTCAGATTTTATTCGTCTTTTCTGGTTATGAACAATACAAATACACAATTACAAATATGTCTTACATCATTTTGTCTTTAAGAAGAAAGAAGAAGAATCACTTTCATACACACAAAACCTGCAAAACCAATTTGCCACTTTGCCTCTAACATGACATAATAGTTTCATGAAATAACAAATTGATAAGAAAGAAACGAAGAACAGCAAAGCAAAGGCAAAATGTGATAATGATTCATTACATAAGTATTCATGGTGCTTTTGGCACCATGTTTAAACCATCACATACTGTAGCCTAATTAAATTCCTATCAATGATTTTACCCAGATTTAAACCATCATAGAGTGTCAGTTATTTCACACATAAGCAAGAAAAGTGCCACAGAGGTACAGATTTTCAAGCTGCCATTTATCAATAAAGCTTAAATGATTATGTGTTTTTTTTAATGTTTCACTTCTCCACAACTATTATGCTAATATAATGTAATATAATGAATTGAAATAAGGTAGTGTAGCATAAGACATTGACCCTGTCACATCAATCAAAGATGCATGCATCTGTAGTAAATTACAATTATTAAAACAATGCAATACAAAACAACACATAAACAGTACTCATTTCCAACTAACTAAATAGATATTATCCACACGGATCAACTTACAGATTTTCTGATAAATAAAGTCTACTAGCAGTCTCATTATATTCATTTGAAACAGCTGCCCTTTTGTTGTGTGTGTGTTCAAGGTCCGAAGGTGCTGAGCACCAACGCCCCCTAATCGAAAATCACAGACTTCTCAGAGTAGTCACAGAATATGATTTTGCGAAGACTCTGGGTCACTATTTACAAGAGTATATTTACAGTCCTACAAGAATTAGGATCAACAGGAGCTCAACAAGGCTTATGTATATGATGCATTGCCCTAGTGTTGCCTTTAGTGCTTGTGCAACATTCCCAACCAAGCATTATAATGCATAATAGCATCATATATATGTCCCCATGCATACAAGTGAATATAACATAGATATGTAGGCTTTTTTATTTCCTTGCAGGTCGTTGGGTTGTCGAATTGGGCAATAAAAAAATAATCTTGTACAGGTGCAGCCAAATTGACCCTTCCAGTTTGGGGTTGGTTAGAACTCAAATTAGAATGGGTTTTGCTTTGTTTTGTGTCCATGTTTGCATATTAAACACAGTTCAAACTGTCATACCAAGACTAGAATAATTGTCCAAGATTGTTCTAAAACTGGATTTTAGAGCAACAGGAACTAAATGTAGTGACTGAATTCATTCAGGCTTTGGAAATTTACTCTAGTAATTTAGTCTAACATGGTATCTCAGTATTGCACTAACTACCATTTACAATATGAACTGAACTTCATTGAGATTCAATAAAATATATCATAGAGTAATATTCTAGATGTGTAAAATGACTACACACAGAGCCGCCACTACAGGAACACAGATCACACACTGCGCATAGGCCATCAAGTATTGGTGGTGGGGGCACCAAACCTTTCCCCAATACAGCAATTCAGTTCAGGCTGATTTTCAGTTTTATGTGAGGCTGTTTAGAATTTTAAAATACACAAACATCTTCTTACATAAATCTGCTCAAGCACCACTTTTATCCATATGCGTGCCACACCAAGTCTAATCCTCCTGTCTGGAAATATTTTCCTATAATGACCAGCGGACAATACATTATCCCTTACATATTTTCCTCTGGTTTGCTTTGATTATCAAATTTGGTCAAAATGTGAGGCCTGTTCACCAACTCCCAGGGTTAATTTTTGTCACATTTAGCAGTTACAACTATTTCTGGCTATCAGCGTCTGGTTTAGCAGTTGCGAAAGACAAAATATCAAGGGTTCCTATATCACCTTCACTGGGATTGAAAAGTGGATACACCTTTTCCGTGAAGTGATATTTTATGGTGACAAGATGTCGGGAAAACTTTGTATCATAGAAGGAGAGCCGACCATTATCATAATCAAGGAAAATGCCCAATACCTCAGGTCTAGTTGCTATAGAAATGTACTGAGAGGATCCTGATCTTATGTGAACTCCATTCTTGTCATCTGAGTAGAGGCACCACAGGTCACTAGATGGCAAAGACTTCTGATCCCTCATCAGCTGCACTGCTGATTCTGTCGCCAACCCAACCCACCAGGAGGTCTTGACTGGAGTCATTGTTTTTTTTAAACCCACCTCCCAGTAGTGCTGCCCACTGGAGAAGCCTGGGCTTCCCAGAACACACCGCTCATAGTCAGTTGCTTGGACATCAGCATTGTCCCGCAGTATTTTACCATTTGAAGCAACTCTCAAACAAGCTGGAGCTGTATCTTTTTCGACGGTGACATCCTCTGTTGGGGAAATGTGAACAGAAATCATGTGTCAGTAACTATAGCTACTATTTTGAGGTTACAAGCTAAATGACAGGACCACATTCAGATGCTTCTTGCAGACTCCCTCCTACTCTTATTTGCTCTCTCACTCTCACTGTCTCTCTTCCCTCTCCCACTAGAGAAGCTGGGGCTTCCCAGAATACACCGCTCATAGTCAGTTGCTTAGACCTGCAGAATTTTACCATTTGGGGTAACTTCCAAACAAGCTAGAGCTCTTTTAATGCTGATGTCCACTGTTGAGGAAATGTGAACAATTATTTTCACTGAGATCATGTTTTAGTAAATACAACAGATCTCTTGTGGTTACAAGCTAAACGACAGAAGCACATTCAGATGCTTATTGCAGACCACAGAATAAAGTTCACTGCACTCACTTCACTCTAGTTCACTCCATCATGACACTCCACTCAAATATGTAACTACATTTTAGAGCATGGATTAAAAAAATAATGTGATGCATCCAGAGGTTGAAAGTAACATATTACATTCACTCATGTTACTGTAATTCAGTAGTTTTTGTGAGTAATTTGTAAATTTACTTTTACTTAAGTACATTTTGGCCCAAGTATTTTACTTTGCTACACTGGAAAAACCCCCATTAATAAGTAAAACTGATCGGCCTGACAGAAAGGAAATTGCAATTGCTATTTTAATGTAGCTATTGTTGAATGATGGCTGGTAGAGCAACAGATAGAGGTCATGGAGGAGGTTGAGGATTGCCAAGCAGAGACACTGAATTCCTGTGGATAAGATGAAGTGAAGGAAATCCTTAGCCATATCTCAGCCAGCTCTTTGTGCAGGGGCAGCCGATTTTACTGGGGATTCAGCCTAGGTAAAATATAAGCCCTTTTTAATTTAAAAAAATTCATTGCTCATGTTTGAAATTAGGCTTTCTTCGGCCCAGGCTATGCCCAGATTACGCTTGAAGGCTAGAAACGTCCCTGTCTTTATGTTCAAACAAAGTTTACACATTATACGGCCTGAAAGGTCCTAATTATTATGTGGACTTAAAGCTGATTAAAAACAGCCAGTGCTGGATTGGGTTTATGACTTGTCCTTTTTCGACTAATTGAAAGTAAATAAGTAACTTTTACTCAAAGTAAATTTTAAATTAAGTACTTTTACTTCAAACAAAACTTCTAATGAAGTGCATAATACCTTCATGTTGTTTCATGTCTTCAGAGTATGCAAACTCAGGAGCTATTAAACCAAGTGAAAGACTTGTAAGTGTTGACAGTCTGTTAAACGTTGCAAAGTTATTAAGAAGCAAGACAAACATTCATACATGTTCATGATATTTTTACAGAGAATTGGCTCAGCATCCGTGTGTGTGTGTGTGTGTGTGTGTGTGTGTGTGTGTGAGAGAGAGAGAGAGAGAGAGAGAGAGACAGAGAGAGACTAGATCTATGGACAGAACCTCACCTTTATGTAACAGGGCATCCAGTTCATCTGAAAAAACAAACAAAAGACAAAAAATGGTCAACAGTTCTTAGCACAGTGAAAGGATAGAACGTCAATGACTATGATTGTACCAGGAGTGAGAGTAAGCTGGAGCGGTCTTCAGAATGCCATGCTGAAAAGACAAATCAGGGCTACCATCTCAACGCACTGAACATGAGTGAGACACTGAGAGCTGATCACTCCTCACTCACTCCTTTGTGCCTCATACCTATTCTTTTGCAAACAATCTGTCTAATCGTCGATCAAGGTACCTATTTCTACAAGACCTACTTCTGATTTTAAAAATAAAAAAGACAGTATGATCTGTGTGGTCAGCAGGCATTAGGGCAGATAAGACATGGAAGCTCTCGATATTATGCCTAAATAGCCTATTTATTAGATGTGAAAAAACCCACAGATGGAATAGTAGGCTACCAGAAGAAGAAATTTAAAACTGCATTGTACTGTGAACTGAAATGTTGTAGAATGTAATAAAGAGCCACATATGGATACATTTATCTAGAAGCGAATACTCAGGGGTATAGCAATGATAGTATAATAATAATTGAAATAATAGTAGTGAGTAGTGAGTCAGAATGAGTACATGGTGGTACAGTAATAATACTTTCATAATAATTGAATTCAGTATTGGATTAGTAATGGCTGTGCTTTATGGAAAATTACAGCACAACAAACTTGAAGAGAATTTCACAACAATGGCACATGACATATCAGCACAAGTCAGAGTAGTAGTGGAGGGAGTCCTACCTTGTTTTCCCAGAACATGTCGTTCTATTTCTAAAGAGAGATGACAGAGTAAAGAAAGATAAATTACTTAAACATACAGCAATAAGACTTCCCTCACTTATACCAACAAGTCAGTTACTATGAAGGGAAACTGCTTTAATTCAGTTATAAAACTTCATATGACAAATGTTTGGTCTGAACAAGCAAGGATTTGTTTCTTTTTAATAATCATGAGGGGAAAAGAGATTTCTGACCTTTGTTAATCTTGGTCTTCCTCAGGAGGAATAAAACAGCACATATCAGCACTATTACTGCCAACAGAGCTATGATGAAGGCTGAGATCCAAGGTGAATTTGAATCTGTATGAGGCACACGCACACACACATCCACACAATCAATCCCACACAATATATCCCCTTCTCTATACTTTTTAAACAGATGTCTCCTGTTTTTGTTATTTACATTTGCATCCCTCCTGCCCCTCAAATCACTGTGCCAAATCAAATGCATGTTCCCTGTCTTTGGTAATAGCTTTTCTACAGTCCCATTGACAGCGTCCAACCTTCAGCAGGTACGTTGATCTTCACATCCACCCTGGCCTCCTTTAGGTCCTCCTTCCTGCTGGGCAGAAACACAGAGCAGGAGATCCACTGGGACTCTGAGGAGGAGAGGACCACCCAGCTCTGCACAGAGAATAGACCACTGGACCCCAGGGAATGAGAGAGGGCCCCAGGCCTGAGGGTTTGATGGGATCTCAGGGACCACTGAAGCTGGGGAGCCGGGTGCCATCCAGTGGAGATACAACTCACATTGGTCTGGTCATCTTCAGTCTTTGACAGAGACAGGATTGGAGGGGCCCCATTCACTGTGTTTAGGTGTTAGTAAGAGTGTTTAAGAAAGAAAGAGAGAGAGACAGAGAGAGAAAGAGAGAAAGGGAGAGAGTACAGCTGTTTTAAGTGGTGACTCTCTTAAGTGGAGCCTACAACATGATCAGGCACCTCACCGACTAAACCTAGAGGAGGCTATGAGTGTTAGTCAGACAGACTCCAATAATGCACAAAGCAATATGCACTTAAAACCTTATTGCAAATAAATGTCTGATAAACTCACCCTCTACTTTTAGAAACATGCTATCACTGTCATAGTGCTCACTGCTGCTCACATAGCAATGATACTTCCCGGCATCTTTCAAAGTCACACTGTCAATCCTGATTGACACATCTCCCTGCTTAAGGCCACTCGATGGCTCACGTGGCATAAGCTTTGTGCGGTTTTTGTATTGTTCCATTTGGTTTTCGTTGTCAGGATGGAGCAGCACAGGCATGTTGTAGTCACTTCGATACCAGCGGACCTCCATCCCCTCCACATTTGTAGTGGGGGAGAGCCAGCATGGCAGTGTAACGGAGCCCCCTAACAAGACTGTGGCATTACTGACCAAAATTGAGAAGGTCACTCCTAAGAACAGAACAAGAAAAGTTATTTTTTTGTTATATGTTTTACTTGAAAATCAGTGCATTTTGCTGCATAAAAGCAAAACACAGCCATTTCCATTAAGCAAGTGACAACAGAATTTTTAAAAGACCATAAACCACTTATTTTTCTTTTCCCATTTCACTTCTGAAATTGAATAATGAATGAACGAAAAAGTACACAGACAGGCACATGGACCCTTTTACTTCCCATAGACTAGTAGGCCTGCCTGCTGTATGTTAAATGCATCTTACTGCCCTAGCCTTACTGCCCTGCCGACCAACCCTCTGACACATGGACGACTGACCACTTTCCTGGATAACATGGGCAATGCACTTATTAGGCTATCGTTCAAACACAAACAGGACATATGGGCATATAAAAAGACATCGATGCAATACACTGTAGTCCCACACTTACCAGCTGTAGCAACGCTGCTTAGGTGTACAAAGACAACTATCTGTAGACATAGGGCTATGTGACACATTTCTGCAATAAACAACAACCAGCCCAGTCGATCAAATCACAGCAAATGACTTATAATTTCGTAATAGGCTTACACAGGCTGAATAGCCTATGCCGCAAACATCTACTAGTAGATTAAACTCAATATTTAACTCAGTGCTGCGACGGAAAAGGCACTAGAAAAGAAGCGTAGGCCGTAGCCTATTCACTTTACCCGATCGACGCCGTGCGTAAGACAAATAAGCGGTTAGTCTTCTCCTGTGCGACGAAAACAAGCAATAAGCTACAGTGAGAGCTCCAGAGATTCTATTCCAAAATGGAAATGGCTTTGTAGCCTAAGATATAGTGAAGTAACGTCCGCTCGTTCTCACAAAAGAACTAACGTGCGACAGATGAAATATGAGAGATGTCATTTACTTTCGTTTTCGAACAAGCGAACCCAAAAGACTATCGCAAGCCAAAGTAGTCAGTATTACGCCGATTTTTAACGCGTTAAAATCTAAAACGCCGTCAAAAACACCCCTTATTTTACGCCGTTTTTGATGCCGTGATTAAATAAAATATGCAACATAGGACTGGCTACTCGGAACAATATTTTTTATCTCACTATTCATTAATCCAATACATTTAATAGGTAAGGGATCAGTTCACACCATGGCTATAAGGTTTCCATATCCGATAGCTCAACATTTTAAATACTGTCAAAAGGCAAAATTTTGTTTGGTGACAGATTTGACCGGCTTTTCTTTTTCAGACAAGTTTTGGCTACGTCTGTGTTAAATAATGAATGAATATCAGCATACTTTTAGTTAAATTGTCTAATTGTCACGTTTCTATGTGATGTTGGTTTGTCATTGCGATACTGACACTGGTTTTAAGGTATCAGCTGGCTAACCTAACGTCATAAGCTTGTCCCAGGTTTGTCCAGATACAAATGGGGCTTGTGGTGAAATTACACAGTAAATGATCAATCCCCTAATGTATTTATTTGTTCAGGAATGTACTGTTAATGTCTCAATGTTATATAAGCTTGTGCAATTTTTTGGTGGCCCTCTGAAAAAAAGCTTAATTGGCCCAAAGTCCAAATGTCCTTATTCAATATTACATTAGACCTACGACATATATATATATATATAGTGCAGTAGAAACATCTGTACCATGCAAAGTATGTAGGCTCAGCCTATGTGTAAAGTCTATAGATAGATGACTAGCCTATAGATTAAACTTTATTAATCCTATGAATGGAAGGTCAAATTTTACAGAAACAGACTGATAAAGGCAAAAATAAAAAGCAGAAATGAAAACTCTCTTTAGGTCTGTCTGACTGTGTTTATGTGGGCACAGACACACACAGGCATGTGCATGCACGCAAACAATCATAATGGAACATACTCACTAATTTACAATCACACCTGCACTTACACAAGCAGTCATCCATACGTATATGCTCAACCTGTGTTCATAGGAACTGCTAATTTGCCCACACACACACACACACACACACACACACACACACACACACAAACACATTAGCCACCACACGTTTCTTCAACTAATCCCTGCACATTTATCCAGGTAATCACCTCTTCTTAGTCTCAGTGACGGGAGGGTCAGCGTGAGAGAGGGGAGGAGTTGAGGGCTAAGTAAGGGAGAGGAAGGTAAAGGTGAAGGAATCACCGCCAGACACTAAACGCCATTCACATCGCCCACTACTTCTTCTACTACGCTTCTTTCCAGGACTAGAAAGTGAGACATCACTCCACAGCCACTTCCTGTCCCCTGCTCCTGTCACTCTCTTCATCGCTTCACTGGACAGCTAAAGGTAAAAAAAGAGAAAAAGAGACACACTTGCACAAACACACATGCACACAAGCACTGATTCATTTAGATGCATTCAGAGATAATGGACAAGAGAAGATTATATTCTCTTCTGAATTTGCTTGTCATTGAGGATGATGGTTTTGATTTTGCATTTTGTATTTTAAATATGATAGCGTATACTTGTGTTTTAT